>CM076583.1:1120054998-1120376167 GCA_034641835.2 Pinus albicaulis | reverse complement strand
CGGGTTTTAGCTGAGATTTGGGAGCAGGATTTCGGAGAAGATTTCCTCAAATTTTCCAGTGTCCCAGTAACAGGAAGAGTAGGTCGACTTTATCTGCAAGTGGCAAAGGAACTCATTTTAGTGAGCCCGTGTCAAATCTATCACCTAGAGGCAGAGCGAGTGGGCCAAGAGCAATGTTGGATACAGAATGACTTGCAGGGAAAGGTTCCCAGAGGCTATGTGAATTATTCCGAAGCTACAGTGCATATTTCTGGCAAGTTGTGTGAGTGCCAGGGAGAAGTGCGAGTGCCATGGGAGAGGCTAAGTTGGTTTGCAGAGGAGACTTTGAGTCTCCAGACTATAGAAAAATTTGGTACTATTGTAGCCCACCCAATTCAAGTTCTTGCCAAGGTTTAATACCCAAAACCCATCATAATCATATGACTGATATACACATTATTTTTTGCATTTAACTTGAAACAATATAGAGCTACCACTACTATTAAAATTTCAGCCTCAATCACAAGTTATTCTTGTTCAAACTCGGGTTGCTCCACACTCTGGTAATACACTGACAGACTAGTATTTTGGGCTTGCATACCCAGGAAATGCGGCCCATACTTCTCCTATAAATTAGGCCTGAACTCAGCCTGGTTTATGACACAAAACTCGACCTGAAATTAACCTGAAGACCAACGAAGGTTATTAGCTTCAACTCGGCCTGATAACCTCTGTCAAGACCCCTGGAACAGTGACCCAAAATTTTCGGAACTTAACCTTGGAAACTCGGGATATATGCCTGAGTATTTTAAGCTCCTTCTCTTGTTGGTTAATCTTTTCCCTTAGTTGCAAGCCTCTCCTTTCCTCTCATCTCAATGCTCTCATGAGAATAATCAATAATCTCTACCTCCCTTCAAGTAGACTCGAGCTCCTCTAGTAGCCTCCCTATGCTCTCCTCCTTTCCTTGAGAGAAGAATGAATGGAAAAAACCCTTTTCCTTTCCTTTTGTCTTTCATAAGTGAAGGAAACCTAAACCTAGAGATCAAGAGCTGAGATTAAATCTCAATCCAAGAGATCTATGGCTGAGATCAAGCCCCCACTTGACCCCTTTCTCATGATGACCCCCTCACTTAAAACACTTCCTAGTACCTTTTAATGATTTAATACCATGGTCACTTTTTTTTCTCATAACGTGACTTTTAAAATATAAAAGTCACTTTAATAACATAAAGTGAACTTGGTACTTGACACATAACGTCACTTTAATAACCTCTGTGACTTTAATAAATTAAAATACAAGGTAAACTACTCATAAAAGGTACTTTAGCTCCTTGACATTAATAAACACATAAT
This sequence comes from Pinus albicaulis, assembly GCA_034641835.2. NCBI lineage: Eukaryota > Viridiplantae > Streptophyta > Pinopsida > Pinales > Pinaceae > Pinus > Pinus albicaulis. The sequence continues at coordinate 1,120,374,835 of CM076583.1, read as the reverse complement.
GTCACGTAGACAAAAGGGTATTAATGTGTTTTCCTAGGCCAAAAGGATAAATGCCTAGGAAACACTTCCTTGGTACCATTTTCTCAACACAGACTATTTTGGTAGTGTAGATTACTATTTGTCGTAGCTTTGCCAGTATCAGGCAAGCAAGTCAATGTACTCTCAAATTGTTGAAGAATTAATAATATAAAACACTCATTTGTTGCACTGGTTTTTCCAAGGACGCTTGTCCAAAAATATTGGTGTCAGATTTATTGTGTGTGTGCATTATTTTCTCAGTTCAAGTATTTTATTTCCCACAACATATTTATTTGCGAAGATTGCAATTAGTGGATTGCTCATTATTAACTTATTTGTCATAAATTAATTTACATAAGACAAATAAACTACATAAGTTGGGAGAATAATACCCAGTAACTACAATCATGGAAATTTCACACCTGATACATGGAGCATGTTGTTATCTAGGGAGTGGATGGTCGATCTAGGTGGAAAAATCAAGGTTACTCCACCCCCTACAAAGTCCTAATCAAAAATGGGAAGGAATATTAATGGACTCCATTGAAGGGTTATAAATATCAAATGGGAAGGATAAAAATTCGAGATGGTTGATAGGTTAACTAAGTACGCACATTTCATGGCCAAAAAGAAAATAGATTCAAGGAAGCACAATGGAGAAGTGTTTTGCAAAAATATTTACAAATTGCATGGTTTTCCAAAGGTCGATGTCAATGATAGGGATGCAAAGTTTAAGGGCAATTTTTGGAAATACTTTTGCAAACAATTTGGAGCATCTCTCGAAATGAGATCATCTTATCATCTTTAACAGAGGGTCGAACAGAAGTTGCAAAAAAATGCCTAGAAGCCCACCTCCATTGTTTCATGATAAATAATCAGAGCAAGCGGTTCCAATGGTTACATATAGCAATGGTGGCATAGTTCTACTTAACACGCATTAGCATTACTCCTTTCTAAGCCTTCTAAATTATGAACCACCTAAATGGAAAAAATTTGCATTGGCCGACACCAAGGCCTTGATAGTAAGATACTAAGAAGTCAACTAACTAAAAATCAAAAGGTCATTCAAATGGTCAAAGAGAACTTAACAATTGTCTGTAATTGTATGAAACAACACAGAGATCAACATAGATTGAAAAGATAATTTGAGGAAGGATATTGGGTATTCATATGACTTCAACCATTAAAACAGCTATCACTTAAGCACCAAGGACAAAACAAATCATCTCCTATGTTTTATGGACCATATCAAATTAACACCCAAGTAGCTTATGGCTTGGAATCGCATAACAAAAGCCACATCTAGAATGTTTTCATGTGTCGTGTCTCAAAAAAATGTTGAGAAAACATCAATCAACACAAACTGAGCTGCCTATATTGAATGACAGACAAAAAAAGCGTTCTAGATCCAGAAAGTTGTTGATTTTTGTAGCTTGGGAGGTACTCCAAGCCTTGAGGATCGATGGTTTGGAGGAAGGAGCTCCACAAGTGGCCTTGGGGGCTTGAAACCCAAGCCTGGGGTTTTGTGAGTTTGTGACATGTAATGGATGAGGATGATAGTAGATGACGAGACGAACCCAACGCATCTAGAATTGTCCAATTCCAAGTTGTCATTGAAGAGAGGTGATTTTTTGAAGGATGGTATGGGTGAAGAAGCCTACTAGTTTAGGTCAGCCTAGTGTTTTTGGTCACCTTAGGATAGTTGGCAACACACCTTCATGAGAAAGCCCTTGAGAAGTTTATATATTAAGGGCATGTGTGAGGTCATTTGGACACATCCTAAGTGCATCTTCCATCGTAGATTAGCTCTGCGTTTGAAGTGCGGATCTGAGGCAAGAGAAAGGAGACAAGGCAACCGAGTTTTGGAGAGGGTTTTCTCTGTGTTTTTGTGTGGATTCCTCTGTGGAGAAGGTCGTAGCTCTAAGGCAGCTAGGAAGGTGCTTAAGGGCAAACTTGTGTGCAATTGTTGGTGTGTCTCCCTTGCATACCAAGTCGCAGTAATAGAGGTAAGTTTGGATGTGATTTGTGCATGTGTTATGGTGTGTTTTGGCATTGTTCTAGGTCACAAGTGTTGGATTGTACGACAGTGAGTTGGAGGGCTAGTTGGATGAGCCGAGAGGCTTAGGAGTTCTCTCCTAACTCAGCCGAAATCAACAAGGGAAGGCCACAGTCAGAACAGGGATCATCTCCATCTTTTTAAGGGCTAGTTTGCTTGTTGTTGGTATAAGAGTGTTGTAGGATGTTGCGAGGAGGGTCCTCAAGCCCTAAGCACAAGATTTGATGCCGAGTTTGGATAACAAAGGGAGTAGCTCTTTGGGAGAGGACTACATCATGTTTGGACAGTGGTTTGGGGTTGTTGTTGTGTGCCCTAACCAGTCCTATGAATGCACAGATCCCAAGGGAAGGAGGCAACAACAGTAAATTGCAAATGTCTTCTTGATTGATGGAGGTCTGTTAGTTGGATGGCAGTCCTATATTAGGACGATTGTTGGACAACCTATGAAGCAATCAAATCAATAGTTGTGTGTATGCCATGTCAAGAGTAGCAACAGATGGTTGCAGGACAGTAGGGTCATTCTCTTGGGTTGATGAGACTTGCAGGTGAATGGGTGTCTTAGGAGAAGATTGTTAGCAGCCATGTGGAAGGGTGTTAAAATTGGACAACTAGGTCCAAACTCCATGTTGTGATGCTCAGATGAAGACACCAATATTATTGGGTTCCTCTTTCGGAGAGGTGCAAGATTGATATAAAGATCATCTTGATCCAATGAGCAGAACATTTATTTTGAATTTATTTTTAATACTTTCAAAATATGTGCAGGTTGGCCTTGAGGTTTTACACCCCCAGCAAATGTGTCACACACCTCAGTGATTGATATAAATAGAGTCAACGTTGGAGGACATTTCACTCATCTCATCCTCACACATCATCTCTCCTCTTCTGATTGGTTCGAGCTCCTTGGAGGCAGTTTTCGGTTCAGACATGGAAAAGAAGGATGAAGAGAATTCTACTCTTGTTGTTGCTGCTGCTGTTGCTGCTGCTGTTGTTGTTGTTGCTGCTGTTGCTGTTGTTTTGTGTTGACTCTGGGCAGCATTGACTTTTCTGGGGTTGACTTTGAGTTGACAGTGTGGCTGTTTTGAGGGTTGTTGTGACACATGCTGGGTTGGCTGACCAAGGAGACTTTGCTGGTTGAAGCATCCTGTTGACCGCCGTAACGCACCACCACATTTTTCTGTTTCTGGTTTGTCTTCTGTAGATCCACTGGTATGTTCTATCGACATTTTACTTGATTGTTCATGTGATTCTTTGTGGTGAACATATGCATTGCATCAAGCATACAACATCTACATAAATTTACATGGTATCAGAGGTGAGGTGAAGACAAAGTCCTAATTTGTAGCAATCACCGAATAAGAAAATGGGTTCCAAAAACTATGGCTTCAAGGAGGATGACAAATTGACTAGGAAGGATGACTTCAATGATTGGAAGATGATATTGGATCTTAAATTGGAAGACCAATATGTCATGGACTATGTGTAGGGTAAAATCCAAGAACCTCCATCAACTGCTACTGATGCCGCCAAAACAAGGTACAAGAAGGGGGAGATAAAAAAAAAATTGATGATCAAGGAATCCATTCATAAGAATCTGGTGGCCTACATCTCTAAGCTAGGCACATCCAAAAATATGTATGATAAGTTGGTCCTCATGTTCAAGGTCAACAATGCAAATCAAGTACTATTCTTCAAGAATCAATTGAAGAATCTAAAGAAAGCTAGGGATGAGTCTGTTCAATCATACTTTCTGAAGCTGACCGAGATCAAGAACAATCTACTGGATATTGGGGAGAAAATAGTTGATTGAGAGATGGTACTCAACGCACTTGCAGGGCTCCCATCAGAATGGCATGTGTTCAACACTACCATTCTAAATAATAATGTGATCCCTGACTTTGACGAAGTACTGTCAAGATGCGTTCAAAAAGAATCAGGAATGAAGGAGTATGGAAATGAAGGAAATGCTGCATACGCTGCTCATTCTAGAAAGAAGAACTCTGGTGGTCCGAAGAATAAGGGAAAAGCAGGGGCCCAAGGAAAGAAGGGAAAGTGTTTCACTTGTCATAGAGACAGTCACTATCTAGAGAATGTCCTTTTAAGGATTCTCCCAATGATGATGACAACAACAACGGCCAGGAGGAATGGCGATCAAAGGAACAACAAGTTCAAGGGGAGTAAGAGGAGGCTCTCAGAGCGAGAAATGACCAACTTTTCAAAATACTAAAAACTCCAGTATGAGGAATCAAATGTTGTTGATAAAAGAAATGCATACATTCTTCTATACGCCCTCTCTACTGCATCTCCACCGACACAATGGATGTCTTTGGTTGATAGATAGTCGTGCCTCAAGGCACATCTTCCAGGTTCAAGGCCACTCTATGATATGGTTGAGAAGGACACTAATCTGAAAATTGTCCTTGGAGATAATGCCACATATCCCCTGAAAGGGATTGGGACTGTGACCCTCCACTTGTCTCAAGGTCAAGTCCTCCGCTTGTAGGATGTACTTTATGTACCAAATTTGAAGAAGAACCTTGTGTCTATATCGGCCATGGAAGACAAAGGTTTCAATGTGGCATTCATGGATGGAAAGGTGTACATGTGGAAGAAGAGCTTCAAGGAAGCTATCACGTTTGGGTCTAGAATTGATACACTCTACCAGGTTGGAGGAAGTCCACTAGGAGCAATGACATGAGATGCTATCCGACAGACCGATAATGGCACTGAATATGAGACGAACAAGTTCAAAAAATGTTGCAAAGAAGCTGGCATTAAGAGGGAGACCACAACTATATATATACTCCTGAGCAAAATAGTGTTATTGAATGAAAGAACAGGACCATTGTGGAAGTTGCCCGTGCCATGCTATGTGACCAAGGTCACAGAAGTTTTTGTGGGGAGAAACTGCAAACGCTGCTGTGTACATACAAAACCGATGACTCCAAAACTCCCGAAGAGGTTTTCTCTGGTAAGAAACCCGACGTCTCACATTTTAGACTTTTTGGATGTCCTGTTTATTTTCATGTGCCGAAAGAAAAGAGGAGCAAGTTGGATGCTTCTGGGAAGAAAGGAATGTTTGTGGGCTACAATGAAACTTCGAAGGCTTATAGAGTCTATGTGCCTGGTCAAAGGGAAGTGGAGATATGCCACGATGTCACTTTTGACAAAAATGCTTCCCTGTAGAAAGTAATCAATATTCTGAGATCCCAGGAAGATCATGAAGCAAGGCCTGGAAATTAAGAAGAACCGAAAGATGAGACGATGCCTGATGTTGAAGGACCGATGGACCCGATTGATCCACCTCCTTCATTAGGAAAGAGACCATCATGGCTGAGGGACACTCGAGGATGCTGAGGGACATACGGCTCCAAAGGGGGACATTCCGTGAAAGCAAGAAGCCGAGTAGATAGGGTATCTAGTAGCCATGAGTACTATTGTACAATCCGAGCTTGGATCCTTTGAGGAAGCCGTAAAGCATAAGTCTGGAAGGATGCTATGCATGAAGAGTATGAGTCCATAATGAAGAATGATGTCTGGGATGTAGTTCCAAGACCGAAGGACAAAGCAATTGTCACCTCGAAATGGCTCTACAAGATTAAGCATGGATCTGATGGAAGTGTTGAAAAGTTCAAGGCAAGATTCGTTGCCCGTGGCTTCTCTCAAAAGGAAGGCATCGACTATGATGACATATTCGCACTTGTGGCACAATATACCACCATTCGATCTATCATAGCCCTTGTTGCTACACAAGGATGGAGTCTTCATCAGATGGATGTGAAGACCACTTTTCTGCATGGTGCGATAAAGGAAGAGGTGTATGTAGAGCAACCTTTGGGGTTCGAAGTCCAGGATCAGGACACCCATGTCTGCAGGTTGAAGAAAGCCCTCTATGGGCTGAAGCAAGCATCCAGAGCTTGGCACGAGAGGATAGATAGCTACCTGATGAAGCTGTGCTTCACTCGTAGTAATGCTGATCCGAACCTTTACTTCAAGGTTGACAGGGAGAAGCCCCTCATTCTGGTGCTGTATGTGGACGACCTCTTCCAGACAGGTGCTGACCCTCTCATTCATCAGTGCAAGAGGGAGCTCGCTGCTGAGTTCGAGATGAAGGACCTAGGACTAATGCACTATTTCCTAGGCCTGGAGGTCTGGTAGAGACCTGGCGAGATTTTCCTTTCTCAAGGAAAATATATTGTGAAGCTTCTGGAAAGATTTGGTATGGTGGATTGCAAGTCCGTGTCGACACCAATGGAGCTCAACTTTAAGAAGTTGAGTGACAGCGTTGCTGGGCTCGTGTTAGCATATCCTACTGAGTATCGTCAACTCATAAGGGCCCTGATGTTCTTAGTGAACACCCGTCCAGACGTATGTTGTGTAGTGAACACTTTGAGTCAACACATGGTTGATCATAACATTCACTGGGTTGGTGCCAAGAAACTCTTGAGATATCTCTGGGGCACGTTAGACCATGGGCTGAGATACACTGCCGGGAGTATGACAATCCATGGATATACTGATGCCGATTGGGCTGGTAGTGTGGTGGATCGCAAGAGCACATCTGGATGCTGCTTCGCACGTAGATCTACTTCGGGTAGGAAATTGAAGTTGGTAGCCTTGAGCACTGCTGAGGCCGAATACATTATAACATGTATGGCCTGTTGTGAAGTCACTTGGTTGCGAAAGCTCTTCAGTGAGCTGTTCGAGCATGTGCTAGATGCCACCGTTATCCTTGGTGATAACCTGAGGGGGATTCGTTTGTCATAGAATCTCGTGTTCCATGAACGATCCAAGCATGTTGACGACTGTTACCACTTTATCCGCGATATGGTACAACGAGGCGTCGTAAGGCTCGATCATATAGGAACTGATGAGCAGGTTGCGGATATTCTCACAATGCCCTTGGGGATGGTCATGTTCCTAACCTTCCGTGAGAATCCTGGAATCGTGGAACGACCCTATTTTGAGGGTCCTGTTGGACGATGAGCTCTTGGAGCTTTGGGGGGCTCTGGGATAGCTTCTTAGAGCTATAAGCACACACGGGGCTAGGCTTGCCGAACCTTGTGGTGCTTCTGCCCCATCGTTATGATGATTGAGTTGGTTTGCCTCTCATGATTTGTGCCCCATATGCATCCTACCCATTGAGTTCCAGACTCATGGGAAGTACCTCTCATTTGGCCAATGAGGTGGGAAAAGCTAGAGACTAGTAGCAAAGACTGATGGGCGCATCAGAGATTGCTGTACTCTCTATCTAGGATGACATGTGTCCAACCACTTGATCTGGGATCAAGTCTAGTGAGGTTTCAGACCTCCTACTGACTTCGGGTCAGATAAACCAACTTCGGGTTGGTATGTGACTCTTTGAGTCCATGTGAGGTTTCGGACCTCCAACTGACTTCAGGTCAGGTAAACCAACTTCGGGTTGGTATGATACTCTTTGTGAATCCTGTAGAGGTTTCGGACCTCTGGGCTGAATCTGTCAGCTGGGAATGATGTCTTTGTGACTGACCCACTTCTGTTCTGAAATAAAGAGGCCAGCAAAGCAAGTTATGGTGGGATGACGCACGATGTTTGATTGCATAGGTGGTGGAGTTCTCCCTAGTTGAGAGGGAGTGTTAAAATTGGACAACTAGGTCCAAACTCCATGTTGTGATGCTCAGATGAAGACACCAATATTTTTATTGGGTTCCTCTTTCAGAGAGGTGCAAGATTGATATAAAGATCATCTTGATCCGATGAGCAAAAAATTTATTTTGAATTTATTTTTAATACTTTCAAAATATGTGCAGGTCGGCCTTCGGGTTTTACACCCCCAACAAATGTGTTACACACCCTCAGTGATTGATATAAATAGAGTCAACATTGGAGGACATTTCAATTATCTCATCCTCACACATCATCTCTCCTCTTCTGATTGGTTCGAGCTCCTTGGAGGCAGTTTTCGGTTCACACGTGGGAAAGAAGGACGAAGAGAGTTCTGCTGGTGTTGCTGTTGTTTTGCGTTGACTTTTCTAGGCAACATTGACTTTTTTGGGTTGACTTTGTGTTGACCATGTGGCTGTTTTGAGGGTTGTTGTGACACATGCTGGGTTGGCTGACCAAGGAGACTTTGCTGGTTGAAGCATCCTGTTGACCACCGTAACGCACCAACACATTTATCTGTTTCCGGTTTGTCTTCTGTTGATCTACTGGTATGTTCTATCAGCACTTTACTTGATTGGGTGAAAGTAAAGTTGCATCAAGCATAGAACATTTTACAAACAAGCTCACTTTAGAAAGAGATCAGAGCATGATGTTGGGAGGCTACAACCTCTAGGACCATTCTCTTTAATCTGGTCAAAGTGACACATGGATAACCTCCTTAATCAGGTAGTATACAATGACAAAGAGAATGAATGTCCTCTGCCGGACCATTTTCCTATATAGGTCAAAGTGACACAGGGACTACAACCCTAATCAAGTCAATATACAATGACACAGGAAAATCTCTGTCCGTAGGACCATTCTTCCTAAGCTGGTCAAAGTGACACAGAGACTATAGCCCTAATCAGGTCACTGTACAATGACACAGGAAGAATGTCAGTCCACCGGACCATTCTTCAACCAAGGTCTAAGTACTCTACACAGGGATAACATCCCTAATTAGGTCAAAGTACATGACACAGAAAGAATGTCAGTCCATGATGCTATCCAATATTTCAAACCATTCTGCAGCTAAGGTCATAATGAGATAGGGAGAATATCTCCAACCAAAGTCAAGATGACACAAGGAGAATATACATCTCAACAACTCTTCCTCTCAATGAGAGAGGTAATCTCCACAAGCCCAAGCTTAGTCAACAACTGTACTTTTCAAAACATTGCTGCCAACCACCACCGCACTGCTGCATCCATGCTGCTGCTGACCCTGCCTACTGCTGTCAACTGCCACTGGACTGCAACTCTATTGCTCATTGCAACAGAAAAACATCCAAAGTCTAAACTAAGTGTTGGTAGGATGCATCTCGTGCTGAAGATCTGACTGCTACTAGTCTATGCGCTGTCCCTCTGACGCAGATGTGCTGCTGCTGACTCTACACTGTGCCTTCCTGAATGATAAAGGAGGCTCATCTAGGGACTATGGAACCAGGGTGATGACCAAGGGTATGGGGTAGAGCTCATGTATTGGCTTTTGCCCACATGCTAATTATTTTTGTCTCGACCAACCTTTGCATTTTGTGGTACAATTTCCTGTTGAATGTCGCCATTTATGCTTTTATTTTTTTTTTTAGCTGCTTCAACCTCTGTGTTATATTTTTAGCCCTGAACCAAGGTGGGGGCAAGGGGATGGGGAGGCTGACCCTATGTGGACCCAGAGAGGCAATGTAGACCCAGGTGGGAGAAATGATGAACGAGGGTATAGTGAGTGGAAAGGGAGTAATATATGCGGATAAAGGAGCGGGACCGCACTACCCTAGAACCAAATGGTCAATAAAGGAGATCCCACGGGACTAAGATCCAAGGGTAACATCCAAAAGAGGTCAAGGGGACAGGAGCACAAACTAAGCCAACTCTTTTCGCCAAATCCCCCCATCAATCCAAGCCTAGAAGTATCTATGATAAGTAAACCTAATACTCAATTATCAAATGACAAGACATACCTTTAGATTTGGGAGACCCACCTTCAAACATACAATCAATACAGATGGGTGAGGGACCACATGGTTGGTTCAGGTGGCAGAGAAATGGCACACTGAGCTAGTTGAAAGCTGCAAGGGGTTGCTGGCTGTCGGTTGAGGTCCATCATGGAGAAAAAAATTCTCCCAGGGATATAACCCACGAAGTGATGGGTAACAGTTCCTAGACCCAAGGACAAGTCTGTGGTCACTTCAAAATGGATTTACAAAATCAAACATTTAGTTGATGGGAGTGCTGAAAAGTTCATGCCAGGTTTGTTGCTCGAGGCTTCTCTCAAAAGGAAGGAGTGGACTATGATGAGATATTTGCACCAGATGCCCAATACACCACTATCTGATCTATCATCGTTCTTGCTGCCTCTCAAGGATGGAGCCTACACCAAATGGATGTAAAAAATGCCTTCTTGCATGGTTCGCTTAAGGAGGAAGTCTATGTAGAGCAACCCGAGGGTTTTGAAGTTCAAGATCGAAAGACACATGTATGCAGGTTGAAGAAAGCACTCTATGGGTTGAAGCAAGCCCTCAAGTCTTGGTATGGGAGGATTGATAACTATCTTATGAAGCTGGGTTTTACAAGAAGCGAAGCTGACCTGAACCTATACTTCAAGGTTGAAAGGGACAGGCCTCTCATTCTGGTACTTTATGTGGATGATCTCTTTTTGACATGTGCATACCCTCTCATTTATCAATGCAAGAGGGAGTTGGCTTCAAAATTCGAGATGAAGGACCTAGGGTTGATGCACTACTTCCTAGGCTTGGAGGTCTGGCAAAAGCTAGGAGAAATTTTTCATTTCTCAAGGAAAATTCATGGTGAAGCTACTCGAAAGATGTGGCTGTGAAAATTCCAAGTCCGGAATCCTACTGCAACTAGCTAAATTTACTTGTAAATTACATTAACAAGTTATTTACGGATTTCTTTTGTAAATACTGAAGAAATTACTGAAGCAACCTTCGCTTAATTAAATTAATACACTAAAACAAGAAACTGAGCAAAAGAAAAGAATATCACACAGGACACCATTGTTTTTGGACAAACGTCCCTAGAAAAACCCAATGCGGGAAAACCGGTGGAACAGATCTGAGGGTTTATTATTAAGCAACAATTATTTCTGAATACAATCTCTGGATGCCTTGCTGGCAATCCAGTACAGAGGATATCACTTGACAAAAGAAATTAGTGAGATTACCTCACCCTACACTGCAAGTCCTGACTGATCTGGTAGTTGAAACGACGAACCCCCAACACCCTCTACGCTGCCTCTGTGCAGTAATTACATGGGCCTGCGTGGGGAACTCTGGAGGACTGTGTTGCCTCCTCTACTGGATCGATCTGCTCTCAGGAAACTCGATTCTAGCCCTCTCGGCTTAAAATCTCAATCTCCCAGCAAAATCTTGGACTACTGCTCGGATATGCTGCGCTGCCACTGCGTGTGGCCTTCGTGGTCCTGCGTCACCCTCTCTGGGCACTGCGCTGCCTCCTCTACATCTTTCTTTGCCTCTCTGCTAAGTATTCTTGGCCCCGGAGAAGATCCTCTGACCAAAACTGTCTCTGCCCCTCAACTGCGTGAGAATCTCTCGTTCAAAGTTTTCCTCTGAGCACTGCTCACTTCAGAAAATTCGATCTCTTGATCTTTCAGTGTGTCTTTCCAAATGACCCTCAAGTCTTCTCGTTGAGACTTAAACGACTGAGATTAGGTCTCCAATCAACAACTAATATTACATTTTGACTTGATCTGCTTTTTCTAAAAAATTCACACCCATATTCTATTAATTTACTTTAATTATTTTATTTTCCTAAGTTTAGACTTAGGGTCACTTTAAAATAATTAATTTTCTTAATAAAATACACTCTAGGTGGAATTTTCCCAAACAATTTCTGGGTTATTTGGAATACATGCATCTAAGCCTCTCCACAAAGTTTGAGATTTAGAGAACATCCGATGCTACCCCAAATCAACAGTGGGATGGTGGACTACAAGTTTGTGACTACTCCAATGGAACTCAACTTCAAGAAACTATGTGGAAATGCTTCTGGCCCAGATTTGGAAAATCCTTTCGAGTATCAACAACATGTGGGGGCCCTGATGTTCTTAGTGAACTCCCGTCCGGACATATGCTTCGCTGTGAACACATTGAGTCAATTTATGGTCGAGTCTCATCACATACATTGGATTGCTCCCAAGAATCGCTTGAGATATCTTCGGGGGACAATCAACTATGGATTGAGATACATTTTTGGGAATTTGAGGCTACATGGATATACTGATGTTGACTGGGCTAGCAGTGTGGTGGATCGTAAGAGCACATTATGTTGCTTCTCATTGGGATCTACTTCGATATCCTGGATGAGCCAGAAGCAAAAATCGGTTTCTTTAAGCACCGCCGAGGCCGAATACACTGCTACTAGTATGGCCCGTTGTGAAGTTGTTTGGTTGAGGAGGCTCTTTAGTGAGCTATTTGAGCATGTGCCGGATACCACCGTGATCTACTGCGACAACCAAATTGGGATTTGCCTTTCAGAGAATCCCTTGTTCCACGACAGCTCCAAGCATATTGATACCAGGTACCACTTTATCCGAGATATGGTACAATGGGGAGCAATAAGGCTCCATCACATTAGCACTGATGAGCAGGTCACAGATACTCTCACGAAGCCCTTAGGGAAGGTTAAATTCTTAGCCTTACGTGAGAGACTTGGAGTCGTGGAAAGATCCTCCTATGAGGTTCCCACATGAGTTGGTCAGTAAGCTTTGGGAGCTCCTAGGGGCTTGGGGTATTTCTTGTAGCTATAAGCGACCATAGGGTGAGTGGTTCACCTTCCCCTGTGATACCCCATGATGGTTGACATGTGTGTAGGGTGAATGGTTCACCTTCCCCTACCATTGCAGGCACATGTAGGTAGGTTGAGTGGTTCACCTTCCCCTACGATTGACATATGCATGGGATGAGTGGTTCACCTTCTCCTATGGCATATGAGCAAGATGAGTCGTTCACCTTCTCCTGCTGATGCCCTAACATACATCCTACCCATGTAGTCTGGGACTCATGGGAAGTACCTCTCATTTGGCCAATGAGTTGGGGAAATGAGGATAGGGACCATAACACTACCGATGGACGCATCGTGTACTGCCGTACTCCCTATGCTATAATGCATGGTGTTCAACAACTTGATCTGGGATCAATTGAGGTTCTACCTCTGGATTGACTTGTGTCAGTGGAGAGTGGCAAGGCCTTGTGACTCACTCTTGATCAATTCTTCTTCATTATTACTTCATGGTTCAGCAGAGCAGAGCAGTGATGACAAAGATGGTACATGATGATAGGATGGCATTATGATGTCTGATGGATTGGCAGGTGGAATTCTCCCTAGTTGAGAGGGAGTGTTAAAATTGGCAACTATGGCCAAATTCCACCTTAGGACAACTCATATGATGAAGACGATTATTGCATTGGATTCCTCTTTTCAAAAGGTCCAATTTTGATATAAAGATCGTCTCATTCTGACAAGCAGAAGTGGAATTTTGAATTTATTCTCTCTCATACACAAATTGTCAAGGTCGACCTCCATCAAATAAAGCCCAAGAGATGTGTCTCCACACCCTCAACGATTTGTATAAATAGGAGTGACTTGTCTCCTTATTTGGATATCACTCATCACATCACACATCTCTATCTCTCCTCTCTTGATTGGTTCATACAACTTGGAGGCAACCTCTCTCTTCTTCGCACGTGTGGCAGGAAGCCGAATTCTTCTGGGGCAGAACAGGTCGTCTTTCTGGAAAACAGACTAGCGTTGACCAGGGCTCATTTGACCTCCGTTGAATTCCATTTTGAGGGAAGAATTTCGATTTTTGGAGGCCGCATTTATTGGCACATAAATTGAGGTGAGTGGGACAATTTGACCAATGTTCACTTTAGTGTTGACTTCAAATTTGACTGCAGAAATTACAACAGTGTTTCTCTCTCTTTTGACTGGGTTTGACCGAACTGTTTTGGGCTGACTTTGACTCTCCTAGAAGGCCGAAATGGACTGCTGTTGACCGAGCTGCTTGGAGGACATTTTGGTGCTGCTTTGACCAACGTTGACTTGCTGGTTAGGGGTGCAGTTGACTGTTGTTGACTGCTGATTTTGACGAGACTGTTTTGGGCAAGTAAATTTGATATTTGTACTCTCTCTCTGCTGAACTATTGAATAATAATAAGAAGATTTGATCAAAGGGTTTTCCCCACATTGGGGTTTTTCCTTGGCGTCCACCAAATCTTGTGTCCTCTTGTCTTGGCTTGTCTTTTGCACATGTTTTTATGTTCTATCTACATTTACTATCAATGTGTTTTAAGTTAAATGTGATTGCTACTAAAAATTATTGAAAATTGTCATTGGGTTGATAAGGAACATTGAAGTAAATTGTGCTAAAGGATAGAACATACCATTGTTATCTAAAATTAACAATTACTGATAGAAATTGAATGTTGAAGATAGATTGATTTTGATTCTCTCACATTATATGAGAAATGACACAATCTTATGTGTTTTGGTAATTTTGATATTAGATTTTATTGATAGTAGTGGTTGCAAGTATGAATCACGACTTTTGCAAAAGATGGAATGATAGTTTTCTATGCTAAGCTCTTTTGCAACGATCAAAGATGGATTATATCTAATATCATTGTAGACAATCAAGTCAATATGATAATTATTATTATATGCCTTCACTATGGTATCAAGATTTGAAGATCTTTATAAAATTAATGGAAGACCTATCCATGCATTGATTCATGATAAGTAATCATCAATATAAACTATGGCATCAGAACTTCACTCATCTTCACTATAAAACATTACCTCATGTGAAAAAGACGGTTTTCAAAATGCCTAAGATTAGAGTGGATCACGATGGAGTTTTCCAAGTGCTGTTCAAGAAGATGCGTTTCTTCTACCAATGACATGACTGATGGATAGTGGCAACTTAAAGAGGTCGAATCAAGAGGGAGCTAACATTAAAAAATAAAGTATTTTCAAGTCTTATGTTGTTTCTTTGTGTCACTTCTTTGGTTTATATTTATCTTTGTAGATCATTGATTATTCTTCTCGCTTGAGTATTTGAATGATTCTTTCACTAACTTCTTGATGAGGATGCGATCAAGAAAAACAGATCCTGAAGATCATTAGGGTGCAAAATAGTGTATGAAGAGTAAACTCTAAGAGGAAGCTGGTGCAAGGATAATGCAAAAACCACTTTCACATCTAGAAAATAAAGAAATACTTGCCTCATCACCAAGTATACTTTAATTATGTTTATTTACTTTGCTACTATTGCTCTTGCTCTTGTTTTGGGATCAACAGGTACATTTGATGAATGTGAGAACTGTGAACATTCCGATGTCCGGAATCCTACTGCAATAGCCAATTAAATTTCTTCTATTTGTTTTAACTGAGAAAATTATTTAACGTATGCTACGATAAATATCGAAATAAAATAACTGCAGCCTTCACAATAAAAATGCAAGAAAAAAAAACCAGCACAAGTATACACACATTAACACCGTAATTTTTGGAAAATTGTCCCCGGAAAAACCCAATGCGGGAAAACCGGTGCAACAACTAAGGGTTTGTATATCATGCAGTAATTTTCTGAGTACAAGTCTATGATTGATGAATCTGTCAAATCTTGTAGAGAAACTGACAAGTAAAATCTTGTGAGGCAAACCTCACTCCTCCACGAGAACCCGACACTGATCAACGCCCAAAACTAGGTGCTCTGTGCCGCCTCTACGCAGTGACTGCATCACTCTACGCAGTCTCTGCGTCACCCCTGTAGTTGCCTCTGTCTCTGTGCTGGATCTCTTTGCTGACTGGAAACTGGAATCTGCTGTCCTCCGAAAACTTCCTCCGGGAACTGACACTGACCCTCTGACAGAAAAACGAACTCCCTCTTTAGGTTTGCGCAGTCCCAGCGTAGCCTCTGCGTCACTAGCTCTACGCAACTGTCTGCGGCTTTTATTGCCTCCTCTGCTATGCACTCTCCAGATCAAGAATTCTTCCTCATGGAAATTATCATTGCCCCTCTCTATGAGAAACCTCTCGATCGATCTTTTCCCTGAGCACTGCTCACTAAAGAATTTTGATCTCTAGATTCTTTCTCCGTCTCGATGTGTTTTCCAAATGACCCTTCAAGTACTTTTTATAATCTTCTCGTTGAAACTTCAACGACCAAGATTAAATCTTTAATCAATGACTGAGATTAACTTTTGACTTGATCTCCGCCTTTTCTAGAACATTCATACTTTGTTTCATTAATACCCTTTAATTATTTTATTTTCCTAAGTTTAGACTTAGGGTCCCTTTAAAATAATTGATTATTTTAATAAAACATATTCTATGTGGAATTTTCCCAAACTATTTCTGGGTTCTCTGGAATACATGTGACTAAGCCTCCCTGCAAATTTTGAGACTTATAGCACATCCAATGCTACAACAAATCAACACTCCCTCTTAGCGAGGAATGTTTTCTAGCAATACCCCCTACTGGGTGCTGCTTTGATTTTGCAACATCTCCATCTGCACTGCTGATGTCTAACACTGCTGCCCACCAACTCTGCGCAAAAGCTGCATCTGTACTACTGCTGACACTACCACTGTCAACACTGCATTCGTACTGCAACTCCCTCTCAAATTCTGCATCCGTGCTACTGCTGCCAACTACTACTGCACTGCAATCTACTGCTGCTATAACTGAGGACCCATCTGCTACTGAAATGGGTTCTCAACCATACCCATTTGCTCCTTGAACTGAATGAACTTAGCTCTTCCCAGAGCCTTTGTGAGTACGTCTACTACCTGATCTCCTGTGGGGACGTACTGCAGTTGTACTGCCCCACGCTGGACACAGTCTCGGATAAAATGACATTTGATATCTATGTGTTTGGATCGATCATGAAATACTGGATACTCAGAGAGCTTGATACAACTTTGATTGTCACAGTAAACACTAGTCGGTTTCATCCTCTTCTTGAACAAGCTCACAAGAAGCTTCCTAAGCCATATGGCTTCGCACGTTGCTGTGCTGGCTACCATATACTCTGCATCGGCTTAGCTCAGTGCTACCGACTTTTGCTTCCTGCTGCACCAAGAGATCACTCCTGATCCAACGTTGAAATAATACTCGGAGGTACTCTTTCGGTCTAAGAACT
Source organism: Pinus albicaulis (assembly GCA_034641835.2). NCBI lineage: Eukaryota > Viridiplantae > Streptophyta > Pinopsida > Pinales > Pinaceae > Pinus > Pinus albicaulis. The sequence continues at coordinate 1,120,357,894 of CM076583.1, read as the reverse complement.
TCCTGCCCAATCTACATCTGTAAACCCGCTCAATTTGACATCATTTCCTCGGGTGCATTTCAACCCGTATTCGACTGTTCCTCGCACATATCTGAGAATGTGCCTGGTTGCTGCCCAATGTACCCTTTTTGGTTCCACCATGAACTGACTAACGGTGTTGATAACAAAGCAAATATCTGGCCTGGTGTTGACCAGATACATGAGTGACCCAATGAGCTGTCGGTACAAGGCGGGGTCCACTTCCTTGTTCCCTGATGCATTTGTTTTCTTCCAGTTGGTTATCATAGGTGTTGCCATGGATCGACAATCTTGCATTCTGAACCTCTTCAGAATTTCCGTGGCATATCTTCCTTGCCCTAGGAAGATCTCTCCATTCTTCTGCCGCACTTCCAATCGTAGAAAATAATGTATCAACCCCAAATCCTTCTTGTCGAATTTTTCTTCAAGATTCTTCTTGCAGTCCTTTATGAGCCTAGATGATCCTGTAAGAAACATATCATCTAAATATAATACTAAAATTAGTGGCTCATACTCTACCATCAAATAGTAGAGATTAGGATTTGTATCACTCTTGACGAATCCCAACTGCTGCAAGTAGCCATCAACCTGACCATACCAAGCTCTGGGTGCCTGCTTGAGCCCATACATGGCTTTCTTTGTGAAATTTTCTTTGTGAAAATTATTATTGCAATAATTGATTTATTTCGCCTACTTATTTGATAAGTTATTTACAGATGCTTTAGTAAATTTTGAAATAAATACAGCTGTAGTACTTCACTCTAATCAAAAGCATAAGAACAAATCTAACACATATAGCACCATAGAAACAACCACACGAACACAGTTATTTTTAGATAATTGTCCCCGAAAAAACCCAATGTGGAAAACCGATGCAGCAGATGAGTGTTTGTATTTATCTTCAATAGTGAAAAGATCATTTACAGAAGTCCTAATGAGCAAAATAAAATAGCATACACCTGATGTGAATTTTCCGGACAATCCGGAAGAATTCTCAACACACAAGATGACCTCCTGCACCCTTTGTGTCAATCTGCGTAGCCTCTCTACGCAGTCCCTGCCTGGACTGCGTAATCCTGCGTGGAGGGCTAGTGCTGCTGCTCAGCGCTGCCTTCCCTGCGTCCTTCTGCCCTTCTTCTTTTCTGTCTGTTGACTTCACCCTCCTCCTTCTGTCTCTGCAACCCCGCCTCTACAAACTCACCCACTGAAATCGAATTCTCTTGCTTCAAAATCTATTTCCTTCGGGTACTGAGAATGTGCCTGGCTTGCTTTCCAAATGACCCTCAAGCCTTCTCTTATAGTCTTCTCGTTGATGGATTAACGACCCATATATCCTTAATCAATGGCTCAAATTAAAAAAGATGGCTTGATCTTCGTTTTTTAGAAGATTCACACTCTGCTTTATTAATACCCTTTAATTATTTAATTTCCCTAAGTTTAGACTTAGGGATCACATTAAAATAATTAAATTATTTTAATAAAGCAAAATCTGAGTGGAATTTCCACAAACAATTTCTGGGTTCTCTGGAATATTGTTGTCCAAGCCTCTCCTCAAAATTTGAGACCTGGAACACTTTCCGATGCTATAAAATCAACACTCCCTCTTAGCGAGGAAAGTGTTCAAGCAAGGTACCAACTGTACTGCTTTGATTCTAAAGCATCTTTTGCGCTGTTGATGTCCTGGCTACTGCCCTCTGTACTGCTGCCTGTGACACTGTCTCTGCCACTGCCTCATCCATACTGCAACTCCCTCTGTCTCTGTAGACCATCTGTTCCTTTACTAGAAAGGGTTCTCGACCATCCCCATCTTTTCTCTGAAGTAAGTAAACTTAATCTTACTCAGAGCCTTGGTGAGGATATCTGCCACCTGCTCTCCTGTAGGAGTGTACCTCAACTGAACAACTCCACGTTGGACGTAGTCTTTGATGAAGTGGCACCGAATGTCAATGTGCTTCGACTGGTCATGAAACACAGGATTCTCAGAGAGGTTGATGCAACTCTGATTATCACACATAATTTCGGTCGGTTCCATCCTCTTCGTAAGTAAGTTCGAGAGCAATTTACGAAGCCATATGGCCTCGCACGAAGTTGTGCTTGCTACCATATATTCTGCCTCGGTTGAGCTTAGTGCGACGAACTTCTGTTTCCTATTGCACCAGGAATTCATTCCTGATCTGAGACTGAAACAATACCCACTAGTACTTTTCTTATCCACTATGCTTCCAGCCCAATCCGCGTCTGTAAACCCACTCAACTGGACTTCATTTCCCTTGGTGTACTTCAGCCCATACTCAAAATGTCCCCTTCAAATATCTGAGAACATATTTGGTTGCTGCCCAGTGAGCCCTCCTTGGTACCACCATGAACTGATTGAGGGTATTCACTGCATAACAGATGTCTGGTCTAGTGTTGACCAGATATATCAATGATCTGATGAGTTGCTTATACAAGGTGGGATCAACCTCATCATCCTCTGTCGTGTCTATCTTCTTCCAGTTTGTAATCATTGGCTCACCCATGGGTCTACAGTCTTCCATCTGAAACCTCTTCAAGATTTCTGTAGTGTATCTCCCTTGCTCAAGGAAGATTTCTCCCTTCTATTGCTAGACCTCCAAACTAAGAAAATAGTGCCTCTGCCCCAGATCCTTCATGTCGAATTCGGTAGCCAGATTTTCCTTGCAGTCTTTGATGAGCTTAGACGATTTAGTAAGGAACAGATCATCTACATATAATACCAAGATTAACAGCTCATCCCCTACTCTCAAGTAGTAGAGGTTGGGATCTGCGTCACTCTTGATGAATGCCATATTCTGCAAATAGCTATCAATTCGCCCATACCATGGTTTGGGGGATTGTTTTAGATCATACAAGGCTTTCTTAAGCCTACAAACATGAGTCTTCTGCTCATGTGTCTCAAAGCCCTTGTTCTATGTACACTTCCTCTTCTATCACCCCATTCAAGAACGCTGTCTTGACATCCATCTGGTGAATCTCCCATCCCATCTGCGCTGCTAGAGAGATGACGGATCTGATTGAAGTGTATCGGGATATAGGGGCGAAGGTTTTCTCATAGTCGATCCCTTCTTTCTGTGCATACCCCCAGCCACAAATTTGGCCTTGAACTTCTCTATGCTGCCATCTGCAGCATACTTGATCTTGTAGATCCACCTCGATCCTACAACTGATCTGTCCTGAGGTCTAGGGACTACTTCCCATACATCGTTTGTCATGATGGAGCTATACTCCTCCACCATGGCATCTACCCACACCTAATACTGAGCTGCCTCCCGAAAGCTAGAGGGTTCTTTGACTTGTGCTACCAGTGCCTGGTATCTGTTAGGTTGCTGCCATACCCTCTTCCCGTCTCTAGGGGCTCCAACAAATTCCTCTGCATCCCTCAAAATTTGTTGGAGTTCTCTGCTCGGTCTTCCACTGGTGGTGGTTGGTCTTACCTGCTCTTCTTTGGACAAACTCTCCTTAGAATCCTTGTGCCGTGGAGAGGCACTCAACCCATCCTCTGTAGGCCGTAGAGGCTGTACTAGTGGATCCACCTCAATCTGTGTATCTGCAGCCATTTCCCGAGATCTTCTAAAGGCTCTCTCCTCCATGAATTTGACGTCCCGCCTTACTACGATCTTCCTGTTTTCCAGAATATAGATGCGACATGCCTTCGCATTTTCACTATAGCCCACAAGATAACCCTTCTCCACAGTCTGATCTAAATTATTCCTCTTCTCATCTGATACGTGGCAATACACCATACTGCCAAATATCCTGATATGGCTCACCTTAGGCTTGCTGCCTGTGAACACACTCTCAGGAGTTACCTTCCCCAATGCTCTATGGAGCACCCTGTTCTGCACATACACAGCTGTATTGCAGGCTTCTGCCCACAAAAATTTGGGCATGTCTTGGTCATATCACATTGCCCTTGCAGCTTCTATAATGGTCCTATTCTTGCTTTCTGCAACTCCATTCTGTTATGGATTGTATGGAGCTATCCATTATCTCTTGACGCCTTCCTTTGCGCAGAAACTAGTGAAGTTTTTATCAATATACTCTTCACCATTATCTAATCGCAGCTTCTTGAACCTCTTTCCGGTTGAATTTTCTACCAGCGCCTTGAAGTCTTTGAAACGTTCAAAGATTTCATCTTTGATTTTGAGAAAGTAGATCCAAGTTTTCCTGAAATGGTCATCAGTGAAGGTAGAAAAATACTTTGCACCACTGACAATAGTCATGGACATTGGACCACAAATATCTGAGTCTATCAGCTCCAATACGGTCTTGGCTCTGCTGCTGCTTCTTGGAAATGCTGCCTTGCATACTTCCCTAGTATGCACCCCCTACAGACCTCATCTTTTCTTGTGCTGAGTTTTGGAGCTTCTATGACAGTCTTCTTGAGAATCTTCAAGGCTCCATGATGTAAATGCCCCATCCTTCTATGTCACAATTCATTCAGATCCCTTTCGTCCATACTGCCGATTAGTGCCATTGGGGACTCAAGCTGGAGCTTATATAACTTGTGGCTCCTTACTCTGATTTTTGCCTTTCTTTTCCAACTAGGGTGTTTGACATAAACTTTATTTGCAATAAAGTAAACGTCATAACCTTTATTCTGGAGTTGAGACACCGAGAGTAAATCCATCCCCAAGCCTGGTACATGTAGAACGTTTGTGGCTTGAACCTTGTTGCCGACTTCTTCTTGAAATATTATGGTACCTCTTCCAATGGGGGTACACTTGGCCTTGTTTTCCATTGTGATCAGGAAATTCATCTGCTCTTCTTGGTAGCTCGAAAAACATTCTCGAACTCCTATCATATGAGCAAATGCTCCATTGTCAATGTACCAAACTCCTGAAGAGGCCGTGCTTGACACACAAGTGAAATCCTCCTCTGGTCTGGATGCCAGAACAGATATGTCATGCTCCCTCTGTTTCTCTATGTGCTCTGAGGAATTGCGCTAGTCCTTCTGCATTGTGCTACTGCCAGATAGTCTTTCCATTGCAGAACCCCCTTTTCTGTCTTTTGCCTTTTGCTCTTATACCATGTGAAATTTTCACTATGAGCATTATTACTGCAGTAATTGATGTATTTCACCTACTTATTTGATAAGTTTTTTACAGATGCTTCAGTAAATTTTGAAATAAATACAGCTGCAGTACTTCACTCTAATCAAAAGGATAAGAACAAATCTAACACATATAGCACCACAGAAACAATCACATGAACACAATTATTTTTGGACAATTGTCCCCGGAAAAACCCAATGTGGGAAAACCACTGCAGTAGATGAGGGATTGTATTTATCTTCAGTAGTAAAAAGATCATTTACAGAAGTCTTGACGAGCAAAATAAAATAACATACACCTGATGTGAATTTTCCGGACAATTCGGAAGAATTCTCGACACATCGGATGACCTCCTGCACCCTCTACGTCAATCTGCGTAGCCTCTCTGCGCAGTCCCTGCCTGGACTGCGTAGTCCTGCGTGGAGGGCTAGTGTTGCTGCTCAGCGTTGCCTTCCCTGCGTCCTTCTGCCCTTCTTCTTCTCTGTCTGTTGACTTCTTCCTCCTGTCGTTGCAACCTTGCCTGTACAAACTCACCCACTGAAATCGAATTCTCCTGCTTCAGAATCGATTTCCTTCGGGTACTGAGAATGTGCCCAACTTGCTTTCCAAATGACCCTTAAGCCTTCTCTTATAGTTTTCTCGTTGATGAATCAACAACCCAAATTATATCCCTAATCAATGGCTCAGATTAAAAGATGACTTGATCTTCGTTTTCTAGAAGATTCACACTCTGCTTTATTAATATCGTTTAATTATTTAATTTCCCTAAGTTTAGACTTGGGTATCACATTAAAATAATTAATTATTTTAATAAAGCAAAATCTGAGTGGAATTTCCACAAACGATTTCTGGGTTCTCTGGAATACTGCTGTCCAAGCCTCTCCCCAAAATTTGAGACCTGGAACACTTTCCGATGCTATAAAAATCAACATTCTTCAATTTGCATACATGAGTTTTCTTCTTATGGGTTTTGAAGCCTTCAGGTTGTTCTATATACACTTCCCTTCTATCACCCCATTCAAGAATGATTTCTTGACATCCATTTGGTGAATCTCTCATCCCATCTGAGCTGCTAGGGATATAAAAGATCCGATGGAGGTATATCTGGCTACAGGGGACGAAGGTCTCCTCATAGTCAATTCCTTCTTTCTGCATATACCCCTTTGCTATGAACTTGGCCTTGTACTTCTCCACGCTACCATGTGTAGCGTATTTGATCTTGTAGATCCATCTTGATCCTACAACTGATCTATCCTTCGGTCTAGGCACAACTTCCTAGACATCATTTGTCATGATAGAACTATACTGTTCTACCATGGCATCCACCCATACTTGGTGTTGTACAACTTCCTAAAAACTAGAGGGTTCTTTTACCTAGCCTGCCAATGCCTGGTATTTGTCATGTTGTCTACGCTGACTCTTCTCAGTTCTGGGAGCTCTAATGAACTCCTTTGCATCCCTTAGTGTCTGTCGTGCCTCCCTACTGGTTCTACCATTGATGGCAAGAGGTTCTCTTAATTCCTCCTCCTGTTCCTGTTGTTCCATCTGCTAAGAACTGCCAGAATCTTCTCCCCTCGAGGAAATGCTAGTACTAGTCATTGTACTTGATCCTGGTATCTGTCCTCCTGCCTGTCCTCCCTGCTGCCCTTGCTGTTGTTGGACTAAAGGGATTTATGCTGACTGCTCCTCTGCTAGGATATCACGAGATTTCTTGAAAGCTCTATCCTCCATGAACTTAGCATTTCGTCTCACTACAATTTTCTTGCTGATAGGAATGCAAATTTTGTATGCTTTTGAGGTCTCACTATATCCTGCGAGATTCCCGTTTTCTATAGTATGATCAAGTTTACTTCTCTTCTTATCTGGTACGTGACAATACGCTAGACTTCCGAATATCCAGAGGTGACCTACTTCTGGTTTCCTCCCTGTGAAAACTCCTTTAGGCATTTTCTTCCCCAATGCTCTGTGAGGTGTTCTATTCTGGATATACACAGTTGTGTTACATGCCGCTCCCCATAAGAATCTAGGCAGGTCTAGATCATATAACATAGCTTTTGCTGCCGCAAAAATAGTTTTGTTCTTCCGCTTCGCTACACCATTCTACTGTGGATTGTATGGAGATGTCCACTCTTTCTTGATGCCCTCCTTTGTGCAAAAATCTGTGAAGTCTTTGTCTGTATATTCTCCACCATTATCTGAGTGCAACACCTTTATTTTCTTCCTCGTTATGTTTTCCACAAGAGCTTTAAACTCTTTGAACCGATCAAAGACCTCATCATTGGTCTTTAGGAAGTAGATCCAAGTTTTCCTGGAGTAATCATCAGTGAAGGTGACAAAGTATTCGCCATTGCTAAGAGCTCTAGTGGACATTGGGCCACAAATGTTTGAGTGTAACAATCCCAATATGCCTGCTGCTTAGTTATCACTTCTGGGAAAGGCTGCCTTAGTGTACTTCCCTAGTGCGCATCCTCTGCATACGTCATCATGCTCCGTACAAAGGACTGGTACTCCAGTAACAGTCTCTATGAGCATCCTCAGTGCTCCATGGTGCAGATGTCCCATTCTCCTATGCCATAGTTCATTCAGATTTCTCTTTCCATCAAGATTGCTGCCTATCAGTGCCATTGGAGACTCGAGCTGCAATCTGTATAGCTTATTGCTTCAAGTTCGAATTTACCTCTTCTTCTTTCAGCTTGGATGCTTGACATATGTCTTCTTCCCAATGAAGTATACATCGTATCCCTTGTCCTGCAACTGAGACACTGAAATTAGATTCATTCATAATCCTGGCACATGCAACACATTAGTGGCTCTGATGCTAGTTCCTGCTTCCGTCTGAAACACTATGGTGCCTCTCCCTACTGGAGTGCATTTTGTTTTGTTTCCCATAGTGATCTGGAAGTACATCTGTTCTTCCTGATAGCTCGAGAAATATTTTCGTACTTCAGTAATGTGAGTTGAAGCTGTAAATTTATGTAGATGTTCTATGCTTGATGCAACTTTACTTTTTCTCCAATATCAAACAACAATCACATAAACAATAAAGTAAAATGATGATAGAACATACCAGTAGATCGACAGAAGACAAGCCAGAAATATATGTGTGTTGGTGCGTTACGACGGTCAACAGGATGCTTCAACCAGCAAAGTCTCAATATGGTCAACCAACCAGCAATGTCACACAACCCTCTAGGACAGCCAAACGGTCAACTCAAAAGTCAACATTGTCAGTGAACGGCCAACGCAAACAGCAACAGCAGCTAGGTCAACGCAGAAAAGTCAAAGTCAACGTCTAGCCTCGAGAATAGTGCCAAAAAATGTAGATTTGGAAAATCGAACTTTTGGGAGAGTTTTAGGTCTTTTTGACCTTACGTTGACCAAAGTCAACACTGGTCAAAGTTTGTTGTAGAAACCCTAGACTGAAATAGGAAATGTGCTGCTGCTGGAATTTTCCCACGTGTGGAGAGAAGAGCCTCCAAGGTCATTGAACCAATCAGATGAGGAGAGAGAAATGTGTGAGGATGAGATGATTGAAATTGTCCTCCAACATTGACCAATTTATATCCATCAGTGAGGGTGTGTGACACAACTGGTCGGGCACAAAACCTTAAGGCCGACCTGCACATATTTTGAATAAATTCAAAATAAATGTTCTGCTCATCGGATTAAGATGATCTTTAGATCAATCTTGCACCTCTCCGAAAGAGGAGTCCAATAAAAATATTGGTATCTTCATCTGAGCATCACAACATAGAGTTTGAACCTAGTTGTCCAAAATTAACACTCCCTCTCAACTAGGGAGAACTCCATCCACTTGTGCAATCCAAACATCGTGCGTCATCCCGCCGTAACTTGCTTTGCTGGCTTCTTTATTTCAGAACAGAAGTGGGTCAGTCACAAAGACATCATTCCCAGCTGACAGATTTAGCCCAGAGGTCTGAAACCTCTATAGGACTCACAAAGAGTCTCATACCAACTCGAAGTTGGTTTACCTGACCCGAAGTCAGTTGGAGGTCCGAAACCTCACTATACTTGATCCCAGATCAAGTGGTTGGACCGTGCCATCCTAGATAGAGAGTACAACAATCTCTGATGCGTCCATCAGTCTTTGATACTAGTCTCTAGCTTTTCCCACCTCACTGGCCAAATGAGAGGTACTTCCCATGAGTCTGGAACTCAAATGGGTAGGATGCATACGGGGCACAGATCATGAGAGGTGAACCAGCTCAATCATCATAACGGTGGGGTAGAAGCACTCCAAAAAGGTTCAGCAAGCCTAGCCCTGTGGTTGCGTATAGCTCCGAGAAGCTATCCCCAAAACCCCCCAGAGCTCCCAGAGCTCATTGTCCAACAAGACCCTCAGAATAGGGTCGTTCCACGATTCCAAGATACTCACGGAAGGTTAGGAACATGACCTTCCCCAAGGGCATTGTGAGAATATCTGCGACCTGCTCATCAGTTCCTATATGATTGAGCCTTACGGCGCCTCGTTGTACCATATCTCGGATAAAGTGGTACCAGCCATCAGCATGCTTGGATCGATCGTGGAACATGGGATTCTCTGACAAACGAATCCCTCTCTGGTTATCACAAAGGATAACGGTGGCATCTAGCACATGCTCGAACAGCTCACTGAAGAGCTTTCGCAACCAAGTGACTTCACAATAGGCCATACATGCTGCAATGTATTCGGCCTCAGCGATGCTCAAGGCTACTGACTTCTGCTTCTCACCTGAAGCAGACCTGCGTGTGAAGCAGCATCCAGATGTGCTCTTGCGATCCACCACACTGCCAGCCCAATCGGCATCAGTATGTCCATGGAGTGTCATGCTCCCGGCAGTGTATCTCAGCCCATGGTCTATCGTGCCCCAGAGATATCTCAAGAGTTTCTTGGCACCAACCCAGTGAATGTTATGAGGATCAACCATGTGTTGACTCAAAGTGTTCACTACAAAACATATGTTCGGACGGGTGTTCATTAAGAACATCAGGGCCCCTACGAGTTGACGATATTTAGTAGGATTTGCTAGCACAGGCCCAGCAGCGCTGCCACTCAACTTCTTAAAGTTGAGCTCCATCGGTGTCAACACGGACTTACAGTCCACCATACCAAATCTTTCCAGAAGCTTCACAATGTATTTTCCTTGAGAAAGGAAAATCTCGCCAGGTCTCTGCCAGACCTCCAGGCCTAGGAAGTAATGCATGAGTCCTAGGTCCTTCATCTCGAACTCAGCAGCGAGCTCCCTCTTGCACTGATGAATGAGAGGGTCAGCACTTGTCAGGAAGAGGTCATCCACATACAGTACTAGAATGAGAGGCTTTTCTCTATCAACCTTAAAGTAAAGGTTTGGATCAACATTACTATGAGTGAAGCCCAACTTCATTAGGTAGCTATCTATCCTCTCGTACCAAGCTCTGGGTGCTTGCTTCAACCCATAGAGGGCTTTCTTCAACCTGCAGACATGGGTGTGTCGTTCCTAGACTTCGAACCCCAGAGGTTGCTCCACATACACCTCTTCTTTATCGCACCATGCATAAATGCGGTCTTCACATCCATCTGATGAAGACTCCATCCTTGCGTAGCAGCAAGGGCTATGATAGATCGGATGGTGGTATATCGGGCCATAGGTGCAAATATATCATCATAGTCTACGCCTTCCTTTTGAGAGAGGCCATGGGCAACAAATATTGCGTTGAACTTTTTAGCACTTCCATCAGATCCATGCTTGATCTTGTAGAGCCATTTCGAGGTGACAACTACTTTGTCCTCCGGTCTTGGAACCACATCCCAGACATCATTCTTCATTATGGACTCATACTCTTCGTGCATAGCATCCTTCCAGACTTAATGCTCTACGGCTTCCTCAAAAGTTCCAGGCTCAGATTGTATAATAGTACTCATGACTGCTAGATACCCTTGGTATCTATTTGGCTTCTTGCTTTCACAGAATGTTCCCCTTGGTGCCATATGTCCCTCGACATCCTCGAGAGTGTCCCTGAGCCATGATGGTCTTCCCTATTGAAGGAGGTGGATCAATCGGGTCCATCGGTCCTTCATCATTGGGCATCGTCTCATCCTTCAATTCTTCTTGATTTCCAGGCCTTGCTTCATGATCTTCCTCAGATATCGGAAGATTGACTACTTTCCTCAGGGAAGCATCTTTGTCAAAGGTGACATCGTGGCATATCTCCACTTCCCTTTGTCCAAGCACATAGACTCTATAAGCCTTTGAAGTTTCGCTGCAGCCCACAAACATTCCCTTCTTCCCAGAAGCATCCAGCTTGCTCCTCTTCTTTTTCGGCACATGAAAATAAACAGGACATCCAAAAACTCTGAAATGTGAGACGTCAGGTTTCTTACCAGAGAAAACCTCTTCGGGAGTTTTGGAGTCCAGAGCGGAATGCGGGCTCCGGTTTTGTATGTACACAGCAGTGTTCGCAGCTTCTCCCCACGGAAACTTCGGTAGACCCTAGTCACATAGCATGGCACGGGCAGCTTCTACAATGGTTCTATTCTTTCGTTCAACAACGCCATTCTGCTCAGGAGTATAGACAGTTGTGGTCTCCCTCTTGATGCTAGCTTCTTTGCAAAATTTCTTGAACTCGGTCGTCTCATATTCAGTACCATTATCGGTCCTCAATATCTTGATCTTCTTCCCTGTCAGATTTTCCACCAAGGCTTTGAAGGTACGAAACCACATGAAAGCCTCATCCTTCTTTTTCAAGAAGTATATCTAGGTTTTGTGAGAGAAGTCATCTATGAATTTCATTTAATAAGAACATCCTCCCAAGGATGTCATGGGCAACATCCCCGACAAATCAAAATATATCAGTTGCAAGACATCAGATGTCTTTGTGACACTTGAGGGGAAAGGTCCCCTTGTATGCTGTCCTTCGACACAACCCTGACATACACCTTCATGATTATTTGAGAACTTGGGCATCCCCGTCACCACCTTCCTTGCTTCGGGAAGGGCCTTGTAGTGAAGGTGTCCAAACCTTTGGTGCCATAGTTCAGTCTGTCGGATAGTATCACACGTCATCGCTCCCAGTGGAATTCCTCCAACCTGGTAGAGTGTATCAACTCTAAACCAAATCGTGATAGCTTCCTTGAAGCTCTTCTTCCAAATGCGCACCTTCCCATCAATAAATGCCACATTGAAACCTTTGTCTTCCATGGTCGATATAGACACAAGGTTCTTCTTCAAATTAGGTACATAGAGTACATCCTGCAAGCAAAGGACTTGACCTTGAGACAAGTGGAGGGTCACAGTCCCTGTCCCTTTCATGGGATATGTGGCATTATCTCCAAGGATAATTTCCAGATTAGTATCCTTCTCAACCATATCAGAAAGTGCTTCCTTGAACCTAGTGATGTGCCTTGAGGCACCACTATCTATCAACCAAACATCCATAGTGTTGGGTGGAGATGCAGCAAAGAGGGCAGATACAAGAATGAATTCATTTATTTTATCAACAACATTTGATTCCTCATACTTGGAATTTCTCGACCTTTTGAAAGGTTGACCATTTCCGTCGGAGGGAGCCTTCCTCTTTCCCTTGAGCCTGTTGTTCCTTTGATTTCCATTCCTTCGGTTGTTGTTGTTGTCATCATCATCGGGAGAATCCTTCTTGAAAGGGCATTCTCTAGCATAGTGACCTGGCTTGTGATAACTGCAACACTTGCCCTTCTTTCCTTGGGCCCCTGCTCTTCCTTTGTTCCTTGGACCACCAAAGTTCTTCTTTCTAGAATGAGCAGCATAGGCAACATTTCCTTCATTTTCATACTCCTTCATCCTTGTCTCTTCTTGTACGCATCTTGATAGTACTTCGTCAAAATCAGGTATCACATTGTTATTGAGAATGGTAGTGTTGAACACATGCCATTCGGATGAGAGCCCTCCAAGTGTGGTGAGTACCATCTCTCGATCAACTATTGTCTTCACCTCACCTCTGATACCATGTAAATTTATGTAGATGTTTTATGCTTGATGCAACTTTACTTTTTCTCCAATATCAGACAACAATCACATAAACAATAAAGTAAAACGCTGATAGAACGTACCAGTAGATTGACAGAAGACAAGCCAAAAATATATAAGTGTGTTGGTGCGTTACGGTGGTCAACAGGATGCTTCAACCAGCAAAGTCTCAATATGGTCAGCCAACCAGCAATGTCACACAACCCTCTAGGACAGCCAAACGATCAACTCAAAAGTCAACCCAAAAGTCAACGTTGTTAGTCAACGATTAACGCAAACAACAGTAGTAGCTAGGTCAACGCAGAAAAGTCAAAGTCAACGTATAGCCTCGAGAATAGTGCCAAAAAATGCGGATTTGGAAAATCGAACTTTTGGGAGAGTTTCATGTCTTTTTGACCTTGCGTTGACCAAAGTCAACGCTGGTCAAAGTATGCTGTAGAAACCCTAGACCGAAATCAGAAATGTGTTGTTGCTGGAATTGGAGTGTAAAAACTCTGGTAAACTTGAATAAGTATATATTATTATTGATGATAGATAAGAGATATGAGATATGATTACAATGGGGAATCACCGAGGCTTTAAATATAGCCTCATGGTGTCCCTTGGTGAAGAGGCATGATCTTTGATCATGCCCTTTCAGTTAATAAAACCTAAGATAACTATATCTAACTAATAATTAATAAAATATACATAACATTGCCCCTCTCTTAAAAATGCTTTGTCCTCAAAGCATATGTAACGATGGACAATGTTGACGAACGCCTGGGTTTCTTGAGCGGTGGGCTCTTGCTTCCCACATTTTAAAAAGATCGTGGAGCATATTCTCGAGTTCAATCTTTTGTTGATCTGGATAGTGAAAATATCTGATATCGACAGGGTCGGATCCTGTCTTGACTTTTGGTGACTCTTCGTGGCTCCCTTTTGAAGATAACCTTTCTAACTGATGACATTGTACTGTAGATGTTGGCGCTCCTATTTGAATCATCTTCGTCATCAGAGAGGAAGATACGACTTGATCTTCTGGGGCTTGGAATCCATACAACCTGTGTTTCTGCTCTTTCCACTTAAAACTCATAAACTGCTTCTGATGGTTGGCAGAATAAGTACCTAGAGTTTGTAGCCATTGAATTCCTAAGACCACATCTACTCCTCGTAATGGAACGGTGTAGAATGGAGATTGTAAACTAAAGTCTTTAATCTGCAGTTTGAATTTATGGCATTTTCCTACCTGTTCAATCTTCTTACCATCGGCCACCATTACCTTCATATTAGGCATAGGAAAAGTAAAGAGGTTGAGTCTTTTGGCCATGGTTGAATCTAGAAAATTGTGCGTGCTGCCTGTGTCTATGAGAACCATTACGTTGTTTTTCTTAATATGTCCCCTTAATTTTAGTGTCTGAGGTTGTGATATACCTGTCATCGCTGATAATGACACTTGCGGAATAATTTCGCCATCCACTTCCGGAGAGAACTCTAAGTTGTCTTCTAATCCTTCTATAGATGAATCATTACTGTTAGCGTTGTTAGTTGCTTCACAACTGTATAGATTTTTTGCTTTTCCATTAGCACATCTGTGCTTAGGGTCCCAGTTTTCACCGCAACGTTTGCACTTGCCCTCTCGCATTCTTTGTTTTTCCAGACTAGATTTTTCTTCTTCACGAAGATGGTGTGGGACATATTTTGTGTCATCTATATTTTCAGATTGAGGAAATCTGTGTCTCGAATATACTTTTTCTGGTTTTGATAATCTTTCAAATTTCTTTTCAGCAGCTTTTGCTTTTTGCCTTGCTACTTCTACGGACGTAATTTCATGTAGTTCTAGCTCTTCTTGTATGTGGATTTTAAGTCCTGAGATGTAAGACTGGATTAGACGAGATTTCGACAATCCGGGTACTCGTGTTGCCAAAGTCTCCCATTCTCGCGTGTACTCATCCACATCTCCTTTTTGGCGTAATTTGATAAACGTTGAAAAGAACTTTTCTTCTTTTATGCCTTGAAACCTTTTGAAGAACGCATCCTTAAATTTCCTCCAACTGATAGCGAGCGTTGTTTTTTTCCACCACATATACCAATTATATGCTTCTCCTTCCATTTTCATGGAAGCATGCTTAATTTTTTCGTCATCACTAGTAATGTCATAAATTTCAAAATATTCTTCTGCTTTATTAAGCCATGCAACGCTATTTTTTTCATTACCATCAAATTTGGGTAGGTCGATCTTGGCTTTGCGCTGATATGCTAATGGTGGAACAAGAAGGGGATATTAATTAGCGAATGCATTCCAGAGCTGCTTATTTTGAAAATCTGCATTACTATCTTCTTGATGATGTGGGGAATCGGTTTTTTCCTGATGCTCTTCTGAGTTCCCTGAATCTGTGGAATTGTTTTGTTGATTGGGGATTGTGTCTTACTTAATTTATCTATCTTATCATTTAGCTTATTGAAGAGTTCGCTCTGCTTTTCTGTGGCCTCGTGATGATTTAGCCACATTTGTCTTTCTATTCGATTTGTTGTATCATGAACCTTTTTGATGTCGTTGGAATGCCCTGCAACTGTACCTTCAAGATCGACTAATCTTTTTCCGAATTCTTCGGAATTATTATTGATCTGTTTTTCGAGATCTACCAATTTCTTCTGAAATTCAGCCATCGACATCGACGAAGACATTGAGCGTGTATGAGGTGGGGAATATTTTTCTGCCAGTTTCTCTCCTTCTTTCTTTAAAATTAATTAATTAATTAATATTTAATTAATTATTATTATTATTATTATTATTTTTTAACTATATAATTATTATATATATATAATTTTTTAATTAAAAAATATATAATATATATAATTTAATTATATAATTATTATATATATATATAATTATTAAATGAGAATTATATAATATATAAATGAATTATATAATTATAATATATATATATATATATATATATATAATTATCAATTGAACTATATATTATATATTTATATAATTAAAAAAAAAAATCGTTTTTTTTTTTAAATGTGCCCGTTCCGTTTAAAAAAAACGAGACCCGTCACCCGTATTTAACGTTGTCACCCGTATTTAAATGGTGTATTGTTCCACGTGAATTTGTATCTCTCCACGGCTGGCCCGATTTAATTTTGACTTTTAATATGCGGTTTATTATTCCGGTTTAATTTTGATATGCGGCTTTACTATTCCGGTTCCAGGTTCAGATATGCGGCTTTACTATATCGGCTTCCGGTTTGCAGAAATATATCCTTGTGAATTTGTAAAAGTCGAATACCAATCTTCCGTAAGTCGCACCTCCCCCACGAACAGTCACACGATGCCGTCGAATGGAAACGCCGTATCTTATCGGACAGGCTTACGTGACTATAATTTTATGTAATGTTTGCTAGCTCAGTCGTTAACCGATGGAACAACTGACCCCGACTTCAGTGAAGGCACGGACCAAGCTACAGGATTAAAAAAATCTCAGACCTGTTATAAGAGACAGTACCTTTAAACTTTCGAATTGAGTGGTGGAACGAATGGAACAAGCGGGCGGGGACGGAAGTGATAAGAAAAGACGGCAAAAAAAACTGCGGCAGAAAAAGACGGAAGAATGTATGCTGTAGCGTGGGGGAAATTGGGTAGGTGGAACTGTGGTAGGCTGTAGGGTGGGGATGCGGGTTTGTGCAGAGGCGGGGAGAGCCGATATGCGTAGAGGAGAGGGGGGGTGGACTGTAAAAAAATTTTTATTTATTTATTTTTGTTTATTTTTATTTTTTAAAACACAGAGTGGGAGTGAACTGTAAGGTGAAGTGAGGATGTGAGGGACAGATCGGATATGAGAGGAGAAGGGCTGCAAATTTTCTTTTAAAACAAATACTGTCCACAAGCACTTGATTTAAAAAAATCTGTAATTCTGGAATTCTGTAATTCCTTAGGGTGATCACACAGATCCCGAAGAGCGATGGCTCCGATACCAATGGAGTGTAAAAACTCTGGTAAACTTGAATAAGTATATATTATTATTGATGATAGATAAGAGATATGAGATATGATTACAATGGGGAATCACCGAGGCTTTAAATATAGCCTCATGGTGTTCCTTGGTGAAGAGGCATGATCTTTGATCATGCCCTTTCACTTAATAAAACCTAAGATAACTATATCTAACTAATAATTAATAAAATATACATAACAGGAATTTTCCCACGTGTGGAGAGAAGAGCCTCCAAGGTCATCGAACCAATCAGACGAGGAGAGAGAAATGTGTGAGGATGAGATGATTGAAAATGTCCTCCAATGTTGACCAATTTATATCCATCAATGAGGGTGTGTGACACAACTGCTGGGGCACAAAACCTTAAGGCCGACCTGCACATATTTTGAATAAATTCAAAATAAATGTTTTGCTCATCAGATTAAGATGATCTTTAGATCGATCTTGCACCTCTCCGAAAGAGGAGAACAATAAAAATATTGGTATCTTCATCTGAGCATCACAACATGGAGTTTGGACCTAGTTGTCCAAAATTAACAGAAGCCCTGCTATCAATGTACTAGTAACCAAACACCTGCAGATGCTGAACTTGACAAACATGCGAAGTCTTCTTCCAATCTACAAGACAATCCAGAGATATATAAATTTTCCATACTTATGTGCTATTTTCCCTTCTGATGCTTTAGCAGTCCAACAAAATTGCATCCCTCCTGAAGATTTATCTTTGCTGAACCTGCTGCGCTGCTCCCTCTGTCACTGAAAAATTTCGATCCAGAAATCTTTCTCTCTGTCGACTCACTCAGAGAGAGATTTTCCCCGAAAATTTGTCCCCTTGGACTGGACTGTGCAATCCTTTTGGAAATCCGATTTACTACCTGTGCAGTCTTCTGACCTCCCTCTTATGTTGAGCACTGGTTCTTCTGAATCTGTTTTCTTTGCTCTGATACCATGTGAAAATTCCGATGTCCGGAATCCTACTGCAACAACTAATTAAATTTCTTCTATTTGTTTTAACTAAACAAATTATTTAACATATGCTACGGTAAATATCGAAATAAAATATACTGCAACCTTCACAATAAAAATGCAAGAAAAAAATACTAGCACAAGTATACACACTTTAACACCATTATTTTTGGACAATTGTCCCCAGAAAAACCCAATGTGGGAAAACTGTTGCAACGACTGAGGGTTTGTATATTATGCAGTAGTTTTCTGACTACAAATCTATGATTGACGAATCTGTCAAATCATGCAAAGAAACTGACAAGTAAAATCTTGTGAGGAAAACCTCACTCCTCCATGGGAACCCGACACTGATCAACACCCGAAACTACCTACTCTGCATTGCCTCTACGATTGCGTCACTCTATGCAGTCTCTGCGTCACACCTGTAGCTGCCTCTGTCTCAGTGTTGCATCTCTCTGCTGACTGGAAACTGGAATCTGTTGTGCTCCAGAAAATTCCTTCAGGAACTGGCACTGACCCTCTGCTGTCTCAATAGAAAAACAAACTCCCTCTTCAGCTCTGCGCAGTCCCAGCGTAGGCTTTGCGTCACTGGCTCTGCGCAGTTACTTGTGGTTTTTATTGCCTCCTCTACTATGCAATCTCCAGATCAGGAATTCTTCCTCTTGGAAATTATCCCCGCCCCTTTCTATGAGAAACCTCTTGATTGATCTTCTCCCCGAGCACTGCTCACTAAAGAATTTCGATCTCTGGATTCTTTCTCCGTCTCAATGTGTTTTCTAAATGACCCTTCAAGTCCTTTTTATAATTTTCTCGTTGAAACTTCAGCAGCCAAGATTAAATCTTTAATCAACGACCAAGATTAACTTTTGACTTGATCTGCGCCTTTTCGAGAACATTCACACTTTATTTCATTAATACCCTTTAATTATTTTATTTTCCTAAGTTTAGACTTAGGATCCCTTTAAAATAATTAATTATTTTTATAAAACATATTCTGAGTGGAATTTTCGCAAATGATTTCTGGGTTCCCTGGAATACATGTGTATAAGCCTCCCTACAAATTTTGAGACTTAGAGCACATCTAATGCTACACCAAATCAACCAGAATCAAGTTCTTTGTATCGAGATTGAGGAAGGTGTTGAGCCATCCCATGACTTGAGTGGACATGAAGTGGACAAGAGCTCAAGTCTTTTGCAAAGAAGTTGAAATCAGGAAAGAGACCACTGTACGATATAACCTAAAACAAAATGGGCACTTTGTTGATTTTTGGTAGCATCGGAAGTGCTCTAAGTCTCCAAATTAGTGGAGAGGCTTAGGCACATGTATTCCAAAGAACCCAGAAACCGTTTGTGGAAATTTCACTCGGAATATGTTTTATTGTAAAAACTGATTATTTTAATGGGGACCTTAAGTCTAAACTTAGGGAAATTAAATAATTAAAGGGTATTAATAAAACAGAGTGAGAATGATCTAGAAAAAGCGAAGATCAAGTCAAGTTATAATCTTAGCCATTGATTAGAGACCTAATCTCGACCATTGATGTCTCAACGAGAAGAATATGAAGGAAGGCTTGAGGTCCATTTGAAAAGATACATCGAGTGAATCTAGTGATTGAATTATTCTGATAGAGCAATGCTCGGATGAAGATCAGATCTAAGTGATTCTAGTGCAGAGAGGGGCAAAGATAGCTTTCAGAGAGAGAGTGATTTTCTCTGCCGGAGAATCATCAGTAGAGAGAGGCAGAAAGAGATCCAGCAAAGCTAGTGCAGAGCTGGAGAAGCTGACGCAGAGCCAGCGTAGAGCCACGCAGGGCTATGCAGTGGCCAAGAGGGTTTCCGAGATTTTACTGTCGGATCATATTTAGAAGCCAGGATCCGGGGCGTGAGACCGGGAGGTGAAGATCTGAGATTCTGGGAGGTAGATTGATCTTATAGTTGGGTGACACAGTACCTAGAGAAGGTGACGCAGGGACTGCGTAGGGACTGTGCAGTGGCAACGCAGAGCCTGCCATGGGCCCTCATCCAGTGACCAGATCAACCTGGAAATCCAATGATTGAGTGAGGTAAAACTCACAATTTTTTTGCCAGTATTTCTCTCTCTGTAACTGAATAACCCTTGAGGTATTCAGAGATGTATTCAGAAATTGTTATTGCTTAATAATACAAACCCTTAGATCTGTTGGTCTGGTTTCCCTGCATTGGGTTTTTTCGGGGACTTTCGTCGAAAATAAAGATGTCCTATGTGTGTATTGTTCTTTGCTCAGTTTCCTTGTTTCAGAATCATAAGAAATTAAGTTTAGGTTGCTTCAGTGATTTATTTCAATATTTCATGAAGAAATCTGAAATAACTATGTAATGTAATTTACAAAGTAGGTGAGGTAGATTCAACTGGTTGCAGTAGGATTCTTGAGATTGTTAGATCTAGGAATTTTCGAATGGTATTAGAGCGTTTGATGTGAAATAGGAAGAGAAGATCTAGCACTAAAGTGAAGGCCATATTGCTGTAGCAACGACAGATCGAATCCCCAGTGGGATTGAGCAGTTCTAGCTAGAAGGGCTGAATTTTCGAGGTGGTCTCTGTTTGAGTGAGTCGACAGAGAGGTAAGACTTCTAGATCGAGATCTTGCAGAGGCTGAGGGAGCAACGCAGAGCCTTCACGTAGAGCCAGAGGGACGCAGTTTTTCTGCAAGCAATTCTTGGGCAGAGAAGCGTCAGATGAAGAAGAAGAGCACTTAGTGAGGGAATTATTTCTCAGTGAGTTCCTTGCTGAGGAATTCAACATTTCTCATTTGCTGGGCAGCCAAGGAGTAGCAAACTTACCAGCTCCATCAGGGAGTGCGTAAGCCAACCTAGAAGCTACACAGTAAGGAGAAAAAGGGAGTAGTTCGATAGTTTTCGGCTGAGATGGCATCTCACGGACTTAGAGATCAGGATCGGTTGGAGGGTTCCTCCAACTACATGATCTGGAAGGAAAGAATCAAATTCCTTCTGGACGAATATGATCTCTGTGAAAGTTTCAAAACATAAACCCTATTGCAATATCTAGATCTACTTCATCTACTTGTTTCATTAACATTAACAAGTTATTTTACTGAATTATTCATAAAAACATTAAAGTAGAGACTAACTACAACCTACACATCTACAAATCGTTTACTGAACAATACACACATGTGACAAGATTACACATGATTTTTCGGACAAATGTCCCCAGAAAAACCGGCAGCAGCTCTAGAGGGTTTATATTATTATCAGAATCTGAATACAACATTCTGGGCACTAGACATGGTTGGCTCTACAGAGAAATTACACGACAATAAGTACCTTTCACTCGGAGACAGAAGATATGGCTGTATCATGTAGAAATTTCTGAATCTTAATTCTTATGCAAAAATTATTACTGTTAATCCGGTTAAGCTTCTCCTACTTATACAAGTTATCAACTGAATAAATTCAAGTTAACATCAAAGCAAAACACATAACAAATCTCTACCAATTCAGATCTAGAATAAGCACATGCACACATAGACAAAGTGACAGTTATTTCTGGACAAACTGTCCCCGGAAAAACCCAATGTGGGAAAATTGGTCTCTGGCTGCTGGAGGGCTCTATTATTAAGAATATTTCTGAATACACAACTCTGGGTTCCAGATCTGGAAAACCCTACAGAGAAAACTCTAGATCTGTAGCACCTGGCTGATCTAAGACCAAAAATACTGATTGATCCACACCTTCAAACATGATTTACAGAACTCAGCTAGATCTAGGCCTAGAAACCCCAGATCTGCCCCTGAAAGACACTGCGTTAGCCTTGGCTAGCCTCCAAATGCTCAGCGCTGTCACTGGAAGGGACTACGTTACCCCAGACTGGGTGACACATTCACTACGTTGACCCTAAGGGTCTCTGCGTAACCCCTGAAGGGTTTCCTGAAAATCACGTTGTCCTTGCTGCTGCCGTTTGTTGTTGCCTTCTTCTGCACTGTCTTTCCTGATCTCCTCTGTGCTTCTTGTGTATTCTAGACCCCAGAATCAGATCATCCCCTTGGTCTATATTCCCCTCTCTGCAACTGAAACACTTGAGAATTCTTAGCAACCCCGCCCTAGGATTTCAGCTTAGTTTCAGTGCTTTGTCTCTGTGTATTTTACAAATGACCCCAAGTCTTTCCTTTATATTTTTCTCGTTGACAAATCAACGGCCAAGATTAAATCTTTAATCAATGGCTAAGATTAAAAGAAAGCTTGATCCATGTGACTTAAGAGAATTTCATCACATGTTTAATTAAATTCACTTAAATTATTTTATTTTTCTAAGTTTTAACTTAGGAAATACATTAAAATAATTAATTAATTTAATATCTCCTAAACCAGATGAAATTTCCCAAATCCATTTCTGGGTCTTGTAGATCAGGTGAACTCTAGTCCTTCCTCAAAATTTGGGACCTAGAGCACAACTGATGCTACCCCAAATACACAAAATCTCAGCACTCCCTCTTAGCATTAAGGGTGTGCTCTAGCAATACATCACACCTATGCATTACAAGATTTTGGGCACTGGTTCTGTGCTGCTGAAGCTTGGCCTCCTACCACTCAACTTTGCACTGCTGCTGCCATTCTGTACTGTTGCCCATGACTCTGCCACTGCCACTGCCACTGCAACCACTGTACTGCAGCTCCCTCTCAATATGCTGCATCTGTGCTGCTCATAGCACTGCCACTGCTGATCTGCTGCACTGCAACTTCAGTTTTTGAGAGAAACAACTGAATCTCTTGCCCAATCTTTGACAGACAAGTCAGATGGGCTGCATCCTCATCACTGAAGCTCCATAGGCTACAGATCTGTGCTGGCATCTAAAGAACGATGCACAACTTCAACTCTGCCTGTGTAATCAGACTCCCTCTGCACTACTGAAGTCACATTAGCCCCTTGTGCTGAAATCTATCACGCTGCTGTTGCACTGCGTTGTCCCTCTGAAGCCTTCTGCGCTGCTGCAGCTCTGCACCGCGTAAGCAACACTGCTTTGCGCTGCTGAAGTCACATTAGCCTCTGCGCTGCTATTGCTTCTACGTTGTTGCTGCTTTGCTCTGCGCTGCTCCTCCCAGTCTTCAGATCTGCCTCTGCCTCTACCTCTGCTTCATCTGTGATCTATGCACCCACTGCTCCAGTTGTCCCACTATTGTCTTAAGGCTGCCGTAGCTCGTTTGTGATCCAAGAGATGAGTTGCTCAAGGATCCCGTCGTACTTCCATGTAGCTCTTCTACATGTCCATGTCACCCCACCTCTGTGGTTCATGAGCACTCATGGCTATATCATCTCCGAACCCATCATCTGCCACCGTTGCTTTGGAAGCTTTGTCCTTCTTCTTTTCTGGACAATGGCTGGAAAAATGTCCCATTTCACCACACTGGAAGCACTTGATCTTTGAAAGATCCTTCTTCTTCTTTGGTTGCTTCTTCAATGCCAAGGCTGCATCCTCTTCCTTCTTTACTTTGCTCAATGCAGGGCTGTGCTGCTTCTTGGTGAAACTTCGTAGTTCTTCTTGCCGCAGGATCAACCACAAGCTGTCCCAATCTGGGAGGTCCGCTCTGCCCAAGATACTTTGGACAAAGGTCTGAGACGCTGATCTCTTCCCAAACTTTGTCACTTGTGCTAAGGTTAAAAATCTGAAAACTTCAGAATTTTAACCCCACCAGCTCTTCTGAATTTCTGCAACTTTTCTGCAGATTTTTTCTGGATCTGACAGATTCAGATCTGAATTACACTGGTTGGCTTCAGACCTAACCAGTGTTGTTTTTGAGTTGCCTTTACGTAGTAATTTGTAGAAATTTACAGGGTAAGTTTCATAGATCAAGATCCAAAGGTCACCGCTCACAAATAGATCACAAATCAGTACACTAGTATAATCACGTGGTTAAAACCCTCAAAGAGGGAAACAGTCACGACCTGAGCCAACATGGCCACTTCAGGCAATTTATTAATATAAAAAGAAAGGTTACATATGTTTCTCTCATAAACAGTTTCCGGACAAATGACTCTCCATGCTCTTTAAATAGAGATCATGGACCAATCGGGTGTTAAGCCACGGATCAAGTGTCGCTAATACCGAGGTGAGAGATAACCGTCGGATCACTACAAATCGTGACCGTCGGATTATAAGTTACAAATATACATGGTAAAGAAACACACTTTACCTAACTCTACACTAGACTAAGTTATTCTTAACTATTTCCTATGTGTCGGAATATCCTAACATCCCCCCTTAAGAACAACTTGGGATAGGATTGAAGGATTTGCAAAGGTGACACAAAAGGAGCCTATTTCCTATGTGTCGAAATATCCTAACATCCCCCCTTAAGAACAAATTGGGATAGGATTGAAGGATTTACAAAAGTGACACAATAGGAGAAGGAAGAAGGCATTAGAGCCTATCCCCCCTTAATGACAACTTTCCTGAACTCCAAGCATGGATCGAAGTTTGGTAAACTTCGCTTCTGTGAGAGCCTTTGTAAAGATATCGGCTACTTGATCATTGGTTGGATAGTACTGCACTTCAAGAACACGATCATGAATGAGCTTTCTGATGAAGTGTATGTGGAGTTCAATGTGTTTCATACGTTGATGCTGAACTGGATCTTTACATATCTGAATGGCACTCTAATTATCACACCAAAGTGTAGTTGGATGCTGTTGATGAGGACCAAATTCAGACAGAATCTGATGAAGCCACATGAATTCCTTGCTGGCTTCAACTGCACCACGATACTCTGCTTCTGCTGAAGAAAGGGAGATGGCACTTTATTTCTTACAAGACCAAGTAATAGGTCTTGAACCAAGAGTGAATATATATCCTGCAGTAGACTTTCGATCATCAGGGTCACCAGCCCAATTAGAATCAGTGAAACCAATCAACAATGGAGATGCCCCTGCATTGTAATGAATCTCAAACTAAACTGTACCTCGAATATATCGAAGTATTATTTTAGCTGCTTTCCAGTGACTTTCATGAGGTTGGTGCATAAACCGAGCGACAAGACCAACGACAAAGGAAAGGTCAGGACGGGTATGGGTTAGATACAAAAGTTTACCAACAAGTTGACGATATAAGGTAGCATCAACTTCAGGAGTAGTACAGTTGACTTAAAGCTTGACTCTAGACTAAAAAGGAGAAGGGGCTGGCTTACAGTCTTCCATGTGAAAGTGGCGTAGAAGATCACAGGCATACTTGGACTGAGAGAGGGTAATGCCTTCCATGGATTGCAAGACTTGAAGACCAAGGAAATAATGCAAGTGTCCTAAGTCTGTCATTTCAAACTTCTTTTTGAGGCTAGACTTTACATGGTTTATATGGTTTGGATCACTACCAGTAAGGATAAGATCATCAACATAAAGAACAAGGATGGTGAAGGAATTACTCACTTTCTTGGTGTAGACAGTGTTGTCAGAATGACACCTAGAAAAGCCATTATCTAAGAGAAATCTATCCATTTTGGCATACCAAGCCCGAGGAGCTTGTTTGAGACCATAGAGAGACTTCCTAAGGCGACAAACAAGGCTGGAGTCTTTTTGGATAAAGCCAGGGGTTGTTCCATGTAGATTTCTTCATGCAAATCTCCATGTAAGAAGGTGGATTTAACATCCATCTGATGGACTTCCCATTTAAAGGAGGCAGCAAGGGAAAGAACAAGGCGGATAGAATTCATTTTGGCAACAGGGGAGAAGGTTTCAGTATAGTCAATGCCTTCAACTTGTGAAAATCCTTTAGCAAAAAGACGAGCTTTATGTCTATCCACTTTTCCATCTGGTCCAAACTTTGTTTTGTAAACCCATCTGCATCTGACAAGTTTTCTTCCTTTTGGAAGAGGAACAAGATCCCAAGTATTATTTGCCAATAAGGAACGATACTCTTCATTCATAGCTTCATCCCAATCTGGATGACCGGAGGCTTCTTCAAAGGTTTCTGGATCAAGTTTTTCTGGAACTTGAGCCAATAAGGAAGAAGCTCTTTCGAACTGAGAACGCGTACGTCGTCGATCGACAGGGTCACCTGCAAGAGAACCTGCTGCATCCCGAGTAGAGCGGACCCATCTTGGAAGCGGTGGAGTATAAGGAACAATTTCACGAGCTGGAGGAGGATTGTCATCCTCGCTGTCATCATCTGAACTAGAAGGAATGCTATTAAAAATAGAAGAGAGAGAGAGAGGTGGCACATATGCCGAATCAGGCTCACATGCCAAAGGTGGCACACTCGCCGAACTAGGCTCGCAGGCCGATATATTTTCATCAAATTTTACATCTCTTCTAATGATAATATTTTTGGATTTTGGTTGAAGAAGTCTATATCCTTTGACATCTTCAGAATATCCAACAAAAATACATTTTTCACTCTTAGGTTCTAAGGCTTTATGTTTCGCATCTGGAATATGGGCCCAAGCATGACTTCCAAAAACACGAAAGTGACTTACATCTGGTTTGATTGAGCTCCAAGCTTCTTCTGGAGTTATATTCTTTAAAACCTTAGTAGGAGTGCGATTTACTATGTAATTTGCACAGTTAATGGCTTTTGCCCAAAAATTTAGACCAAGTCCTTTAGATTGAAGCATACAATTAGCCATTTCTTTTAAGGTGCGATTATTCCTTTCAGCTACACCATTTTGTTGTGAAGTATATGGAATAGTATGTTGCAATTGAATGCCATGCTCAGTGTAGAAGTTGATAAATTTGTTGTTAACATATTCTCCGCCATTGTCTGATCTTAACTTAAGAATTTGATGTCCAGATTGTTTCTCAACAAAGGCCTTAAAGGCCAAGAACATGTTAAAAACTTCACTCTTGAGTTTTAAGTAATATACCCAAGTGCGTTTGGAAAAATCATCAATGAAAGTTAAGAAGTACTTGCAACCAGAGAAAGAAACAATAGGAAGTGGACCACATAAATCACTGTGCACAAGCTGCAAAGGGGCTGAAGCGTGCCAAGAGGCACATTTGTCAAAACTATCCCGATGATGTTTTCCGAGTACACATCCGAAGCAAACACCATCTCGGCAAGATACAATAGGAAGGCCCGTCACCATTTTTTCCTTACATAGAGTTTGAAGAGAGCGATAATTTAAGTGACCAAATCGCTCATGCCAAAGTTTGCTCACATCATCATTATGAGCAACAAAAACGGAGGGAAGAGAAGATGACCCAAAGTTGTCAAACTTATACAACCTTGTGGAATCATCAGCAATGCCAGTAGCTAAAATATGTTTAGGATCTTTGAGCTCCTTGATTACAACATCATGAGGTGAGAATTCTACTATTTTCCCTTCACTTGAATGAGTTATCTGATAAACAGATAGAAGGTTGCATGACAAGGTAAGAACACATAGTACATCATTAAATTGACCATTATCTAGATGAATGGTTCCAGATCCTACAACACTAAGAGATCTATGATCACCAACATAGATATGTTTGGTGTTACAATCATTTAAAGAAGAAAACATGGATTTATTTTTAGCCATATGGTAAGAACCTCCAGAATCAATGAGCCACTCATGAGAAGGAGAAGAAGAAGATACATTTAATGCATAACCAGATCTTGATGCTTGACAACCACAAGCAGAAAGTGCCATGTCTGAAGATGAAGGTGAAGAGTGCTCCAAATTGATGTTGTGCTTCTTCATTGCTGCTTCTAAGGCTTCCATCTTCTTAAAACATTTGAAGTTGCAATGTCTATCTGTCTTCTTCCCTTTGTTTTGATTTGCCTTATTATTTTGGTGATTTAATTTTTCAGTTTGCGGCTGAAATTTCTTAGGGCCCTTGTTTGGTTTAGGACCATATTTTTTAGGATACTGCTTCTTGGGATTCTTTTGATATGGTTGTTGTTGGGCTGCTAAGGCTTTCTTAGAAGCGTTTCCAGCAGTGATAAGACCAAGGTGTAAAAGTTTTTCTTGTTCTCTTATCAAAGAATCACAAAAGGCATCAAAAGAGGGATTCTTGTAGGTGGTTCCTGAAGAAATGATGGCTTCTCTGGTGGAATGGAAGGCGGAAACAAATACAGAGTATGCAGGACCAAGCTTAGCAAGAATGCAATATATGAGGCTATCATCGTCCTTTTTGATCTTACAACCTTCTAAAAGAATTCTGAGGGTCTTAAATTTGGACAAAAAATCTTCAATGGAGGAGAAATTATTGGGGTCCAAAGTAAGCAACTCATTTTCAAGCTGGTGGGCCCTGATTTGATTTTGAATGCCAAAAACAGTTTTTAGCTTTTCCAGGGCTTCATCAGGGGTATCAATGTCAAGGATATGAAATCGAAGATCTTGAGCAATGGAAATTCCTATCAACCCTTGTGCTTGATCTTGTTTGTTTTCCCATTTAGCAGCCTTATCATCATCGGAAGGTTTAGTTTCTTGTCCTGTGGCTATTCTATAAAGCCCTTTACTTCTAAGTATATCTACCATGTGAGGTAGCCATTGGAAATAATTGGTGCTGTTAAGAATAACGGGACATGCACTTTCCATTTAAAAAAAAAAAACTGAAGCTAAGAAAAGCTGAAAATAACTGCTCCAATGGAAAGATCTCGAAAAATTAGGCTGTTTAAAAAAAAAACAGCTCGAAAAATGGCTTCCGGATGAAGAAGTTATGCCTTTTGAAAAATTTGAGTTGTAGATGCCGAATAGTTACGGGAATGGGATGAAGTGCGGCTTTTAAAAAAAAAATTCCGCCCCTTTGAACAAAAACTTTTTATTTTACAAAAGAAGCTTAAGAAGGAGACTTGAACCCAAGACCTCTATTCTCATAAACTAACCCCTCAACAAGTGAGATAGTAAAAGGATCAAGTTATTGTATGAAAAGAGGAAAGGGGTTTTTTTTTTTTACTCTTCGGTGTGCGTGCCTTTTCCTGCACAAAAAAAAAACACAAAAAACCGAGCAAAAAAAAAACGAAATGCAAAGCCTTACGGCAGAATGTTAGAATTTCGGTTAGCCTTACCGGCGACTATCACTTTTTTCACTATTTCTGATTTCCCGAGATCGCACAAAGACGGCAAAAAGCATACGTAGCAAAAAAAATAAATCTTTTTCCTGCTTCTGATTTGTCGAGATCGCACACAGCGCACAACAAAGAGCATACACAGAGAAGAGGGTATAGCTCCGGCAAATAAATAAAACCTAAAAACTAAAAATAAAAAGAGGGAACCGAAATAAGCAGAACTATTAACAAATATAACTGCAAAACAGATGCTTTATACCTCCGGATCTAAACTGTCATAACTTGGGTAGCTGAAAACCTTTTCACATGAAACGAAAGGCGTTCCTCACTGTAACAGACGCTCCAGACACAACCGAGCAGTTCTCCAAGCCCAAAAATGTTCAGAAATACTAGATCTAAAAAACGACATTCACATGCAGTCAAACCGGCTTCGGATTTTGATCAACAACGGACGTGGCCCTCAAAATAGCTCTGATACCATGTAGGAATTTACAGGGTAAGTTCCATAGATCAAGAACCAAAGGTCACTACTCACAAACAGATCACAAATCAGTGCACTAGTATAATCACGTGGTTAAAACCCTCAAAGAGGGAAACAGTCCATGGCCTAAGCCAACGTGGCCACTTCAGGCAATTTATTAATATAAAAAGAAAGGTTACATATGTTTCTCTCATAAACAATTTTTGGACAAATGACCCTCCATGCTCTTTAAATAGAGATCATGGACCAATTGGGTGTTAAGCCACGGATCAAGTGTCGTTAATACCGAGGTGAGAGATAACCGTCAGATCACTACAAATCATGACCGTCGAATTATAAGTTACAAATGTACATGGTAAAGAAACACACTTTACATAACTCTACACTATACTAAGTTATTCTTAACTATTTCCTATGTGTCGGAATATCCTAACATAATTGCGTGGGCTTGCTAGGACAACGTCACCCTTCCCTCTGCGTGAATCTCCTTCTGAAAACTGCGCTGTCCCATCAGATCTGTTTTTCTGCTGCCTTTCTAGCTGCTTTCCGCAGCTAGATCCTTTAGATGCTTCAGCTAGTGACCCTTATAGATCTGCAATTGCTCTGATACCATGTAGAAATTTCTGAATCTTAATTCTTATGCAGAAATTATTACTGTTAATACGGTTAAGATTCTCCTACTTATACAAGTTATCAACTGAATAAATTCAAGTTAACATCAAAGCAAAACACATAACAGATCTCTACCAATTTAGATCTAGAATAAGCACATGCACACATAAACAAAGTGACATAGTTATTTCTAGACAATTTGTCCCCGAAAAAACCCAATGTGGGAAAACCAGTCTCTGGCTGCTGGAGGGCTCTATTATTAAGAATATTTCTGAATACACAACTCTGGGTTCCAGATCTGGAAAACCCTACAGAGAAAACTCTACATCTGTAGCACCTAGCTGATCTAAGACCAAAAATACTGACTGGTCCACACCCTCAAACGAGATTTACAGAACTCAGCTAGATCTAGGCCTAGAAACCCTAGATATGCCCCTGAAAGACACTGCGTCAGCCTCTGAAGCCCATGCTGGGCTCTGCGTTAGCCTTGGCTAGCCTCCAAATGCTCAGCGCTGTCACTGGAAGGGACTGCGTTACCCCAGACTGGGTGATGCAGTCACTACGCTACCCCTAAGGGTCTCTGCATAACCCTTGAAGGGTTTCCTGAAAATCACGCTGTCCTTGCTACTGCTGCTGCCGTCTGCTGTTGCCGTCGGCTGATACTGTTTGCTGCTGCTGCTGCCGTTTGCTGTTGCCGTCGGCTGATACTGTCTGCTGCTGTTGTCTGCTGTTGCCGTTTGCCGTCTGCTGCTGCCGTCTGCCGTCTGCTGCTGCTGTCTACTGTTGCCGTCTGCCGTCTGATGCTGCTGCTGCTACTGCTGCTTTCTTCTGCGCTATCTTTCCTGATCTCTTCTCTGCGTCTTGTGTATTCTAGACCCTGGGATCAGATCATCCCCTTGGTCTAAATTCCCCTCTCTGCAACTGAAACACTTGAGAATTCTTAGCAACCCTGCCCTAGAATCTCAGCTTCGCTTCAGTGCTTTGCCTCTGTGTATTTTACAAATGACCTCAAGCCTTTCCTTTATACTTTTCTTGTTGACAAATCAACAGCCAAGATTAAATCTTTAATCAATGGCTAAGATTAAAAGAAAGCTTGATCCGTGTGACTTAAGACAATTTCATCACACGTTTAATTAAATTAAATTAAATTATTTTATTTTCCTAAGTTTTAACTTAGGAAATACATTAAACTAATGAATAAATTTAATATCTCCTAAACCAGATGAAATTTCCCAAATCCATTTCTGGGTCTTGTAGATCAGGTAAACTCTAGTCCTTCCTCAAAATTTGGGACCTAGAGCACAACTGATGCTACCCCAAATACACAAAATCTCAACATATCACACCCTCAAACGGGATTTACAAATCATGAGCCCCTTCTGGCCCACTAGAACCCTCAGCGCTGCCTCTGTAGCCTCTGTGTCAGCCCTCAACTGGCCAACGTCCCACTGCGTCATTCTGATTGGTGCTATGCTGCCTTTGCGCTGCCTCGACTGGGACTGCGTCACCCTGGCTGGTGTTGCGCTGCCCCTGTGCTGCACTGGCTAGGTCTGCGTCACCGTGGCTAGGCTTACACAGCCTCTGCCCAGTCTCTGTGTGGTGCTGACTGAACTGCGTCCTCCTAGCTGGCTCTGTGCTGACTGGTACTCACTGCCCCTCTGCCTTGCTCTATTCTCGGCCTTGGATTAGATTATCCGTCATCGATCTTTGCCCCTCACTGCATTGCAACTCGTTTCAAATTTCTCAGCAAAACCCCGCCCCAGAAATTCGACTTAGCTTCAATGCTCTACCAATGTGTGTGTATCTCCAACTGACCCCAAGCCTTTCTCTTATACTTTTCTCGTTCGAAGACCAACGATCGTGATCTAATCTCTAATTGACGGCTCTGATTGAAAGACAGCTTGATCCATGTCACTTAAAAAATTTCATCACATGTGTTTAATTAATTCACTTTAATTTTTCTAACTTCCCAAGTTAGACTTAGGGTTCTCATTAAAAAAATTAATTATTAGAATAACTTCAACACCAGAGGAAATTTCTCGAAACGCTTTCTGGGTTTTGGAGGTCTCGTGTGTCTTAGCCCTTCCCCAAAATTTCAGGGCTAGAGCACACTCTATGCTACCTCAAAATCTCAACACTCCCTCTTAACAAGGAGTGTGCTCTAGCAATACATCCACACTAAGTATTGACAAATCTCAGCATCGGTCTCTGCGTTGCTGATGGTTGGCCTGCTGCCCTCCATCCATTGCGCTGCTGCTTCCTGTAGTGTTGCCCATGTCACTACCACTGACATTGCTACATTCGTACTGCAACTCCCTCTCAAATTGCCGCATCGTGTTGCCAACTGCTACTCTGCAACTCAATTGCTGAGAAGCAACTGAAGGACCTCTGCCCCCCTGCCCAATCACTGACAGACAAGCTAGTTGGGCTGCATCTCATCACTGAAGCTCCCTTGGCTGCTGCGCTGCACTGTCCTCCTAAAACCACTGTGCTGCTACAGCTCTGCACTGCATAAGCACTGCCCCTCTGCGGTGCTGAAGTCCCATCAACCTCTGCGTTGTTGCTGCCTCTGCACTGCGCTGCTCCCACCTACAACGTCCTAGCTCTGTGTGAAATTTTCAGTTCTGAAAATTATTTCTGTAGTGATTGATTTATTTCGCCTACTTATTAGATAAGTTATTTACAAATGCTTCAGTAAATTTTGAAATAAACACAGCTGCAGTAATTCACTCTAATCAAAAGCAGAAGTACATAAATAACACATAGCACAATAGAAACGATCATATGAACATAGTTATTTTTGGACAATTGTCCCCTGAAAAACCCAATTTGGGAAAACCAATGCAGCAGATGAGGGTTTGTTTTTATCTTTAGTAATGAAAAGATCTTTTACAGAAGTCTTAGTGAGAAAAATAAAATAACATACACCTCGTATTAATTTTCAGGACATCTATTAGTATTCCTGACACACGGGATGTCCTCCTACATCCTCTGCATCATCCTGTGTAGCTTCTCTGTGCAGTCCCTCCCTGGGCTGCATAATTCTACCTGGAGGGCTTGATGTTGTTGCTCAGCACTGCCTTCCCTCCACCCTTCTACCTTCTGCTTCTCCGTTAGCTGACTTCTCCCTCCTCCTTTTGCCTCTGCAATCCCGCCTCTACAAACTCACCCACTGAAATCGAATTCTCTTACTTAAGAATCGATTTCCTTCGGGTACTGAGAATGTGCCTGGCTTGATTTCCAAATGACCCTCAAGCCTCTTCTTATAATCTTCTCGCTGATGAATCAACGACCAAGATTATATTTTTAATCAATGGCTTAAAATAAAAGATGACTTGATCTCCGTTTTCTAGAAGATTCACACTTCAAAAAAATACATCTTGCACTCCAAATCTTCCTTGCTCTCCTAGCTTCACTCCAACCAGATTTGTTATCCACGAGAGCAATACAAAAACATAGAAGATATTGCCAAGGTC
The DNA here is from genome assembly GCA_034641835.2 of Pinus albicaulis. Lineage (NCBI taxonomy): Eukaryota > Viridiplantae > Streptophyta > Pinopsida > Pinales > Pinaceae > Pinus > Pinus albicaulis. The sequence goes on along the minus strand of CM076583.1, from coordinate 1,120,324,324 downwards.
CTGTTTTTTTACTTAGTTAGATAAGAGAAAGAGTCTAATGAGAACTTGGGAGAATCCGAAGCTTTAGGCGAAGATACTCAAATGCTTCACGAGGTAATGGTTTGGTAAAGATGTCAGCAATTTGTTCCTTTGTGCCAACATATTCAAGCTTGATATTCTTTTCGGTGACCTTCTTTCTAACGAAATGATATTTGATCGGAATGTGCTTTGTTTTGGAATGCATCACAGGATTCTTGGAGATACTGATGGCACTGATGTTATTGCAAAATATGGGAATAGGCTAATCAAACTTGACTTGAAGATCTTGCAAATTTTGCTTCATCCAGAGAACTTGAGTACAACAAGCGGTTGCTGCGATATATTTTGCTTCTGCTGTAGATAGCGAGGTTGAAGATTGCTTTTTACTTAACCATGAAAAAAGGCAACCACCTAGATAGAATGCTGCTCCATTGGTACTCTTACGATCATCAACACTTCCTGCCCAATCTACATCTGTATAAGCTCGGATAACTAGATTATTTCCTTTTGGATACAATAAACCATATTTTTTTGTGCCCTTAAGATATCGGAGAATTCTGTTGACGACAATAATATGAGATTCTTTTGGTGCTGCTTGGAATCTTGCTACTTGTCCAACTGCCTGCATTATGTCTGGCCGAAAAGCTGTCACATATAGAACACTGCCAATCATAGATCTATACAACCTCTGGTCCACATCCTTTGACGAATCATCTAAACTTAACTTGCAACCTGTTACCATTAGGGTAAGGACAAGCTTGCAATCTTCCATTCTTGAATTTCTTGAGCATTTCCTTGATGTACTTGGTTTGATATATAAATATTCCTTTATCCTGGTAGTGGTAAGATATCTGAAGCCCTAAAAAGTATGTCAGCTCGCCAAGTAGAGACATTTCAAATTCACTTTGCATCTTTGTGGCAAAGTTTTTACTTAATCTGTCATCATTGCTTCCATAAATTATATCGTCTATATATACCTCGATAATTGTTAGGTTATCTTGATCCACTTTCACATAGAGATTGTTGTCGGTGCTTCCTTTCTTGAATCCTTGTTAATGTAGATATCCATCAAGACGAGCATACCAAGTTCTAGGAGCTTTCTTGAGACCATATAGTGCCTTCTTTAATCTGCAGACATAGTCTTCCTTTTAAGTGAGCAGAAAACCTTTGGGTTGTTCAATGTAAACTTCTTCTTCCAATTCAACATTTAGAAAGGCTAACTTAACATCCATTTGGTAGACCTTGATTTTTCTCGAGCATGCATAAGCGAGAAACATTCTGATAGCTTCCATTCTGGCAACAGGACCAAATGTTTCTTCAAAATCAATTCGTTCAACTTGTGCATATCCTTTGCAGACTAATCTTGCTTTATTCCTGGTAACCTGTCCATCCTCATTCAATTTGTTTCTGAAGACCCATTTAGTTGCAATAAAAATTTTATTCTTTGGTTGTGGAACCAATTCCCAAGTATCGTTTTTCTCAGTTTGATCCAGTTCTTCATTCATAGTTGCTACCCAGTGTTCATCTTGACTAGCTTCCTCAAAATTGCTAGGCTCAAAAGTTGCTAAAAAAGTAAGGTGGGCTTGTTGTGATGAACGAAGCTGTCGACTTCTTCTGGTTCCAATTCCTTCATTTATGCTGCCGATGATTTGATTTGACGGATGATTCTTTTGACATCATTCTTTTAAAGCTTTTGGAGAATTTTCTTGTACATCCTGCTGATCAGTTCTTATTTCCTCTTGGTTGACGGTTGTTTCCTTATTTGATTGGTCTTGTTATGGGGCTTCTTCTTCATCCTTCACAGATTCTCCCTCAGATTTGTTTGAAGGGACAATCTCATTGTCATCCTTTGTAACACAATCTTCATCAAAAGTAACATTTATGCTTTCCACTATTTGTTTTCGCCTCAGATTGTAGCATCTATAAGCCTTCTTTTTGCGTGAATAACCAATGAAAATACCTTCATCGACATGAATCGAACTTGCCCAATTTTTTATCTTCTCTTTTGATGTAGCATTTGCTTCCAAATATTTTGAAGTATTTGACGTTAGCCGATCTTCCTTTCGATAATTCGTATGGAGTTATGTCACAATTGTTCCTTAGCAAACATCTGTTTATAATGAATACAACTGTATCGATTGCTTGAACCCAGAATTTATCATCTAATTTTGAGCCATTTAACATTGTTCTGGCCATTTCCTGTACGGTTTTGTTTTTTCTTTCAACAACTCCATTTTGCTGCGGTGTTCTGGCTATTGAGAATTGCCTTTTTATTCCATTTTCATCACAATACTGTTGAAATACCTTGGAAGTGAATTCTTCGCCATTATTTGATCTCAGACATTTGATCTTCAAATCAGTTTCATTTTCAACCAATTCCTTGTAGATTTTAAAACACTCGAATGCCTCAGTCTTTTTCTTTAAGAAGCTGACGATTGTCATTTTGGAGTAATCATCTATCATTAGCATAAAATATAATTCTCCATCTAAACCTTTTTTTCTCATAGGACCACATATATTAGTATGTACTAATTCCAATGGACGTGATGCAAAGTGTTCTTTTGTCTTGAACTCATCTATTGTCTGCTTGCTGTGCCGACAAGATTCACATATCGTATTGGCAGGTTTGAAATTTTAGGCATTTCTCTTACTGCTTCCTTCTTGCTAATCTTGACCAAATTGTCGAAATTTATATGTCCCATTCGTTTGTGCCATAACCAAATTTCGTCTTCTTTCGCCAAAAATCACCCTTTAGGTGTCTCATCCAAAATATATATGTCATTTGGAGCTCTGCTTGCTGTAGCCACAATTTTACTGAACTTGCCTTTCCTGATTTCACATTTCTTAGAGCTAAATAGCATTGTGTGTCCTTGATCGCACATTTGTCCAACACTGAGCAGATTGTTATTCATATTTTCAACCAACAACACATCTTTCACTAATGCATTCTTGCTTCCAAGTGTGACTGTACCTACTCCTATGACGTTTGAAGACTCATTGTTATGAATCTAAGTTCATAGCTGTCTAGAATATGTTCTTTTTTTATTAATTTAATTATGAATGTAATTAGTTAGTTAAATAATTGATTAAATCAAATGAAGAGACATCAGTTCCAAAGGGGCATGTCTCTCTAATTGGGCGTGGCCAGTCAACTCCTATTTAAAGGAGCACCGCCTCAGCCTTGTAAATCATCATTCATCATCAATAATACTTATCTAATATTTATCTTTTTACAGCTTGAGAAATCTTCAAGAGTTATTAAGTCTGACGTACAATTAGTCAGTACAGTGGTATCGGAGCCATCATTTCTGGGCAAGGTACACACTTGTGGGCCGCTGGCCCTATCAGCTTCCTCAGTTGCTGTTCCGCTCTCAACCACAACATTCAGAACAGTGCTGTTGCCGGCTGTGTAAATAACTGCGTTGCTGTAACACTGTGCATTCCGGTTCATAAATTCTCGGCTGTGTAACGTTATCACAGTGTCAGGGTCGGTTAAGTACGCGGCAGGGTTTGATACATGTTACACCACGGAACATAAATTTTTTTTTTACGGGTTGTAACTATACGGTGGACGGGGAAAATTAAAAACGCTTTGTGTCAAACGCCACGGGAAGGTCAAGACCGGTTAGCCAAGCAACGTGGCCGTGGCTGTGGCTCGTGGATTATAAAGGCGTTGACAGACGTTTAACTTAAATATTAAACTAGCAAACAGATTGACGTTAAAACAATTGCAGGTTAGGAATCAATTTCCGGTTATAAATCGGGCAGGTTAGTGTGGCCATCGTTTGGCAATCAGATTATATAAAGTATACTATTACAGTCAACGTGGGTGGAAGCCGTGAACGGCCGACTAGCATTAGCATCGCTGGTAAAGTTACATTTTATAAATTATAATAACATAACTTATAATATATATATATATATATAATTTGTAAAAGTTTATATATATATTTTTATAAATTATAATTTATATAATATATAATTTGTAAAAGTTTATATATATATTTTTATAAATTATAATTTATATAATAATTTTATGATTTAAAAAAAAAAAAAAAAAATTGCTCCTAAGAAGAAAAAAAATAAAATGGCGAAGGACAATGATGATACAAAAAGGATAAATGAATGCGAAAGCAATATTGAAAGGATAACAAAAAGTCAGGATGAAATGGCCAAGGATATCACAGATTTAAAAGATATGTTGAGGGATATAACACATAGTTTAAAAACCCTAGAGGAGATTTCTCCAGATCACGACTTCCAAAGGAATTTTCAGGGATGAATACCGCAAATACAGTTTGAAGGAAGTCGATACCACACTAAATCACCAGAAGGGAATTTCCTTAAAATTAAAAGTAAATTACCTACATATGATGGTAAAGACCATCGGGGTGCCATCGTTTGGGTAAACAAAATGGAGGCCATTTTTGCAGCAAATCCACCATTAGGTTCGCAAGAAAAAGTCATAACAGCATCCAACTCCCTGGAAGGAGAAGCATATGACTGGTATATGTGGTGGTCCCCTAAGTGTAGTGGTCTTACATTCACTTGGGAAAATTTAAAGAACTCTCTGTTGAAAAGATTTCATGATGAGGAAGAGGATGATGTATATGAGAGATTTGTTCACCTCAAGCAGAAGGGATCGGTGAGTGAATACACTCACGAATGGGAAGTATTAGCAGTAAGGCAAAGAGGATTTTCAGACGAAGAATTATTAAAAATGTATCGTTGTGGCTTCAAAGACTACATTCGGGAAGAATTAAAATTGTATAAACCCAATACTGTTGAGGAAGCCAGACATGCCGCCATAATTATTGAACGAAAATATAAAGTCCATAGAAACCCATATGCTAATAATGAGAGGGCAGTTAGTTATGCTAAGGGGAAATCAGGTAAAACACCCATGGAGAAGTCAACCAAATACATTCCCCCACCAATGCGCAATGAAGGAAAACAACCAACTAATGTTGAAAAAAAAAAAGAGGGGAAATGTTGGAAGTGTGGAGACAAATATTTCGCAGGACATAAATGTGCAAACCAAAAACTTTATAACTGTGAAGCAGAACAAGATGGGGATTCACAAGAAGATAGCACTGACAAGGAGAGCAATGAAGAAAGTGAAAACTCAAATCCAGAACAAGATGAAGATATTCCACGAATTTCGCTTGCAGCCATCACAGGGATAACTCAGCCACAAACATTAAAACTTAAAGGTCACATTAAGAAGCAGAATGTTATAGTCCTAATAGACTCTGGGAGTACACACAACTTTGTGGATGTTAATATGGAAAAAAGACTAAACATTTTTTCTTACCCTGTAGCAGACTTAAAAGTAATGGTAGCAGATGGTAAACGAATAGATGGAATAGGCAAATGCCATAAGGTCAAGTTACAATTGAGTGAATATGAGACAGAAACTAGTTTTTATACGGTTCCCCTAGGGGGAGTAGATGTCGTTTTAGGGATAGAATGGTTGCGGACATTAGGTACGTACTCAGCAAATCACATAAAGCAATTTATTAAGTTTAAAATGGATGGAAGAAGATACAAGTTAATGGGGTTCCATGCCCCACCCACTCAAGTTGTCTCTGCTCAACAAATGAAAAAACTCATTCGCAAGGGAGCTCCAACATTTTTGGCACAATGTCAACAATTGGAGTTACTATCGATGGAAGGGGACTCACAGTCCATGGAAATTTCATCTTTAATCCAAAAATACAAGACGGTTTTCCGAGACCTACCAATGGAGTTACCCCCTAAAAGGAAGATCGAACACATTATCGAGATTAAACCAGACTCCACACCAGTAAATGCCAAACCATATCGTTACCCACATCATCACAAAACAAAGATAGAACGATTAATACAAGACTTGTTGGAGCATGGAATCATAACAAAGAGTAGAAGCCCGTATGCTGCTCCAGTGGTGTTAGTTAGGAAGAAAGATGGATCTTTCTGACTATGTATAGATTATAGAGGATTGAATAAAATCACAATTAAACATAAGTTTCCAATTCCATTCATTGATGAGATGTTGGATGAGTTACATGGTGCAGAATATTTTTCAAAATTAGATTTAAGATCAGGATATTACCAAATACGGGTAAGACTAGAAGACGTCGAGAAAACAACTTTCCGAACCCATGAAGGACATTATGAGTTCAAAGTCATGCCGTTTGGACTAACAAATGCACCAACGACTTTCCAAGCTACCATGAATGATCTCTTCCACCCATATTTGCGGAAGTTTGTATTAGTTTTTTTTGACGATATCCTCGTTTATAGCAAGACATGGAAGGAACATCTCAAACATTTGGAGACAGTACTATCTGTTTTAGAAAAGAATCAATTTTACGCTAAATTGTCAAAGTGCACCTTCGGGTAGAAGGAAGTTGAATACCTTGGACATGTTATATCTAGGGAGGGAGTCAAAGTAGACCCCAACAAAATTAAGGCAATCAGAGAATGGCCTAGACCCAAGAACATATCGAAGTTAAGAGGATTTCTAGGTCTCACCGGTTATTATAGAAGGTTTATAAAAAATTACGCACAATTGACAACACCCCTGACTAATTTACTAAAAAGCAATGCGTTTCAGTGGGACAATCAAGCAGATAAGTGTTTTGAGAAATTGGGACAATCAAGCAGATAAGTGTTTTGAGAAATTAAAAGAAGTGATGTCAACCACACCGGTACTTGCAACGCCCGACTTCTCCAAATCATTTGTAGTTGAATATGATGCTTCGGGATTCGGAATTGGAGCTGTATTAATGCAGGATAACCACCCTATAGCATTCGAAAGTCGCAAACTTAATAAACGAGAAGGGCTAAAATCAACATAACAAAAATAAATGCTCGCCATCATACATGCATTAACTAAGTGGCGCCAATACTTTCTTGGAAGTAAATTTTCAATTCGAACTGACCACAATAGTTTGCAATTCTTACTTCAGCAAAAGACCTTGTCAACAGAGCAACAGAAATGGATGGAGAAGCTGTCAGCATTCGATTTGGAGATATTACACAAAAAAGGGAAGGAAAATGTCGTTGCAGATGCTCTTTCGCGTAAAGATGACGACCACACCACTTGTGCCGCCATGGTTGTTGTTCCAGATTGGTTGGATGAAATAAGAGCTGAATATGCCAAGGATGAAGATTGTGACGCTATGATTAAAGATATCAGTCAATATGTCAATTTTGAATGGAAGAATGACATCTTATGGTATAAGAATATAATTTATCTAACACCAACATCCAAATTTAAGTCGAAAATCCTAAGGGAATCACACAGTTCACCAGCTGCTGGACATGTTGGATTCTATAAAACTTACTATAACATTCGACAGTCATTCTATTGGAAGGGCATGAGCAAGGAGATTCAGAAATATGTTGCTGAATGTGATGTTTGCCAAAGAAATAAAAGTGAGAACATTCCAACACCAGGTCTGTTACACCCCTTACATATACCAGATCAGAAATGGGAAGAGATCTCGATGGATTTTATAGAAGGATTACCTGTATCAGACGACAAAGATAAGATATTTGTCGTAGTAGATAGGCTCACAAAGTATGCCCATTTTATGGCTATTAAGAAAACTGACACAACTACGCAAATTGCAGAGACATTTTGTAAAAACATATACAAATTACATGGGTTTCCCAAGATCATAGTTAGTGATAGAGACGCTAGATTAAAAGGAAACTTCTGGAAGGAATTCTGCCACCAGGTAGGAATATCCCTCAACATGAATATAGCCTATCACCCCCAGACAGATGGGCAGACTGAAGTGGTAAATAAATGTTTAGAAACGTATCTCCGTTGCTTTGTCACTGACAAACAAAGTAGGTGGACCCAATGGCTACATCTGGCAGAGTGGTGGTATAATACCACCTACCATATATTGGCAAAGATGACGCCTTTCCAAGCTCTTTATGGTTATGAACCACCGAAATGGAAGGATTTTGCACTTCTTAATTCTAAAGTTCCAGCCGTAAAAAATCACTTGGAAGAAAACCAAAGAATCATCAATTTATTAAAAGAAAATCTAAACCTGGCACGTAATAGAATGAAACAACAAGCCGATCAACATCGCACTGAAAGAGAATTTGAAGTAGGAGATTGGGTTTTTGTTAGGCTTCAACCTTACAAGCAGTTGTCGTTAAAGCAACAAGGCAAAAATAAACTATCACCAAAATATTATGGGTCGTATCAAATAGTCAGGAAGATCAGTCCTGTAGCTTATGGATTAAAGTTACCAGATAATTGTCGAATCCATAGTACTTTTCATGTATCAAATCTCAAAAAAGTACTAGGGCAGAACCAAATAGCACAAACAGAAATACCAGAGACTGATGAAGAAGGAAGAATCGTCCTAGAACCAGAGGGCATACTTGCTACACGAGAAAAGGTTTTACGGTCAAAGACAATAAAAGAATACCTCATTAAATGGAAAAGGCTGCCCGAGGAAGATTCATCGTGGGAGTCAGAACGTTTCATTCGCCAACACCCAAGTCTACCTATGCTTTGGGGACAAAGCATCTTAAGGGGAAGGCAATGTTATGAATCTAAGTTCATAGCTGTCTAGAATATGTTCTTGTTTTATTAATTTAATTATGAATGTAATTAGTTAGTTAAATAATTGATTAAATCAATGAAGAGACATCAGTTCCAAAGGGGCATGTCTCTCTAATTGGGCGTGGCCAGTCAACTCCTATTTAAAGGAGCACCGCCTCAGCCTTGTAAATCATCATTCATCATCAATAATACTTATCTAATATTTATCTTTTTACAACTTGAGAAATCTTCAAGAGTTATTAAGTCTGACGTACAGTTAGTCAGTACACTCATCATTTCCAAAAGACATTGTTCCATCCTTCTTTTCCTTCAAGGATATGAACTTATTCCTATCTCCAGTCATATGAGTTGAGCAACCACTATCAACATACCAAACATTTCTGTTGCTTTGAGCCTTGAGAGCGATAACACATTTTTCAGACTTCTTTTTCCATATTTGTTCATTCTGATTTTGCGAGAATTCCTTTGAAGAACTTCCAAGTCTATAATCTTTAGCCAGGTGTCCAAAATTGTTACATTTGTAACATTCGACATCATCTTTCAAATGATCAAATCTGTTAATATTCTGTTGAGTTCCGGAATATCCCTTTCTGAAAGATCTCCCGAAATTGTATTTATTCCAAACATATGTGCGACATTCTATAGCTCTATGTCCAAACCTTCCACATGAATAACAATGACCATAGAAGATAGGTTGATACCTGGGAGGAAATCTTCTTCGAGGAATTGCCTTCCATGGTTCTTTCTACGATTCTTGATCTCTTGAGTTGGCTGGGAGGTCTACCTGCTTGATATATTTTGCATATCCATCTTCTTTTGTTGTCATAGAAGGACTTGGCTCCTTTTTAGATTCTTCTTTGTAACCAAGACTAGTCTTGTCACTGTTTGATCGTTGATTGTTGATGATTTCTTTCAATGCCTTGGAGCTATTGGTGTAGTTTTGAAGAGTTTTTCCATTTTTTACTTGCTTTCGTAGAGAAACTATTTCAGCTTCCAATGCTTCTCTTTTCTTGTTGCTTTCTTTTAATTCTTCCCTGAGCGATTCTTCAACTCATTTGTATTCTTCAACCTTGATTTTAAGATTTAGGACATATTCTCTTCTTCGTTGAAATTTGCACGGGAGACAGTGGCCTCAGTGTTTTGATCTTTGGCCTAGGGAAAAGTGTCCAAAAGAATTTAATTTTTCTCCTAAAGTAGCTTTATAAATTTTTATAAAGTTAAATCTAATTTAAAAGTGACTTAAGTGATAAAGTTACTAAAGTGACTTTATAAAGTTATAAAGTCAAATCTAATTTTAAAGTGACTTTAAGTGATAAAGTTAATAAAGTTAAAGTGACTTTAAATAAAGTCAATATAAAATTAGAAAGGAAAAAGTGACTTTGGAAATAAAAGACTAAGTGGGTCTTTATTAAAGTGGGGTGAATTAAAAATTAGAAAGTGAGATTTAAATGAGCATTTAATCTCAGCCCTAGATCTCAATCTATCTCAGCCATTGGATTTAGGGATTCCCCAAAAGTCACTTAGGGTTAGGTTAAAGGAGGAAAAGGTCATTCATTCTTTCATGAGCAGATTGAGAGAGGAGGAGAAGGAGAGCAAGGGAGATTTCTGAGCAGAGAGGAGAAAGAGAGCAGCTGATAGAAACTTCAGCAAAGTCCGTACAGCAGCAAGGAGGCACGGATTCCAAGGCAGAAATCCGTACAGCAAGTGTTGGGCACATTTTTCGAGGGAGAGAGGCACAGTTTTCAAGGAGAACCGTACATCAGCTTCAGCATTTAATTCTGGGCAGATTATGGGCACAGAAATCGAGGAGAGAGACTGCTGCTTGGTGGTACAGATTTCTGGAAATCCGTACAGCAGCCGTACAGTCAGTTTCGGCACAGATTTCGAGGCAAAGGAGCGCAGATTTTGAGGAGAAGAAGCAGTTGGGTTTTCCGTACAGTCCGTACAGAAGTACGGCCGTACAGCTGGGCACAAAAATCGAGAAGCTCATTCAGCATTTAATGCTGTCATAAATGCTGTAAAATTTCTGTTTTGGGTTTTTCCTGTTTTGCACGTTTTCCAAGGCGGAGTGAATGCACGGAAATCGAGATAAGCACTGTTGTTTAGTTGCTGGAATTTTTGCTGTAATTTCTGCCTCTCTGTAAAAGCATTTTTTCAGAAATAAGAAGGAGCTCTCAAGACTGGTTTTCCCCAAGAGTTGTAGGGGGTTTTTCCAGGGTCAAGTTGACCAAAAATCTCAGTGTTCAAATGTGTTGAATGACTGTTTCAGCTTGCTGTGTGTTTTGCTTTATTTCTGTAGTTTCAGCATTCTGTAAAAGTTTTTCAGAATTTGTGTTTCAGCAAAGTAATTTGTGTTTCAGCAAAGTGATTTCTGTTTCAGCAAAGTGATTGTTGTTTCAGCAAATAAAAATTATTTTTTCTGAGTGTTGAATGTAAGGATATGGGAAAGGGCATTTAACCAAAAGGAGAAATAAGTGATACTGAAACCGGGGTTGGGAAAAACAGGAAATTTCTACATGGTATCAGAGGTTGAGTGCTGAAGGGCAGTTTGGGACAGCAAGGAGAAAAATTACAGCCTGCTGATTTTTCACTCAGAAAATTCCAGCAAGCTGATTTTTCACAAACAACAGATTTTTACCTTTACTACAGCAGTGTTATTTTTCAGTTTTAGGACAGCAAGATGTCTTTGGGATTGAGGGTGGAGGATAGGCTGGATGGGCATACAAATTACAGTGTTTGGAAGGAGAGAATGCAGAGTATCTTTGAGGAGGCGGAAGTCTGGGACATTATGGTACATACCACACAGAACCCTGTGAATGTGCCTACTGATGCTACTCAGTTGGCAGCATATAATAAAAAGAACAACAAGGGTAAGAGGCCGATTCTAGACGGAATCAAAGACCATTGCATTCCTCATGTGAGAGGAAAGAGAAATGTTCATGAGATGTGGACAACATTGTCCAATCTCTACCAGAGTACCAATGAGAACCGGAAAATGGTCCTGAAGGAGAAGATGAAGACCATTAAGATGGGCAATGATAGTGTAGCTGGATATCTCACAAAGATTACTAATGTGAGAGATGAGTTGGCAGCGATTGGAGAGGCCATTCCACCCACTGAGTTGGTGCGGATTGCAGTGAATGGCCTCCCCCGTTCATGGATGAACTTTGCTCATGGAGTTTGTGCACGTGAGACCCTTCCCACATGGGAGAGGTTTTGGGATGATTGCATTCAGACAGAGATCAGGAAAGGTCAGCTTGGGGCAGCCAAGCCAATTGAGCAGGATGAGGATGTAGCACTGTTGGCAGGACGCAAGAAAGGCAAAGGGAAGAAGCAGGCTTCCACAAGCAATGGTGGGGGCAAAGGCAAAGGTAAAGGTAAACAGGATAACACACAGAAGGACTATTCCAAAGTGAAGTGTTGGAATTGTCAGAAGATGGGACACTATGCTGTTGTGTGTCCGGAGAAGAAGAAGAAGAAGGGGAAGAACCAGAGCATGGCAGCTTCAGCAGAGGTTGAGGACTTTGCAGATCGTTTTGACCGGGAGTTTGGGTTCATTGCATGTGAGTCCTCTAGTGCGGGATTATCTGCCATAGAGGTTCAGAGGGAGCATGCTTTTCCCTCGATTAGCGGAGCATCTTCGGGTATCTGGTATGTGGACAGTGGGGCTTCACGTCACATGACAGGAGTCCGTGAGTACTTCTCAGAGCTTTCAGAGAGTGGCACCGATGTAGAGGTAGTACTCGGTGATGACAGAGTTGTTAGAGCAGTCGGTGTGGGAACATTGACATTTCAGAGGGAGTCCAAACCTCCCTTGAAGGTGTCAGATGTTCTTTATGTGCCAGGGATGAGGAAGAACCTCATATCCGTCTCAACTTTGGAGGACAGAGGATATGAGATACTATTCAGGGGAGGACAAGTGTTGATGTATCCCAGGGGCACTCCAGCTGATTCAGCTAGAGTGATAGGTGTACGCCATGCAAAGGTGTACAAGTTTGCATTTCAGTCCCTTTTGGCATTGAGCAGTAGTACCGACAGCAGAGCTAGCAGTTCTGAGTTGTGTGAGATTTGGCACCGCAAGATGGGGCACATGTATCATGGAGCCTTGAGGACTTTGCGGGAGATCACTACAGGTGTGCCAGATTTCAGTACTGATCACTTTGATACTTGCAGAGGATGTGCGATGGGCAAGTTTGCCAAATCCCCTTTTCCCAGCAGTGACAGCAGAGCGACTGGGATACTTGATTTGATTCATTCCGATGTGAGCTGTCGGATGTCTCATGTTTCCTTGAGTGGATATGAGTACTATGTGTTATTCATTGATGATCACTCCAGGAGGACCTGGATTTATTTCTTGAAGACCAAGAGTGAGGTCTTCAAGCGGTTTCAAGAGTTCAGAGCTCTTGTGGAGACACAGATAGGTCGGAAGATCAAGTCCCTGAGGTCGGACAATGGGGGAGAGTACACCCTTGGAGAGTTTGTTGACTATTGTGCGGAGGCAGGCATTAGGAGGGAGCTCACCGTTCCTTACAACCCCCAGCAGAACGGGGTTGCGGAGAGGAAGAACAGATCCATCGGAGGGGCTGCCAAAGCCATGTTACATGATCAGGGGTTGCCATTGTTTTTGTGGGCAGAGGCCTGCAACACAGCTGTTTACTTGCAGAACAGGAGTCCGCAACGTGCCTTGGGGCACATGACTCCGGAGGAGGCTTTTTCTGGGAAGAAGCCTGATATGGGTCATCTTCGTATCTTTGGGTGCATGACATACTCCTACATACCCAAGGAGAAGAGGACCAAACTAGAGCCCACCACAGAGAAGGGTATCTTTGTGGGCTACAGTGAGACCTCCAAGGCCTTTCGGATTTACATTCCTGCACAGAGGAAAGTTGTTGTCAGGCGGGATGTGAAGTTTGAGGAGGACAGGGCCTTTAGGAGGTCACGGGAGTTAGAGTATCTGGATCAGCCAGACCCTCAGCAGCAGTTGAGTCAGTCACAGGGATCCAGTGGGCAGGGATCAGGAGGATCCGGAGGTACATCTATGACGATGTCAGGTCCGTCAGTGGGGAGTGGCTCGCAGAGTCAGAGGGGTGGTGCTATGGGCAACACGCAGAGCAGTCCACAGAGCAGTTCACTGGGGAGTCCACTGATGGACAGTTCACACGGTACCTCAGCATCTACAGGTTCAGGTGCAGGCAGGAGGACAGCAGACAGACAGTCAGGAGTTCAGGCTCCTGATGTTGAGGAAGAGGAGTTTTATTCTCCGGCGGGAGAAGTGCACTCAGGGAAGAGGAAGCCCAAGTGGCTTCAGGACACCTTGAGAGATGCCACATCTGTTGCTGAGCCTAAGAGGCCGGTCAGAGAGAGCAGACCACCTGAGAGGTTTTGTAGCTATATGGCAATGGCTACTAACATCCTTGACTCTGAGCCTTCTAGCTATGAGGAGGCAGCTAGCCAGCAGGTCTGGAGAGAGGCCATGCAGGAGGAGTATTCTTCTATCATGAAGAATGATGTTTTGGAGGTGGTGCCGAGGCCTGAGGGAAAATCCGTGGTTACTTCCAGATGGCTTTACAAGGTAAAGCATGCTGCAGATGGCAGCACTGAGAAATTCAAAGTGAGGTTTGTGGCTAGAGGGTTCTCCCAGGTAGAGGGAGTTGATTATGAGGAGACCTTCGCTCCCGTGGCTCGATATACTTCGATCCGCTCCATTATATCGATAGCAGCAGAGATGGGTTGGAAGATCCACGAGATGGATGTGAAGACCGCATTTCTCAATGGCTTCATACAGGAGGAGGTGTACATTGAGCAGCCACAGGGCTTTGAGGTGCATGGGAAGGAGTCCCATGTGTGCAGACTGAAGAAGGCCCTTTATGGCTTGAAGCAAGCTCCCAGAGCTTGGTACTCCAGGATAGATACATACTTGCAGAAGATGGGTTTCACAAAGAGTGAGGCAGATCCGAACCTTTACTATATTGTGATAGGTGAGGAGCCTCTCATTCTGGTGCTGTATGTAGATGACTTGGTCATTACAGGTGCAGAGAGACTCATAGAGCACCGCAAGAGAGATCTTGCGGCGGAGTTTGAGATGAAGGACATCGGCTTGATGCATTACTTTTTGGGTTTGGAGGTGTGGCAGGAGGAGGGGCATTTCTTCCCGGGACAGGGGAAGTATATTGTGGACATCCTTGGCAGATTCCACATGGAGGATTGTAGACCCATGTCGACACCGATGATCACCAACTGGAAGAAGCTTCATGCTTCGGATTCCGAGTTGGTGGATCCCACATTGTACAAGCAGCTGATTGGTTCCTTGATGTATTTGGTCAACACTAGACCAGATATTTGTTTTGCAGTCAACACGATGAGTCAGTTTATGTGTGAGCCTAGGAAGGTTCACTGGGTGGCTGCAAAACACATTTTGCGGTACTTGCAGGGGACAGTGGATTATGGTCTGGACTACAGGCAGGGGGATGGAGTGAGATTGGCAGGTTACACTGATTCTGATTGGGCAGGTTGTGCTTCCGATAGGAAGAGCACTTCAGGGTGTTGTTTTGGGTTGGGTTCAGCAGTTTGTGTCATGGTTCAGCCCGGTGCGCGCCGGCAGGGGCATTTGAGTTCAAATGTGGAAGCAGTAGTATATGGCAAATGGCCGACTAGTTGTGAGGCCATCCGCCTTCGCAGTTGATGTTTGGCTTATTTGGTCGCCCGTTGAGACCTTCGCTGATTTACTTGATCTACCGTGATAATCGTAGTTGCATTAACTTACTGAGAACTAAAGATTTCATGACAGGTCAAAGCATATCGGGATCAAATATCATTTCATCAGAGACTATGTTCAGAAGGGAGCCGTGAAGCTTGAGTATATTCCCACCGATGAGCAGGTTGCAGATATTCTTACCAAAGCCTTACCACGGGGCAAGCATGTCTACTTCAGAGACAAGATGGGTGTGGTGAGGAACACCTTCCTCGGTAAGAGGGAGTGTTGAAATTTGGCACCGGAGGACAGGTGGTTCCCTAAGGCTTTGATCTTTGGCCTAGGGAAAAGTGTCCAAAAGAATTTAATTTTTCTCCTAAAGTAACTTTATAAATTTTTATAAAGTTAAATCTAATTTAAAAGTGACTTAAGTGATAAAGTTACTCAAGTGACTTTATAAAGTTATAAAGTCAAATCTAATTTTAAAGTGACTTTAAGTGATAAAGTTACTAAAGTTAAAGTGACTTTAAATAAAGTCAATGTAAAATTAGAAAGGAAAAAGTGACTTTGGAAATAAAGGACTAAGTGGGTCTTTATTAAAGTGGGGTGAATTAAAAAATAGAAAGTGAGATTTAAATGAGCATTTAATCTCAGCCCTAGATCTCAATCTATCTCAGCCATTGGCTTTAGGGATTCCCCAAAAGTCACTTAGGGTTAGGTTAAAGGAGGAAAAGGAGGAAAAGGTCATTCATTCTTTCATGAGCAGATTGAGAGAGAAGGAGAAGGAGAGCAAGGGAGATTTCTGAGCAGAGAGGAGAAAGAGAGCAGCTGATAGAAACTTCAACAAAGTCCGTACAGCAGCAAGGAGGCACGGATTCCAAGGCAGAAATCCGTACAGCAAGTGTTGGGCACATTTTTCGAGGGAGAGAGGCACAGTTTTCAAGGAGAACCGTACAGCAGCTTCAGCATTTAATTCTGGGCAGATTCTGGGCACAGAAATCGAGGAGAGAGACTGCTGCTTGGTGGTACAGATTTCTGGAAATCCGTACAGCAGCCGTACAGTCAGTTTCGGCACAGAGTTCGAGGCAAAGGAGCGCAGATTTTGAGGAGAAGCAACAGCTGGGTTTTCCGTACAGTCCGTATAGCAGTACGGCCGTACAGCTGGGCACAAAGATCGAGAAGCTAATTCAGCATTTAATGCTGTCATAAATGCTGTAAAATTTCTGTTTTGGGTTTTTCCTGTTTTGCACGTTTTCCAAGGCAGAGTGAATGCACGGAAATCGAGATAAGTACTGTTGTTTAGTTGCTGAAATTTTTGCTGTAATTTCTGCCTCTCTGTAAAAGCATTTTTCAGAAATAAGAAGGAGCTCTCAAACTGGTTTTCCCCAAGAGTTGTAGGGGGTTTTTCCAGGGTCACCTTGACCAAAAATCTCAGTGTTCAAATGTGTTGAATGATTGTTTCAGCTTGCTGTGTTTTGTTTTATTTCTGCACTTTCAGCATTCTGTAAAAGTTTTCCAGAATTTGTGTTTCAGCAAAGGAATTTGTGTTTCAGCAAAGTAACTTGTGTTTCAGCAAAGTAACTTGTGTTTCAGCAAAGTAATTTCTGTTTCAGCAAATAAAAATTATTTTTTCTAAGTGTTGAATGTAAGGATATGGGAAAGGGCATTTAACCAAAAAGGAGAAATAAGTGATACTGAAACAGGGGTTGGGAAAACAGAAATTTCTACACTTTCTATATTTAATTCATCTTCAAGAGTGTTGACATGCTTCTTCTCGACCTTGAGCTCTTTGATAACCCTGATCACTTCGTTTTGAAATTTAACCTCAGTCATCTCTTCTTCTTCGTCAGATGCTTCTTGCTTATTATGCTTGGCCATAAACACTACTCTTCTGTTGATTTCTTCTTCGTTATCACTGTCTTCATCAGATGAGGAGCTATCTTCTTTGGAGAAGAAACTCTTCTTAAACCATTTCTTCATGCCTTGCTTGTTGAACTTCCTCAGACCTTTCTTTCCTTTCATAATAGCCTCATTTTTGTGAGGACATTTGGCTGCAAAATGCCCAACCTCACCACAATTGAAACATATCAATGGAAGTTTACCTTTGAATTTACCCGTACCCGTTCTCATTTTTCGCGTGAAGTAGGAAAATTCTTTATCTGGAAATTCTTCTTCATCTTCCTCCTTTTCTTCTTCCTTACAACTACAAGTTTTTGCTTTCGGAATATGCCTGTCCTTACTAGTTTTCTTGGATGCGGCGAATGCTGTTTCTAGGTGAGATGTGTCGTCCTCTTCTTCAATCCTCATTTCATATGCAATAAGCACTCCATTCAATTCATCTTTGCTGAGATTGGGTAGATTTGAACTATATTCCAAGACAGATACCTTTGGGTTGAATCTTGCCGGCAAGGTTCTAAGGATCTTTCAGACAAGAATTTTTGTGTCAACAGGTTCTCCTAAACCTTCCAATGCATTTGTTATTTCATCAACACGCTGTAAGTATGCATCAATATTTTCATCTTCCTTAATTTTGAGTTGTTCAAATTTTGCCCTGTAAATTTGAAGCTTTGCTTCTTTCACGTTTGAGTCACCTGCATATATATTCTCAAGCTTGCCCCATACTTTTTTAGCAGTTTTACAACTCAGTACCTTAAGATAGACCAATTCAATAAGCCCACTGGTAATGAGATCTTTAGCCTTTGCATCATATACCATATTTTTCTTACCTTGTTCATCTTGGGTCGTTGTAAAGCCTTTTTCAACGATTTCCCATACTTCGTATCCTTGCGCCAGCAAATGAACCTGCATTCTTCCACTCCAGAGTGCGTAGTTATTTCCATTGAACAGAGGAACTCTATACTCCATGATCTCCCTCCAGTTGTTCGACTACTATTGAAGGAACCAAGCTTTGATACCAATTGTTGGAAATACTGAGGGGGGGTGGGTGAATCAATATTTCTTATCAGTTAGCACTTTTAGATATTTTCAGAGCATTAGTTAATCTTCAATTATTCTTGATGTTTATCCAGTAACAACAGTAAACAATAGAACACAATAGGCACATGAATTTTAGGTGGAAAACACCCTCTGAGTTAAAAACCACCGAACACTTTTCTAATAAATTCTTTAATCTTCAGCCCCAACTGAAATGAAAGGTACAACTTCCTAGAATTCTAGAAAATCATTCTTCTCTAGCTCCCACTGGAAGGACGCCCCAACGTCCTGGTTTCTTCAGTAGTCAACTGAATGGATGCCCTGACATCCTAAACCGACCTACCACCCTGAAGTGTTCACAGGCTCCAACCTGTAGCTGACTTCATGCACCAAACTAGCACCTCCCTGCCACCCTATAATGATCATAAATAAGACAAGAGTGTGGACTCCCGTACCAGGGACAATGATCCACGATACAATATGATTCACAGTGATTTTCTTGAACTAGACCAATCATCCAATCACACTATGACCAGCAACCCAACCATAACATTATCCAACAATGACACTTATACCCCCCAACAATGATTCTCCAACTCTAGGCAGATTGACTCTTTTACAATTTTACAATGATGATTTTTACAATAGTGACTTTTGACACGACCTGATACTTGACTTGACATTGCTTCTTTGAACACTAGCAGCTGCTGAGGTATTGTTGTGCTTGCTTCAAGCAATGGTACTTTGGCGTTGCATTGTCCTTCTAGTATGTGTCTGAGTTATCCTATTGTGTCCTCCTTCTTGCACATGCATTAATTAACAAGACCCAAACCAATATACAAACATAATACTTACACTGTCCTGCAAACCATATGTCAGAGAAATATTCAAAATTCAAATGTAAATACGTTCAACATTTATGAACAAAACCCAATCAAACATACATACAAAATACTTACACTGTCCTGCAAACACACATGTCAGAGATAATATTCAAATTAAAATTCAAACACTAATCATACATACCTTGTTGTAGAAGACTTACCCTTGACTGTTGATGTGTTGTCCTTACTGCAGTGATCCTTGAATGCATATTTTTTCTTGCCTTCTAGAAGCTCGATATTGAATTTGCTGTATGTGTAATTTCAGATCTCCAAGCTCTGAAATTTCGTCCTGTGGTAGCCCTCTGAGTCCTCTTTCCGACCCCATAGGTCTGATCAATATTGGATTCTTCACGAAATAGTTATGCCCAATCTCCTACAATGACTTGATTATTGAATGGTTCAGTAGAGCGAACTTGTACGAAGTACCACGTGTCACTGTTTCAACCTTTGGTACTGAAAACGATATCCAACAAACTACGACCCGTCCTCTTTTTGTCACTTTTACGAAATTTGAATCTAATGCTCAGATAGAAAGTTATGACGATTTTACCAAGGTCTCCTGCTGGACATGAAATTTAGGAGCCTGCAAAAACCCTAACTTCCTTAGATCATATCTCCGAAAATATAGCGAACCAATATTTGAAATTTGGTCACGAGCTTCATCAGGATTTCGGCTCAAATGGGTTTTTTTAGCATTTGAAGCTTCACAGAAAAAAAGTTATAGTGATAATGCCACAATGACCTGTTTTAAGTAGCGAAATCCTTGCATCAGGAAGATATGAGGGTCACAATTTATATAAATGCTTAGGTTGAGAGGGTCTTTAACAAGTGAATGTTGGAGGGATTTTAGAGGTTTAAAAAATGATTAATTATTGAATATTCAATGACCACAACCAATGATTAGTGTTATGCTACAACCCCATGGGGTTTTAGCCCACTAACTGGGGTTACTAACTTCAAACATGAATATCTATCAAACTGTGAAGAATTACGTGGCATGCCATATATTAACGGAAATATCTTGACAAGTAGAAACCATCCAAAATATCCTTGACTTGGAATATAGTAAGTGTCAAGTCAAAATTCTCATGCAAGATCGGGGTAGCCCTTGGTGCTGCTTGGGTTGACATCAATGACAACCACTGATCAACAAGATTATCCCTCGCTGATCTCTGCCCCTCACTGCACTGCAACTCGTTTTGAATTTCTCAGCAAAACCCCAACTTAGCTTCAGTGCTCTGCCAATGTGTGTATATCTCCAACTGACCCCAAGCCTTTCTCTTATTCTTTTCTCTTTGGAAGACCAACGGCCATGATCTAATCTCTAATCGATGGCTCCAAAGACTGCTTGATCCACGTCACTTAGAACATTTCATCACATGTGTTTAATTAATTCAATTTAATTTTTCTAATTTCCTAAGTTAGACTTAGGGTCCTCATTAAAAAAATTAATTACTAGAATAACTTCAACAACCGATGAAATTTCTCCAAACACTTTCTGGGTTTTGGAGGTCTCATGTG
Organism: Pinus albicaulis; assembly: GCA_034641835.2. Taxonomy (NCBI): domain Eukaryota; kingdom Viridiplantae; phylum Streptophyta; class Pinopsida; order Pinales; family Pinaceae; genus Pinus; species Pinus albicaulis. The sequence goes on along the minus strand of CM076583.1, from coordinate 1,120,303,701 downwards.
TCTTAGCCCTTCCACAAAATTTTCGGGCTAGAGCACAGCCGATGCTACCTCAAAATCTCAACAATGTCAAGGCGTTCGTGGACAACGTGGTTGCTATACCTACAGATCCGAATTAGAACAAAAAGTACAAGTACGATATGGCAAAGGCCAAGAGGCTAATCCTTGATGGTATCAAGGATCATATAGTCTCTCATATCGCTGGCAAGGAAACAACCAGGCAGATATGGGAGGCCTTGTCCCTGCTATACGAAGGAACTTTCGAGTAGCGGAAGATGTACTTGGGGCAGAAGCTCCGGATGATCCAGATGCAGAAGGGGGAGCGCATTGCTTCGTTCTTAACGAGACTTCAGGAAATCGATGACCAGTTGGCAGCCGTGGGATCCAGCCCAACTGCTACAACTATGGTGAGGTTGGCCCTTAATGCAGTCATTGAGGAGTGACAAGTTTTTGTCCAAAGTATCTTGGGTAGGGCAACGCTTCCTAGTTGGGAGGAGATGTGGGCAACTCTTCAGGAGGAGGAGCTGAGAAGAGATATGGTCAAGTGCAAACTTGACGGTAGCAGTGGGAGCAAATCGAAGAATCCAGAGGAGGAGAATGCAACCCTCACATCGAAGGGACATCATGGGCAATGAAAACAAAAGAAAGATGTTTCGAAGGTGAAGTGCTTTGAATGTGGCGAGATGGGCCACTTTGCATCACAATGTCCTTTGAAAAAGAAGGACAAGGATGAGAAGCACGATCCAAAGGTTGTAGCTGCGAAGATCGAGGATGAGTATGCCATGAGTGCCCACACATCCCCAGGAGGGAGATGGGGTGATGTGGAACTGTAGTTCATCTTGAACTTTAGTTGGGCAGGATCTTTAAGGAGCCCACCTTGCCACGGGAGCCCATGATCAGTAGTAGCGGGATGGAGGAGTTTTCAGTCGGTGTAGAGGAGTGCAGAGCGACAGCTACAGTGCGTAATAGCACATACTTCTGAGCAACAGCAACATAGTGTAGAGCAGCAACAACGCAGTGTAGAGTAGCAAAAACGTAGTGCATCAAAGGGACAACGCAATAGCTATCAACAGTCAGATCCTCAGCACCAAGGTGCATCCATTGAACGCTTGTTCAGTTTTTGGGTGGTTTCAGTTGCTTCGCTCAGCAACTGAGTTGCAGTGCAGATGCAGTGTTAACAGTGGAAGTGCTAGGAGTATAGAAGATGCAACATTTGAGAGGGAGCTATAGTACGAATGCAGCAGTGGCAGTGGCAGTGTCATGGGTAGCAGTATAGTTGCAGAAGAAGAAGGCAGCGGGTTGAACGCTTGTTCGCTTTTGGGTGGTTTCGTTTGCTTCGCTCAGCAACTGAGTTGCAGTGCAGATGCAGTGTTAACAGTGGAAGTGCTAGGAGTATAGAAGATGCAACATTTGAGAGGGAGCTATAGTACGAATGCAGCAGTGGCAGTGGCAGTGTCATGGGTAGCAGTATAGTTGCAGCAGCAGTGCAGTGGTTGGTGGACAACTTGTTAGACATCTTTGAAAAGCCATAGACATTCCTCCTCCTGCTAATGTTGAAAAACATGATGATGCCTTGGATGCGCAAGAAGATCCCAAGCATGAGCCTGATCTTGTTGATGAACCCATGGATCCTTCTCCATGTGCTAGTAAAATATGATTATGGTTTCGTGACAGTTTACAGGATGTTGATAGACTTGTTGCTACCCGAGGAACCTTCAGAGAATGCAAGAAACCATGCTGGTTCTAGGAATACGTGGTAGCTATGAGCAACATTATTCAGGCTGAACCATGCAGTTTTGAAGAAGCAGTGAAAGATCAAGTGTGGAAAGATGCAATGACTGAAGAATATGAGTCCATCATTCATAATGATGTATGGGAAGTGGTTCCAAGAGCACAAGGTAAATATATTGTGTTCTTCTAAATGGCTGTTACCACTCAAACCAGCAGGGGACCTAAAAGGTTTTCCTAAGAGGACAACTGCTAGGTTAAGGGCAACGATGGAGACTTAGCCCACTGTCACCACAACTAAGGCTCCCTGCTCTTTACGGATTTTCATCGATGGGAGGAGTCCTGATGCTTTGGAAAATGACCACCCTTTTGTGAGGGACCAGTGCCTAATTCACTTGGGGATATGGAGTCAAGGATAATAAATTATAATGAATAAGAATTTAGTTTCTTGTTCAAGGAGGCCCAGAAAGTCAACTTCGTCCAATGTTAGAGGAAAGATAAGAAAAGTGACTTTCAAGCATTTATACTTATACAAATGGTGCAAACTTATCGAGATAAAATGATCTCTAGGAAATTTCGTTCATCTAACAATGGTCCATACATATAATAAGCTATATAGACACATAATTCCACATTTCAATCATGCAACAATTAGCCCTAATTATAGCGAAATTCAATAGTATGCAGCAACAAGAAAAATAACATCAAATTTACATGTACAATGTTAGAGAGTATATCCAACAAACATCACATTTACACATAAGAAGCTCCAAGATAGAAATAGCCCAAATCCATACATCAAAATTCATCCATCATCCAAAAATCTCCACCAAGGAAAAAATGAGAAATTCTCTTAAGAGAGAGAGATCCTAAGTTGAGTGATGATACAAATGAATCCAACTAACTCCAATTTATACCCCTTTTAGGAGTTCGATTTAGCTAATGAGCATACGTTAGCCCTAAAAATAAAACAATGTGCAAATAAAATCACTTTTGGTGACAAGCCCACCAAACTAACTCTCAAATGGAATAATAAGCCTCTCATGAGGTCAAATAATAGTATGTGCATGTCGTGGGGCCCTCCAAAGGCATAACAATATCTATAAGTGCCATAATGATGAATAAACTCCTCAAAATATGATGGACAAGGGGGTGGCCCCTTGTTCTCCATGTAGTAGACTTGTGGTGCTCCCAATGGGCGTGGGAGCACACCAATGACCCCATGGGTCTCCATATGAGTCGAAGATGCCTGTAGATCCTCTGCAAGGGCTCAAATGATGGTATGAATGTTGCCATGTCATCGTACAATTTCTGGGACACCTGCTAAGAGTGTGGTGCTCCTGTGGGGCCTGCTGGGCATAGTGTACTAAGCACATCATCCTCATCCCAAAAGTGGATCTCTAGTAGTCTTTAGACATTGCTGGGGATTCGTGGAGTGTTGTCTACTGTTGTGGACGCCCATGGCTCTCTACATACACCCTACATGTGCCGATGTAGCCCTCTGGGAGTTTAGAACTTAGGACCCTATATAGGGAGACCAAACCCAAATGGACACCACCTGCAATCCTGTATAAGATCCAATGCATCCCCTAGCCTTCTAGTACAACAAGTCATTAGAGTAATTGTGTAAAGAGCTTAGAAACCATAGATAACAAAGTGGGCACTTCCTAATGGCATGCACTTCCGTAGTGGGCTTTGGCATGTGCTAGTGTCTCCAAGCTCCAAAGGGGGTTTGCCAAGTACCTTATTAGCTGGTTTCTACCCTTAAAGGGGATAGTATGTCCAAGGTACATGCCGCAAATGGGGGTGGCAACTGATAAAGAAGTGAAATGGAGAGGGAATGAGAGGGGCAATCCTGAGCCACATATTGGGGCACAATGGCAGCTAGATAAGGGGAATCCCACACCTAGGTATATAATGCATAGGAGGGAGCAATCATGGTACATGAGGTGCCTCGACCTTGATTTTTCCACCCTTCTTTACATGCCTTTTTCCTTTTATGAATTTTCTTTAATTAACTGCTTGGGGCTCAAAGGATAAGAGAATGATGTGTAAGATATAACAATGATTACCCCCTTTAGGAAGGGTGGTTCATTGCTCTCCAAGGGTTGATGTTGAGATTTTGAGTGTTGGGGTAGCATCGAATGTGCTCTAGCTCCCAAACTTTGTGGAGGGACTAGAGTACATGAGATCTCCAAGACCCAGAAAGTGATTTGAGAAATTCCATCCGGTTTAAGAGAAAATTAATTAATTGATCTTTTTAATTAAGGACCCTAAGTCTAACTTAGGAAAATTAAAAGATTAAAGATAATTAATTTAAACATGTGATGGAAATGACTTAAGTCACACGGATCAAGCTTTCTTTTAATCTTAGTCGTCGATTCAAGATTATATCACAATCGTTGGTTTCCCAGCGAGAAAAGTATAAAGGAAAGGCTTGGGGTCAGTCGGAGAACACACACAAAGGCAGAGCACTGAGACTAAGCTAGAATTCTAGGGTGTGGTTTGCTAAGAATTTTTAGAAAAGTTTCAGCTGCAACGAGGGATAATATTGGCGAGAGGGATTATCTGATCTTAGGCTAAGAGTCAACAAGAGGCAGAAAAACAGCAGTCAAAGCAGCGGAGTGGGGGCAACAGCTACGCAGCAGCTGTGCAGCGCAGAGGGCTTCAGTGCTACGCAGGCCCAGAAAGGCCAGTGCAGAGGTAGCAGGAGGCCATCAGGGCTTACATAGGCCTAGCTTGGGCAGCGTAGGGACGGCATAACCCAGTCTGGGGTTACGCAGGTCTCTCTTGAGCAGCGCAGAGGCACACACAGGCTAACAGAGCTGACGCAGAGGGCTCCAGAGCAGCACTGGGGTTTCTGAAGATAGAAAAGGGATGTGTTCTGTAGATCCCGTTTGAGGGTGTGAATTAGTCTAGTTTTCCGTCTCCCGAACATAGGTATTGCTGCAGATTTTTGTATTTCTCTGTTGAGTTAACCGGTAAGGTGCCCAGATTTGCTGTACTTAGAATCTACTTAATAATAAAAACCCTCCAGCAGCCAGAAGACCAGTTTTCCCACATTGGGCTTTTCCGGGGACAGTTGTCTAGAAAATCTTGTGTGTCACTTTGTCTATGTGCATGTATTTACTTTAGATCTATATATGTGTAGGATGTTAAAGTGTTTACTTCGATGTTAATATTGAACATTTCAAATTAATAACTTGTATAGGAGAAGTAAATCGAGATTTAACAGTAGGGTTTCTTCATAAGTAATATTCATAATTTTTCACATGATATCAGAGCGATTGCAGATCTAGCTGAATCATCAGCAAGAAGACTGAAGAATCCTTGCTACAGAAAGCAGCAAGAGCCGCAGAAAGGCATACCAGAGAGTATAGCGTAGCAGCAGAGGAAAGCAGAGCCCACACAGAGGCCAGAGTGACACAGTCTCCGTGCAGGCCCACGTACTTACTACGCAGAGGCAGCGCAAAGACAGTGTTGGGACTGTTTGCTCACGCAGAGGCAAGCCAGGGTGACACAATCCTGAAGCTGTTGCTGATTCAGAGTGCTGGAAGTAGTGCTGCAGAGCTTCAGTAGTTGCTGGTGGGGTTAAATTTCTGAAGGTGCAGAAATTAGCGTGAGCACTAGTTGATAAAGAGCAGGAGGAGAACATCTTCTCAGAGGATTTCTAGCCAAAGAAATCTGCAGTTTGATCAGAGGATTGAAGAGAGTCGATTCGTTGTGATTTGGCAGACTTCTAAGAGTGGAAGTCAGTTGTCAGAGGGAGCAGAGGTTGCCTTTCTCGCCAAGGACCCTAGATCCAAGTCTCTAGCATAGAGAGAAGGATTAGTTTTGACAAATTTATTGATCAGATGACACTCTCAAAGACTACGTGATCAAGATAGGTTGGACGGCTTGTCCAAATTTGCAGTCTGGAAGGCCAGAATCCTTGTAGTCATGGAGGCATACGATTTGAGGGAGCATGCAGAGAAAGTCCTAGCCACGCCAACCGATGCGAAGCTCTTGGAGAAGCATGAAGAAGCAGCAGCACACGCCAAGCACTTCATCATGGATAGAGTCGAAGATCATGTAGTTCCTCACCTAGCCAAAAAGACAATGGCTCATGATATGTGGGTGGCTCTGACCTCACTATATGAAGGAAGATCCGTCCAGAGGAGAATGCTTCTGGAAAATCAGATGAGGTTATTCATGATGGCCAAGGGAGAGGAGATCTAACCCTTTCTTTTCAGATTACAGGCGATCAGGGATCAACTGACTGCCATGGGGGTGAAAGTGGAGGATGATGTTATGGTCAGGACTACTCTCAATGCGGTCACAGAGGACTGGGAAACTTTTGTCCAAAGTATCTTGGGCAGAGCGGACCTTCCCAACTGGGACAGTATGTAGGCAATCCTTCGACAAGAAGAACTTCTTCGGTTCACCAAGAGACAGTACAACACCGGATCAAGTAAAGTGAAGAAGGAACAGGAAGAAAATGCAGCCTTGGCATCAAAGAGGCAACAAGGGAGGAAGAAGCGTGATCTATCAAAGATCAAGTGTTTGCAGTGTGACGAACTAGGATATTTCGCCAACAATTGTCCTCAGAAGAAGAAGGACAAGGAAGCTTCTACCTCCAAGGCTGTTGTGGCGGAAGATGGCTCCAAAGATGACGTAGCCATGAGCGCTCATGAACCACGAAAGTGGGGCGACTGTGAAAATTTCTGCATCTTATACTTATGCATAAATCTTTACTGTTAATCTGGTTATGCTCCTCCTACTTAGATAAGTTATTAACAGAATAAGTTCAGATTAAAATCGAAGCAAAGCACATAACAGATCTTCACCAAATTCAGATCTAGAACAAGTACATGCACACATAGACAAAGTGACACAGATATTTTTTGGACAAATAGTCCCCGGAAAAACCCAATGCGGGAAAACCGGTCTTTTGGCTGCTGGAGGGTTTTATTATTAAGAATTTTCTGAATACAACAAATCTGGGTTCTAGATCTGGAAAACCTGACAGAGAAATAATAGATCTACAGCTGACTCGCTATTCTAAAGCCAAAATAATGACTGATCCACACCCTCAAACGAGATTTACAAGACTCAGCCAAAATTAGGGCCTAGAAACCCCAGCGTTGTCCTTGAAGCCTCTATGTCAGCCTCTGAAGCCTCTGTGTCCCTCAGCGTTGCTCCGGAAAGGGCTGCGTTACCCTAGACTGGGTGACGCAGTCCTTACGCTGCCCCTTAGGGTCTCTGCGTAACCCTTGAGGGATTCCAACTGAAAATCACGCTATCCTTGAGGGATTGTGCAGCACCTGCGTAGAACAGTTGTTGCCCTCTCTATTGCTGCTCTCCTGCTTCTCTGGGCTGCTTCTCTGAACTGATCTCTGCCTCTTGCTTATATTCTAGACCCTGGGATCAGATCATCCCCTTGGCCTAAATTCCCCTCTTTGCAGCTGAAACACTTCTGAGAATTCTTAGCAAACCTGCCCTAGAATCTCAGCTTAGCTTCAGTGCTCTGCCTCTGTGTATCTTTACAAATGACCCCAAGCCTTTTCTTTATACTTTTCTCGTTGGGAAACCAACGGCCATGATCAGTTCTTGAATCAATGGCTAAGATTAAAAGAAAGCTTGATCCGTGTGACTTAAGACAATTTCATCACATGTTTAATTAAATTCACTTCAATTATTTAAGTTCCTTAAGTTTTAACTTAGGAAATACATTAAAATAATTAATTAATTTAATATCTCATAAACCAGATGAAATTTCCCAAATCCATTTCTAATTTTCCGGGTTTTGTAGATCAAGTGTACTCTAGTCCTTCCTCAAAATTTGGGAGCTAGAGCACAACTGAATCCTGATGCTACCCCAAATAATCAGAATCTCAACAATGGATCTGTAGAGCAGCGACAGAGTGGTGGCAGGATCCTTGAGTAGCCCAACTCTTGGATCACATTCCTGCTACAAGAGCCTTAAGACAGTAGCGAGACAAGTGGAGCAGTGGGTGCAGAGAATCACAGATAGAGCAGAGGCAGAACTAGATGTTAAAAGGGAGCATCGCAGTGCAGATGCAACAACAACGTAGTAGCACAGCGTAGAGGGGCTGATGTGACTTCAACAACATAGTGCAGGTTGGCTTACGCAGAGCAGCTGCATATGGAGCTTCAGTGTGTTATCCTCCTGTATTCTACAGAGTTCACTAGGTGACTATTGATTTTCTACAAGCAGCTAAAGATAGCATTATCTGCCTATCAGCTATTTTTAGAAATCTCACTGCCTTCATTATCCCTATAAAACCATTTTCACTGAATTTCATCTCTGCTTTCTCAAGATTACCTTGCTACTCTAAAAAGACTCACCATGGGTTTGTTTATCTCATTTTCACTCCCCCTCCCTACCCAAACTCTCATTCACTCATTCTTCCCTCTAAAAACCCATCTTTCCCTTTCAAGACCCTTCTGTAGGAATTTACAGGGTAAGTTCCTTAGATCAAGAACCAAAGGTCACTGCTCACAAACAGATCACAAATCAGTACACCAATATAATCACGTGGTTAAAACCCTCAAAGAGGGAAACAGTCCACGGCCTAAGCCAACGCGGCCACTTCAGGCAATTTATTAATATAAAAAGAAAAGTTACATATGTTTCTCTCATAAATGGTTACCAGACAAATGACCCTCCATGCACTTTAAATAGAGATCATGGACCAATCGGGTGTTAAGCCACGGATCAAGTGTCGTTAATTCCGAGGTGAGAGATAACCGTCGGATCACTACAAATCGTGACCGTCGGATTATAAGTTACAAATGTACATGGTAAAGAAACACACTTTACCTAACTCTACACTAGACTAAGTTATTCTTAACTATTTCCTATGTGTTGAAATATCCTAACATCCCAACTTAAGAACAACTTGGGATAGGATTGAAGGATTTACAAAGGTGACACAAAAGGAGAAGGAAGGAGGCATTAGAGCCTATCCCCCCTTAATGACAACTTTCCTGAAATCCAAGCATGGATCGAAGTTTGGTAAACTTCGCTTCTGTGAGAGCCTTCATAAAGATATCAGCTACTTGATCATTGGTTGGACAATATTGCACTTCAAGAACACGATCATGAATGAGCTTTCTGATGAAGTGTATGTGGAGTTCAATGTGTTTCATATGCTGATGCTGAACTGGATATTTACATAGCTGAATGGCACTCTGATTATCACACCAAAGTGTAGTTGGATGCTGCTGATGGAGACCAAATTCAGACAGGATCTGACGAAGCCACATGGCTTCCTTACTGGCTTCAACTGCACCACGATACTCTACTTCTACTGAAGAAAGAGAGATGGCACTTTGTTTCTTACAAGACCAAGTAATAGGTCTTGAACCAAGAGTGAATACATATCCTGCAGTAGACTTTCAATCATCAGGGTCACCTATCCAATCAGAAACAGTGAAACCAATCAACAATGGAGATGCTCCTGCACTGTAATGAATCCCGAACTGAACTGTACCTCGAATATATCGAAGTATTCTTTTAGCTGCTTTCCAATGACTTTCATGAGGTTGGTGCATAAACCAAGCGACAAGACCAACGGCAAAGGAAAGGTGAGGACGGGTATGGGTTAGATACAGAAGTTTACCAACAAGTTGACGATATAAGGTAGCATCAATTTTAGGGGTAGTACAAGTGACTGAAAGCTTGACTCTAGATTGAAAGGGAGAAGGGGCTGGCTTACAGTCTTCCATGTGAAAGTGGTGTAGAAGATCACAGGCATACTTGGACTGAGAGAGGGTAATGCCTTCCATGGATTGCAAGACTTGAAGACCAAGGAAATAATGCAAGTGTCCTAAGTCTGTCATTTCAAACTTCTTTTTGAGGCTAGACTTTACATGGTTTATATGGTTTGGATCACTACCAGTAAGGATAAGATCATCAACATAAAGAACAAGGATGGTGAAGGAATTACCCACTTTCTTGGTGTAGACAGTGTTGTCAGAATGACACCTAGAAAAGCCATTATCTAAGAGAAATCTATCCATTTTGGCATACCAAGCCTGAGGAGCTTGTTTGAGACCATAGAGAGACTACCTAAGGCGACAAACAAGGCTGGAGTCTTTTTGGATAAAGCCAGGGGGTTGTTCCATGTAGATTTCTTCATGCAAATCTCCATGTAAGAAGGCGGATTTAACATCCATCTGATGGACTTCGCATTTAAAGGAGGCAGCAAGGGAAAGAATAAGGCGGATAGAATTCATTTTGGCAACACGGGAGAAGGTTTCAGTATAGTCAATGCCTTCAACTTGTGAAAATCCTTTAGCAACAAGACGAGCTTTATGTCTATCCACTTTTCCATCTGGTCCAAACTTGGTTTTGTAAACCCATCGGCATCTGACAAGTTTTCTTCCTTTTGGAAGAGGAACAAGATCCCAAGTATCATTTGCCAATAAGGAACGATACTCTTCATTCATAGCTTCATCCCAATCTGGATGACCGGAGGCTTCTTCAAAGGTTTCTGGATCACGTTTTTCCGGAACTTGAGCCAATAAGGAAGAAGCTCTTTCGAACTGAGAACGTGTACGTCGTCGATCGGCAAGGTCACCTGCAAGAGAACCTGCTGCATCCCGAGTAGAGCGGACCCATCTTGGAAGTGGTGGAGTATAAGGAACAATTTCACGAGGTGGAGGAGGATTGTCATCCTCGCTGTCATCATCTGAACTAGAAGGAATGCTATTAAAAATAGAAGAGAGAGAGAGAGAGGTGGCACATATGCCGAATCAGGCTCGCAGGCCAAAGGTGGCACACCCGCCGAACTAGGCTCGCAGGTCGATATATTTTCATCAAACTTTACATCTCTTCTAATGATTATATTTTTGGATTTTGGTTGAAGAAGTCTATATCCTTTGACATCTTCAGAATATCCAACAAAAATACATTTTTCACTCTTAGGTTCTAAGGCTTTATGTTTCGCATCTGGAATATGGGCTCAAGCATCACTTCCAAAAACACGAAAGTGACTTACATCTGGTTTGATTGAGCTCCAAGCTTCTTCTGGAGTTATATTATTTAAAACCTTAGTAGGAGTGTGATTTACTATGTAATTTGCACAGTTAATGGCTTCTGCCCAAAAATTGAGACCAAGTCCTTTAGATTGAAGCATACAATTAGCCATTTCTTTTAAGGTGCGATTCTTCCTTTTAGCTACACCATTTTGTTGTGGAGTATATGGAACAGTATGTTGCAATTGAATGCCATGCTCAGTGCAGAAGTTGATAAATTTGTTGTTAACATATTCTCCGCCATTGTCTGATCTTAACTTAAGAATTTGATGTCCAGATTGTTTCTCAACAAAGGCCTTAAAGGCCAAGAACATGTTAAAAACTTCACTCTTGAGTTTTAAAAAGTATACCCAAGTGCGTCTGGAAAAATCATCAATGAAGGTTAAGAAGTTCTTGCAACCAGAGAAAGAAACAACAGGAAGTGGACCACATAAATCACTGTGCACAAGCTGCAAAGGGGCTGAAGCGTGCCAAGAGGCACGTTTGTCAAAACTATCCCGATGATGTTTTTCGAGTACACATCCGGAGCAAACACCATCTCGGCAAGATACCATAGGAAGGCCCGTCACCATATTTTCCTTACATAGAGTTTGAAGAGAGCGATAGTTTAAGTGACCAAATTGCTCATGCCAAAGTTTGCTCACATCATCATTATGAGCAACAATAACAGAGGGAAGAGATGATGACCCAAAATGTCAAACTTATACAACCTAGTGGAATCATCAGCAATGCCAGTAGCTAAAATATGTTTAGGATCTTTGAGGTCCTTGATTACAACATCATGAGGTGAGAATTCTACTATTTTCCCTTCCCCTGAATCAGTTATCTGATAAACAGATAGAAGGTTGCATGACAAGGTAGGAACACATAGTACATCATTAAACTGACCATTATCTAGATGAATGGTTCCAAATCCTACAACACTAAGATATCTATCATCACCAACATAAATATGTTTGGTGTTACAATCATTTAAAGAAGAAAACATGGATTTATTTTTAGCCATGTGGTAAGAAGCTCCAGAATCAATGAGCCATTCATGAGAAGGAGAAGAAGAAGATACATTTAATGCATAACCAGATCTTGATGCTTGACAACCACAAGCAGAAAGTGCCATGCCCGAAGATGAAGGTGAAGAGTGCTCCAAATTGATGTTGTGCTTCATTGCTGCTTCTAAGGCTTCCATCTTCTTAAAACATTTGGACTCTGTCTTCTTCCCTTTGTTTTGATTTGCCTTATTATTTTGGTGATTTGATTTTTCAGTTTGCGGTTGAAATTGCTTAGGGCCCTTGTTTGGTTTAGGACCATATTTTTTAGGATACTGCTTCTTGGGATTCTTTTGATATGGTTGTTTTTGGGCTGCTAAGGCTTTCTTAGAAGCGTTTCTAGCAGTGATAAGACCAAGGTGTAAAAGTTTTTCTTGTTCTCTTATCAAAGAATCACAAAAGGCATCAAAAGAGGGATTCTTGTAGGTGGTTCCTGAAGAAATGATGGCTTCTCTGGTGGAATGGAAGGCGGAAACAAAAACAGAGTATGCAAGGCCAAGCTTAGCAAGAATGCAATAAATGAGGCTACCATCGTCCTTTTTGATCTTACAACCTTCTAAAAGAATTCTGAGGGTCTTGAATTTGGCAAAAAATCTTCAATGGAGGAGAAGTTATTGGGGTCCAAAGTAAGCAACTCATTTTCAAGCTGGTGGGCCCTGATTTGATTTTGAATGCCAAAAATAGTTTTTAGCTTTTCCAGGGCTTCATCAGGGGTGTCAATGTCAAGGATATGAAATCGAAGATTTTGAGAAATGGACATTCCTATCAACCCTCGTGCTTGATCTTGTTTATTTTCCCATTTAGTAGCTTTATCATCATCGGAAGGTTTAGTTTCTTGTCCTGTGGCTATTTTCTAAAGCCCTTTACTTCTAAGTATATCTACCATGTGAGGTAGCCATTGGAAATAATTGGTGCTGTTAAAAATAACAAGGCATGCACTTTTCATTTTTTTTTTTTTAAATTGAAGCTGAGAAAAGCTGAAAATAACTGCTCCAATGGAAAGATCTCGAAAAATTAGGCCGTTTAAAAAAAAACGGCTTCCGGATGAACAAGTTATGCCTTTTGAAAAATTTGAGTTGTAGATGCCGAATAGTTACGGGAACGGGATGAAGTGCGGCTTTTAAAAAAAATTCCGCCTCTTTGAACAAAAACTTTTTACAAAAGAAGCTTGAGAAGGAGACTTGAACCCAAGACCTCTATTCTCATAAACTAACCCCTCACCAAGTGAGATAGTAAAAGGATCACGTTATTGTAGTAAAGGAAGAAGGGGGTTTTTTTTTTCCTCTTCGGTGTGCGTGCCTTTTCCTGAACAAAAAAACACAAAAACCCAGCAAAAAAAAATGAAAATGCAAACCCTTACGGCAGAATGTTAGACTTTCGGTTAGCCTTACTGGCAACTATCACTTTTTCACTATTTTTGATTCCCCGAGATCGCACAAAGACACGGGGAAAGAGCATACGTAGCAAAAAAATCCGTTTTGCCTGTTTCTGATTTGCCGAGAATGCACGCAGTGCTCAGCAAAGAGCATACACAGAGAAGAGGTTATAGATCTGGCAAATAAATAAAAACTTGATATCGAAAATAAACAGAAAAAAACCGAAATAAGCAGAACCATTAACAAATATAACTGCAAAATAGATGCTTTATATCTCTAGATCTAAACTGTCATAACTTGGGCAGCCAGAAACCTTTTCGCATGAAACGAAAGGCGTTCCTCACTGTAATAGATGCTCCGGACACAACCGAGCAGTTCTCCAAGCCCAAAAATGTTCAGAAATAGTTGATCTACAAAACGACATTCGTATGCAGTCAAACCGGCTTCGGATTTTGATCAACAACGGACGCGACCCTCAAAATAGCTCTAATACCATGTAGGAATTTACAGGGTAAGTTCCTTAGATCAAGAACCAAAGGTCATCGCTCACAAATAGATCACAAATTAGTACACTAGTATAATCACGTGGTTAAAATCCTCAAAGAGGGAAACAGTCCACGGCCTGAGCCAACATGGCCACTTCAGGCAATTTATTAATATAAAAAGAAAAGTTACATATGTTTCTCTCATAAACGATTACTGGACAAATGACCCTCCATGCTCTTTAAATAGAGATCATAGACCAATCGGGTGTTAAGCCACGGATCAAGTGTCGTTAATACCGAGGTGAGAGATAACCGTTGGATCACTACAAATCATGACCGTCGGATTATAAGTTACAAATGTACATGGTAAAGAAACACACTTTACCTAACTCTACACTAGACTAAGTTATTCTTAACTATTTCCTATGTGTCGAAATATCGTAACACCTTCATAAACCCCTTTTCTTCATCCTTTCCCTTTATTTTTATCAAAACAATGTAAAAATGCTTTTTTTACATTGTTTTAAAAACAAAATATTAAACTGTTGGGACCCCACCTTTATAAATAAAACTCTGTTATATATATATATATATATAAACCCGACTTTTTGTTTTTTAAACTCGACCCTTTAAGGTTATTAAGCCCCCTCACCTTAAACCCTCACTCCCTCGCGTTCACATGACCCCGCCTCTCACATATCCCCCATTCTTAATTATTGAAGCCCCCTCCGCACCTTATCCAAAAACCCTTCATAAGCCTTGCCTTTACCCATAAAAAGGCGCATTCGCTTGATTTATGAAAACCCCGGGCCCCGCTTTTCATCAAAACCCGCGCCCACTCATATTTTGCCACCTGTCCCCGGGTTCCACCTTTGCACTTGCCCGCCACTCCTGAAACTTGCGACCACCGTCAATCTCCGCCCTCGAGATTTGACGGCCCTGATCGCGTATCACAAATCTAATTGCATGGGGGTTAAACAAACTCTGACCGCGCGATATGGGCGGTATTCCTCCGCCACGCGGCATGAGCTGAGTGGAATCACATGCCCGCCTCGAATACCATTATCGCTTCCTCAACCGTGCGAAAACCACCTCTCGGTTTTCAAAAACCACTTTTCCCTCCGCGCCAAAATTTAAACACCGCCAAAATTTAGTGTTGGTTAGTTGGTGGTTATTTGACTGATTTCTACTGCTGAGCTAGTTGAGGATTGCTAGGCTGGATTTGAAAAAGCTCTGAGTTGGAGAGAGCTATTGTACATAGAGTAATGTAACTGTTTTGATCATCAGTAATATCAGTAATACAAGCGCGTTCACAAGATTCTTGAGCTATGTTAATGGTGAAGTTTTCCTCATTTGTCATTGTTTTTCTTATGTTTTCCATTATGTCCATATTTCTCTAATGAAAGAACAAAAATTTTAGAGTAGGATATGCTGTCTTGGCACCCTATTTCTGCCTGCATTCTTTATCTTTATGTTTTCTTCTGCAAGGTCTGATTGGAGAATTCTTAATTGCTCTCTAGTTCCATCTAGCTTGTTGTCTTAGAAATGATTCAATATAGTCAAGCCAAAGAAGTTTATGGTGAGCCCTGTCCTTTAGTGTAGCTTGAAACATTGTTTTTAAGGCCTTTCTTTGAAGTATACTTAGTAGAGTCTAAACCAATGAAGTCTATGGTATGCCCTATCCTCTGGTATGCCTCAAAATGTTGCTTTGAAGGTGTTTGAGTGTTGAGTTAAAGAAGATAGGTTTAGCTTGCTCTTTAGCTGCTCTCACTGTTATCTTAAATGTTTTCTTGTCTGAAATTAGTCTTAGGATTGCCGGATCGTTGTTTTAAAGGTTTGGTTATTAAAGTCTGGCCAAAGAAGTCTATGGTATGCCCTGTCCTTTGGTTTGCCTCAAACAGTTACCTGAAAGGCTTTTCTTGTTTACGTAGAGCTAGAAGATTCTTAACTAACTATAGCTTTGCTGCCTTCACAACTTATTATTGTTTCATATCACAATCTAATTTTAAGAGATCCACTTAATATAGTTAGCTTGCCCTATGAAAAACCTTGCAGAGTTGATCAACAATTAAATCCTTTTATGACTCCATTGCCCAATGGATTAATGTTTTCTCATGGCCTATCTATTCAGCTGAAACATCCCTTCAATTAGTCACACCACAAATCTGTCAATCCATCAATTAATTCAACCAAAACAAACAAGTCCTTAGAACTTCATAACTAGCCTAATATCATAAAACAAGAGCATAAAGAGATATCATTTGAAAACACATATATAGAGAGATCCCTCTCTGGATCCAGGAAGGCTAGGTCCTAGGATTCCAAAGTGGTTATGATGTGGCCTGTGCAGTGTTTGTTCTTGCCAATCTTGCAAATCACAGGGGGCCAACATAGTGGCGACTGTACTGGGGAATACTGATTAATAAACAACCTCAGAACTCAAAAAAATCTCACTTCAAATTTGGATGAATCAAGTGTTAGCCAATAATGGTTCCTGATTGATGGTGGACAACAATCAACCATAAAACAAGTAAAAATCCTCCACCTGGTGACTCCGCTGGTTTTCAGTAGGCCTGCTGACTCCACTGGTTTTCCATAGACTCCACTGGGAAACTTATTTTATCATCAAAACATCAACAATACCCAGTCAAAAATACTTTGTGGATTAAGTATTTCTTTCACAGTTCGGTTTGTGTCTCAAGATTGTTATACCTCTTAACCTTTCTGATTGGTTGGGTCCAAAGTTCTGGCTTCTAGAAGAATTCATACTAGATCCCATCCAGACCCAAATCCTCCTGCTATAGTTGACAATCCTGAAAGCATTCTTAGGAAGTCTCCTAGATCTAAAGATTCAGCGATTAGCAGACCAATCCACAAAGCAAGTTCCCTACCTGAAAACCTCAAAGACTTGCAGAATATCCCCTCTGACCCACTCCTAGAACAAAGCTTGTCTAGGACTAGATCTCAGAGTTGGATAACGCAGATAGTTTTAGATCCATCCACCCTACAACAGACTGTTGTTGTACTAACTTCATCCCCCACTGTTCACCTACCTCTATTTAACCCTGTACCTCCTGTTGTAAACCCTCCACTTGTTAACCCTCCATTGTTTCCACAACCTCATATCATGGCAACATGGTATGCTCCCTTAGTCCTTCCTTTACCTTTAGTTGTTTTTCCACAGGATTATCAGTCCAAGATTCCTTTATATGATGCTAGTAGTTCTACTACTGCTCAACAACATGTGGACAAAATGAATGACTACTTTGACAGACAAGAAATAGATGATGAAACTGTTAAACTTAGAATGTTTGCTCAAATCTTAGGGGGAGAAGCAAGAAAATGGTTTAAAGGCTTAACCCCTAATAGCATAAATGACCTCCCTGCTTTCCATCAACTATTCTTAAACAAATGGGAAGTCAAGAGAAATCCTCTTCAAATCTTATCAAAATATAATGACCTTAAAAAAAATGCTGGAGAGAGTGTCCAAGATTACTGCGCTAGATTCAATAGTGTATACAATGCACTCCCTCCCCACATGAAACCCCCATAAGGCTTAGCCCTAGTGAAATTTCTGAAAGGATTTGCTCCAAACATGTGTTATCAATTAAGAGAAAGAGATCCCCTAACCTTAGAGGACATGCAAAGAGGAGCAATAAGTGTAGAAGCTAACCTAAATGCCAGAAGGGCTAGATTGAGAATAGAGAAAAATGTTACATACAAAGAAGAAGCTGGACCCTCCACATCTGATGCTAAAATTGATAGCCTAGTTAGGACAATGGAGAGGATGATGGAGAGAATAAACATGAATGAGAGAGCTTACCCTAGAGAAAACTAGACTGCTCCTCCAAATAGAAATCAAAATCAGAACCAAAACCAAAATTTTAGAAGAAATCCTCCTCAAATTAGACAAAGAGGCCCTGATCAGCAAATCAGACCTCCTTTCCAAGAAAACTATGCTGATGAAGATGAGGGAGTGATTGAAGAAACAGAGGAAAGTCACATAAATTTAATGGGAGTAAACAATGAGGATACTGTTTTACTCACTAAGGAAGAACATGGCATATTTACACCTTATGAAGAAGAGAGCCTAGAATCTGAAGACTACAAACAAGGCTTTGAAAATGCTATAATGGAAGTCACAGACAATATGACCTCAGAAGCAAGAAAATCAAGACACTCCTAAAAGAAAGACCTTTGAAATTTCTGCTAGGAATAATCCTGAAAACATTTCTAAAAAGATAGTAGAAAACAATAACATAGTGGTTGAAAGTTCTAATAAAAACAAAAATAAAAACAACCACCCTAATCCCAAACATAGTGGTGACCAAAGCAGCGCTAGCAACTCAGCTAATGCTCCTAAAAAAACTGTTTCAACTGTTGTTCATAATAAAAACCAGCAAGCTGAATTTGCTGTGAAAACAATGACTGAAAAGGTTGATTTAAACATTTCAAAAACTCAGATACCTTTCATTATAGAGAATGAAATTGTCTAGATTAAAATCTCTATTCCTCTTACTGAATTAGTCACTGAAGTGTATATAAATCCCAACTTTTGAGAGCTTTAAACATAGGAGAGAATGTTGATTCTGTTAATTTAAATGATGACAAACCTGAGCTTCTGTTTGGACCAGAGGTGGAAGGGAAATTTCAAGAGGGAGGTGTTCCTCCATTTTATGTCAGTTTAAACATCCATGATAAAATTTTGCACAATGCCATGTTAGACTTTGGTGCTTCACAAAATCTTATGCCAAAATTAGTGATGGAGAGACTAGGCCTTGAGATAACTAGACCTTACAAAGATTTATACTCTTTTGATTCTAGCAGAGTTAAATGTCTAGGCCTAATCAAAGATTTCTGTGTCAATTTAGTACAAATACTAGCGAAGAGCCTAGTTATGGATATTGTAGTGGTTGATATACCTCCCAAATATGGCATGCTCCTCTCAAGGTCATGGGGTGCTAAACTCCAAGGTACCCTACAAATGGACATGACTTATGCAACCATCCCTGTCTTTAGTCAGCCAAGAAGACTATATAGGAAAACACACATGAAATACATGGTTAGTAGTCGAGAAAAACCAGATAACTCCCCTCTTTTTTCTATTCACACAGACCTTGATTCATTTATCCTTTACAATGATGAAAATTTTAATGAACAAGTGATAGAAAATGAGCAAACAGCAGTAGAAAAAGAGGGAAAGGAGGAGGAACAATCAAAACAGTTTGCCCAAATAGAACATTACAGCAAACATAATGAAGACCATGGGCAACAAAGCAACCATCAACATAGGGTTGACCATGAAAATCAACATAGTGGAGATCATGATAGGCAAGACAATGATAAACATAGTGCATATCCTAAAGAACAGCATGGTGAACAACACAGTGGCAGCCACTATAAACAACATAATGAGGACAACAATGACTTTAATGACAAATCTGAAATTGAACCTCTTCGGAGTATGATTTTTGATGGTTCTTGTAGCAAAACTGGTTCAGGAGCAGGCATATGGGTACATAACACAGAAAACAATCATGCAGAAGGTCACTCATACAAGCTAAACTTTCAATGTGAACAATGAAGTTGGTGAATGAAAACGCGAAAGTGTTTCACGATAAATGCGGAAAACGGTTAAACACCTACCTTCCAGGCAACTGAACGAAGTATTGGTGCAAATTTTTATTTTGTCCGAGATCGTGTCATATTTTAACGCAATTTGGAGGGCATCTTCTCTGGGCTTGAGGAAAATGTGATGCGACATCTTTCCGACAGGGACAAAAGAGATCTAAGGAACCAGTCCATGTAGACACGGTCTTCGAAGGTAGGAGATTGACATAGGTTCCATCTTCTTCGCCATTCTTGGACATGGGTAGAAAGGTGGGTCGAAGAGGTTTGCTTGAAGGAAGTCAAGAGTTCGATACCAGTGTCATAACGAGGGGGAAGCTGGAAGTAAGATAAAAAAGCCCGGGCAAGAGTTGCAAAGGTGGTATGGGAGGAAGTGGGTTGATCGACATACCACTTAGAAGCTTCGCCTGTAAGCGTGCATTGGAACAATCGAAGACGAACAGAGTCATCGGTAATGGAGGTAGATGAACACCACATGTGGAAAGATCGAACATGATTTGAAGGATCTTCTCCAGCATGGCCTTCAAACTTTGGGATGTCCGAAGGGAGCTTTGTCGGCATAGCAGGCCAACTAGCGTCATGGTGTATAGGGTCGTTTATCAACCGGTCCAAATCGGGGAGGCTGAGGCCTGCCAAGAAGGGGAGCAAGGGCGCAGCCAAGTAGTTCCTGTGGCGGTTCCGCTAGTAGTAGGGCCGGCATTAGGGCCGGGAGAACCGCTAGTGTTAGGCCCTGGACCAGACATAGTGAAGGTGACAGGGGGGGGAACCAGGAGGAGAAGGAGAACCCGATGAATCAGGAGAGGAGTCGGAGTGCGGACTCGAAGGAGGACTGGGTCGACGACAGCGGGGCGGAGCAGGTCGATCAACCGGAAATTGAGGGTGAAGGCTAAGAAGTCTCTGGGAAATGCACCTTGGGGGCACAATGATGACAGGAAGAAGGAAACCGACAAGGGCAGAAAGGGACAGAATCAAGAGAGGTCAAGGGCAGACAAGGTGCAATGACAATTGATTTTAGAGTCTTTGCCAGGCGGTGTTAACCAGGCGTTTCTTCACTTAGGGTCAGTGTGTGGTGTGTGTTAATTTTAATTTTTAAACCCTTTTCGTTTTGAGAGCAAGAAAAAGTGTGCTGCGTAACTAAAAAGAAATCTGCAGAGAACAATATAGATTGCTGAAATAACAGAACATTTAATAGCTAACCATGCATCAATTGAACCCAAAAAGGCGGGTCTCTAAAAACTACTCTAAAAGAGGGCAAAAAATATATTCAAAACACAGAGAAAAAAAGGCCAATAGATCGAGGGTCAAAAGGGACAGGGATCTAGAGGATAAAGCTGCTGAAAAGAGGTGCAGATCACAGCCAAGAGACAGAGGCAAGGTGGCTGGAAAAAGGAAGGAAATCAGCAAAAAGAGAAGGGACAGAGATGAGGTCCTAAAGGGGGGTCCAAACAAAACTACAAGAGTTGATTTGAAAGGAAGAAAAGTCGATTAAAGGGATCCGAGGATGAGGTATCGACAAAAGGGAAGGCTGAACTCAAAAATCGACACCCGAAATAGCGAAAACCTTCCACCAAAGTGGAGGGTACCGAAGCCCTAGGGGGCTAGGTTCCCACATAGATGAGCAAAAGAAGATCGAAACAAGCCGAAACGGCCGAGATGAGGCCGGAAAACCCCGATGTATTTCGTAAAAACCCGTAAAAATTTCGTAAAACAACAGAAAAAAGTCCAGGCCGTGGTTTTTTGACCTGTTTTTCGCTCCGGTCGCACTTTTTGGGCTGTTTTCCACGACCTGAGGCTTGAGGTCGCACTTTTTGGGCCAAAAAGTGCGACCTGCACTTCTGGGACTCTCGGCGGCAGATTTCAGAAAAAAAATGTCGTCTCAGCTGCGGCTGATGTCGGTCACCTGCGCAATAGGTCCAGAAACACACGGAAGTTAGAAATTTTAATGTTTGAGGGCTTTATGAGGAAAAAACCACATCAAAATAGGAAAAACAAAAAGCTGACAAGAAACCCTAGGGTCTGAAGTAGCTGGATATGCAGGAATAGGAAAAACGACAGCGGTCGTAATTTAAAACCCATGTGGAGTCACCATTTGTTAGTATGAATCCTTCGTCGAAGTGTACGAAAAAGGACCACTTTAGCTACGCATAACTAATAGCCCTAACAACAATAGAGCTGAAATATAAATTATTACATTAGTAGTAAAAATGCCGCAACAAACATATCTATGTATGGAAAGAAATTAAGCAGTAAAATAAAGGGTTTGCTCCATGAATCGAACAGACAAGACAAGAACACGATTTTTTGAAAGAATTTTATATTACAGGGCACCTGGGAGGAAAACAAGAAGGTGTATCCAGCTCTCCTCAATGGGATGGGTCCTTTGTAGTCCTCAGCACTTTAGATCTAAGCTTTCTCTCTCTTGCAGGTGTAGAAAACCCAATGCAAAAATGAAGCTCAATGGGAGCAAATGATGAAAAATGAGACCAAGTGTATAGATCCAGAGTGATCTAGTAGGCAACAAAAGGTGAATAATGATGGGGAAAACCCTCCTATTTATAACAAAATATTGGGTCATTCTAGATCTTGGTGCATGATTAAAATAATGTTAACCAAATCTATATCCACCTTTATGGAATATTTTATTATATTTGTTGGAGGGAAAGGGTGTTTGACTTGGGTCAAATCCCTTGATTAGTGAAAAATAAATAAATAAATGATTTATTTATCTTTTTAAGGAAGTGGATGGAAGCTAATCAAATAAATAATGATTTATTTGATTAATAGTGGGTGATTTGGTCATATTTAACAAGGAATATTATCTAAATAAGATTTAAATAATTATCCCTAGAAAATAATAAGATAACTAAGGGTTTGTCTCATTAATTTCTTTTTTTTGGGTTAAATATGACCGGGAATAATAATTAAATTATTGTTTAATTAATTATTCCATGAGGAAAATCAAACAAATATAGATTTGTTTAATATTTCCCTTTGGGGTTTCCTGTTTAGACCATAAAAAACCTAATAAATTTGTTTTATTAAGTTATTTCACATAGTGAAAGCAATTTTACTTAGGGTAAAATTGGTCTTACATGGTGTACTTGGGTCCATCTAATGATGATAGGTTAGATGACCAAAAAATGGTGTAACATATGGTTTGAAGAAAGGCGTGGAAGCTAAGATGATTGGTTTGGAAGCTAATATGGATGGCATGGAAGTGGGCATGGAAGCTAAGATTGATGACATGGAAGCTAAGATCGATGAGAAAATGGAAAACATGAAGAATTTTATAAAAGGTGACATGGAAGGTTTGACAAAGTTTATACAAGAAAGGTTTCCTAAATGTAGACAGATGGTGAAGAACCTCATGTCGAGAAAAAAATAAATGTTAATCGGTGGATTTCATAAACTCTAATGTTGGCGGGAAGAACCACCATATTCCAAAGATGGATATGAGGAAGTTTGATGGCAAGGATCCCCGTAACATGGATACTAATAGATGGAGCAATACTGATCTCCATAACGTACAAAACACACAAAAAGTAATGCGATTGCAACTTTACATTTAGAACAAAAATACATTTGTATGGTATCGATGGCTTTGCTCCCGTAAAAAAATTGTCACTTGGTCAATTTTTACGGAGGAAATGATAGCACATTATGAGGATACAAAGAGCAACACCTTCTTTAGCCAATTGATAAATCTCAAACAAAAGGGTTTAATGGGGGAGCACATTGAGGACTTCCAAAAATTGAATATAAGGGTAACTAATATTCTAGAGGAACACAGGATTGATCTCTTCATAGGTACTTTAAAGGATAACATCCAACATGAAGTTCACGTTTTGGAACCTGATTCATTGGAGAAGGCATTCAGGTTGGCAAGAAAAATTGAATGTAAAATTATAGCGACAAGGAAGCCTACCACTCACTTCTATAAAGAAGGAAGTGTTGCTACGCCTAGATTTCCACAACCTACAAGGTTGACACCACAAAAATTGGAAGAAAAAAGAGCAAAAGGGCTTTACTACAGTTGTGATAGCAAATACACTAAAGGTCATAAGTGTGCTGAAAATAAATTATTTTACATAGATTGTGAAGAAGAAGAAGAAAATGAAAAAGAAGAGGATATACACCAGAAACCAGCCATAGAAGAGGAAGAAATGAATCCGACCATATCATGTAATGCACTGGCCGGAATTACCACTCCTCAAACTCTCAAGATAGTAGGACAGATCAAGAAGAAAAGGGTAATAGTGTTGATTGATTCAGGTAGCACCCATAATTTTATTCATTGTAAGGTAGCCAAGGAATTAAATTGTTTCCTATACCGAGCACCAGAATGTCAAGTGATGGTTGCAAATGGAGGAACTATAAATTGCTCTAGAAAATGCCATAATATCAAGCTAACCATGGGGGAATATGTATTGAATAGTCCAATGCTTTCCATTCCTATGGGAGGTGCTGATGTTGTACTAGAGTACAATGGTTACAATCTTTGGGGATGGTAGCTTTTAATTTTCAAGAACTTTTCTTGAAATTTTTTTCAGAAGGAAAGGAAGTCGAATTACGGGGTATTGAAGGGAAGCCAGGAAGGATAATAAGCTCTAATGTCATGAAAAAGCTTCTAAAGAAATAACAACGAGGCGTAATTTCACAATTATGCTCACTAGAAGTTCCGACATCAAAATCATCTATTTCTGCAGATCTCCAACAAGTCTTGGACAATCATTCCAAGGTGTTTGAAACTCCCAGAGGACTCCCACCTATTCGTGATCATGATCATGCTATTCATTTGATTCCAGGAAGTGTTCCTCCAAACATCAGGCCTTATAGATATCCTTACTTCCAAAAGAGCGAAATTGAACGTATGATTGCAGAAATGTTAGAGGTATGTATAATTCAACCTAGTCAAAGTTCTTTCTCTGCTCCTGTAGTATTGGTACACAAGAAGGATGGATTATGGCGAATGTGTCTAGATTATAGGGAGCTCAATAAGCTCACCATTAAAGACAAATTCCCCATTCCTGTGATTGATGAATTATTGGATGAATTACATGGAGCAATTTATTTTACCAAGTTGGATCTTCGTTCAGGATATCATCAAATTAGAATGAAGACCGAAGATATTCCAAAAACAACATTTCGAACTCATGAGGGTCATTATGAATTTTTGGTCATGCCTTTTGGCCTTACCAATGCACCTTCTACACTTCAAGGGTTGATGAATTCCATTTTCAAACCCTTCCTTAGAAAATTTGTGCTAGTATTTTTTGATGATATACTAATCTACAACAGTTCTTGGAAGGATCATGTTGAACATGTTGACAGGGTGCTCAAACTATTGCAGGAGAAACAATTATATGCAAAAACATCCAAATGTTTCTTTGGAGTACAAGAGGTGGAATATCCGGGTCATATTATATCTCACGAGGGTGTTAAAGTGGACCCTAACAAAATTAAAGCCATTAAGGAATGGAAAGTCCCCAAGACAATAAAGCAGTTGCGAGGATTTCTCGGGTTAACAGGCTATTATCGCAAGTTTGTTAAGAATTATGGGAGAATAGCAGCACCTCTAACAACATTGTTGAAGAAAGATGCATTTTCATGGACTCCTGAAGCAACTAAGGCCTTTGAACATCTTAAAGAGGCAATGTGCCTAGCACCGGTCTTAGCTACGCCAGACTTCACAAAAACTTTTATTGTGGAATGTGATGCCTCAGGAAATGGAATTGGTGCAGTTTTAATGCAGGAAGGAAGACCCATTGCTTTCGAAAGTCGTCCAATCAAAGGAAAGTATTTACAGAAACCTATTTATGAGAAGGAAATATTTATGAGAAGGAAATGTTAGCAATACTGCATGCACTAAAGAAATGGCGAACTTACCTAATGGGAAGACACTTCAAGGTAAAAACTGATCATGATAGTCTTAAACACGTTTTGGAACAAAGACTATCTTCATAAGAGCAGCAAAAATGGGTCACAAAGATGTTGGGTTATAACTTTGAAATAATCTACAAAAAAGGAAAGCTTAATGTTGTTGGAGATGCACTCTCAAGAAAGAATGAAGAGGTGGAAGCATTGCTTTGTGCCATTTCTATTATCCAACCGGATTGGATAACCGAAGCAAGAGATGAATGGGAGAAGGACAAAGATGTATGGACACTCATTCAAAAGTTGCAGCAAGATCCTAGTACATCTGATACATTTAGTTGGAAAAATGATTCCTTATGGTACAAAGATCGCTTATATCTTTGTAAGAATTCCCAACTAAAACAAAAGATTCTTCCGGAATTGCACACTTCTCCTTTAGGAGGACACTCAGGATTTTTAAAAACTTACCACAGGGTGAAGAAAGAATTTTTTTGGGATGGCCTTAAATCTGATATTCGAAAGTTTGTGGAGGAATGTTTGGTTTGCCAACAGAATAAAGTGGAAACAATTAAGACCCCAGGACTTCTACAACCTTTATCCATTCCAGGTCAACGTTGGGAGGAGATTTCAATGGATTTTATCACAGGTTTACCTAAGTCCGAAGGAAAGAGTGTCATCATGGTGGTAGTTGATAGACTTACCAAGTATGTACACTTTTGTGCATTATCTCATCCATTTAAAGCAAGTACAATTGCTACTACATTTGTGGACGGAATTCAAAAGCTACATGGAAGCCCAAGGGTTATTGTGAGCGACAGAGATCCCATTTTTATGGGAAATTTTTGGACGGAGTTATTTTCTTGTTTGGGTACTCAATTAGCTCATAGCTCATCTTATCATCCTCAATCTGATGGTCAAACAGAGATAGTAAATAAATGTTTGGAAGGATATCTTCGTTGTTTTGTATCCGATAAACAAACACAATGGGTCAAGTGGTTACCTCTCGCTGAATGGTGGTATAACACTTCCTTCCATACTGCAGCAAAAATGACCTCATTTATGGCACTTTATGGATATCATCCACCATCCATCACATCATATTTAAGAGAAAATTCGAAGGTTCAAGCAGTGGAAGATCACATCGAGCATCAAGAAGAAGTTCTCCAACTCTTAAAGGATAACCTGAATTTGGCACAAAATCGAATGAAACAACAGGCAGATCAACATCGCAGCGAGAGAAGTTTTGATGTAGGAGATTGGGTATTTTTACGGCTACAACCATACAAACAAATGTCCCTCAAGCAAGCTAAGAAGGATAATAAATTATCACAAAAGTACTATGGTCCTTACAAGGTGTTGCAAAAGATTGGTTCTATGGCATACAAATTGGAGCTTCCTGCTTCTTCGCGAGTACATCCAGTTTTCCATGTTTCATGCTTAAAAAAGGTTATAGGTGAAAATATTCCAATTCAAACAATATTGCCAGAACTTGATGAGGAAGGAAAAATCATATTGGAACCTGAAGCGGTCATGGAAACAAGAACTCGACAGCTACGGAATCGATCAATTTCAGAGTATCTCATCAAGTGGAAGAACTTACCCACCGAAGATTCTACATGGGAGGATGAGAATTTTATACAGAAGCACCCAGAGCTACTCAAGCGTTGAGGACAACACTTTTTTGAAGGAGAGGGGCATGTTAGGTCCCTATATTACTAGTATAGTCCGTTATTGTTGTTAGTGTAACCCCCTTATTGTTATTATTGTACCCTTGTAACCCCCATTTTGTTATTATTGTGCCCTTAAATTATTATTCTTAGGTCGGCTAGGATTACATTGTGGCCCACTAGGATTACATTATGGCCCCATGGACTCCTATATATAGAAAGGAGGTTTTGTAAATTGTATCATCGAAGAATTGTTCATTCATGTAATGTATTGGAGGTTGCCCCCTCGAAGTGGCTTATTTCTAAGGCGTTGATATCTCATTTCTTCTATTTTTGGAGTTGGTTACACAACAACTGCTAAATATTCCTTACTATTTACTTGGGTGTATTAGAAATATGTCACATTATTGCAAATAGGTAAAATTCCCACTCATTTCCCTCATCTATCACCGCCTTGTTCAGCTACTGATTCAGAGGGTTTTTGCTCAACAAAACCCTCCTCTAAACAATCCACCCCTAGACCCTGTGCAAGCTGTTGAAAATCCTCAAGAAATTTTTGAAAGTCCCCATGAGTAGCAACCAGAGAATATCCCTAACCCTCCACCAATTCCATTCACAGAACTAACTAATCCAGTTAACAATTATTCAAGTCCATCTCACCACTTAGCAGAATCATCTGATCCTACTGTCCATATTCCCAGTGATGACTCTTAGGCCGATACACCACCATCCTCCTCTATTCGTAAAAGGAAAAGGAAAATCACAACCACCTCCCTACCAAAAAGACAAACAAGGGCTGCAACTAAAGCAACTACCTCCTCTGATAGCCCTTCTCCGTGGGAAAAACCCTCTCATAAAAGGAAAAAGTAAACTACTGCTTTTACTACCTTCTTACCTAGGAGACGAAGGAGGACGTCTGCTGAAGCAACAACCATTCCTACTACCCCTGATCCTGCAAATATTTTGTTAAAACTCCACACATCACCACCCTTCCAAACCCCAGAATTATTACCTGTCTCACCCAGTGGCACTTAAACACAAGTACCAGATGCCCAGGGTAATGTGACATCATTTTCTACAGAACGAGTAGCTGTCACACAAGAACCAGCTACTCAGTTAGTAGCTGTCCCAAAAGAACCAGCTACTTAGTTAGTAGATGAAACATAAGAACCAGCTACTGATGTACAAGAACTAGACATCCAGGATGCTACTTATTCAGTAGCTTCCACAAAGGAACCAGCTCTAGCTGTCACACAAGAACCAGCTACAGCTGAAACACAACAATCAATTCCTGAGAATGAAATTGATACACAAAGCCCATTCACTTTGGCTTCCCTTTTACAGGAAAATGAGTTTCTAAGATCAGAATTGGAAACCTATAAGAAAACATTGGCGACAGTAAAGGAAGCCTAGGATAGGGAGCTCAATTTTTATACCCTGGCCCATACAACATCCATGGTAGATAAACATACAGAAAATGATCGATATAAGGAATATATGTGCAGCCAATGTGGAAACACTTATCAGCAAGCAGGATATAAGATATTTCAGGTCCCAATTCCAGGAGCATCTACATCCTCTCTAGCCAAAGAGGAACACCCTATTGTTACATAAGAACTAGTAGGGCCTTCCAAAATTTCAGAAAAAGAAGTTAATTTACAAGTACGCCAGCCTACTGTAACTGTTAAATATAAAGTTCATGTTGTTATTTCTACTCCGACTATACCTCAGCCTACCACTCATAATACTGGACCACAAACTGAACCATGGAATGAATAGAAAATAATGAATAAATGGAAGAAAGAATATGCCATTTCGCAAGATAAAATCTTGCAGCAGCACAAACTAGTATGGCAGAATCATATATATTCAAACTAGGAGATCTTGGAGCAAACACTTCAGGAATCTAGGGCTCATAAGAAGCAGAATAAAGAGATAAAAGGAAAACTGCTCCTAATGTTTGAACTAGTACAAAAATTACTAGCTACTAGGAAAAAATCTCTAAATTACTCTCTATTCCTCTCATAACACCTTGTTTATTTTCAGTTGAAAGCAAGCAAATATGGAAGACCCCATGAGGTGCTTACATTCGAACAGTTTGTGAAAAAATTTGCAGAAGCCTCGACTAGTGATCAACACTTATTATGTGAGTTTTACCTTCACAATGAAGCCATCCCTGAAAAAAAAAGGTTTAATCTTAACCCTCTTGTCAGCGACATTCAGATCAGGGCATTTTCCTCTTTCCTTGCTAATCAGATTACATGGCAGAGTCCTTTTCTTGCAACCAGGCATAATGAAGACAACCGTCTTCTCTGGATAACGCCAGAACCAGAGAACATTGCCATCTTTGTGGCAGAATATTATCAATTTTTGAACAAACCACAGATGACTGAAAACATACGGCAATTACATGCTTCAATACTCTAGGACTGCCAACATTTTATTCAGGCTAAAGAAATTGCTTCTTTAAGAGAAAATAATATGTTTTGGCAACAATATTCTAAGGAAAAGCAGGTGTACAATCCTTTCAGTCCTACTAATCTCGAAACTTCATTCTCTAGAGTACCCAATTATATAATATGCGTTAAACAATGTGCTGAAAAGTGGATAGGGTACCACTTTCATTTTCCCATTTTATGGATGCCAGTAGAGGAATATCATGATCATCATAGGTTGGCCAACAAGGATGAAGCATCAGCTTGAAAAATATTGAAAAATTTGCAAGGTTTGAGAGCCTTAACAGACAACACCTTCCATAGCTATTGCTTAAGTAATTTTCATGCAAAAATCCAGTATCCAGACTCTGATTTAGATTAAAGTTTCCTGAGGACATGCAACCTTTTTAGTTTGGGAGGTGTTATGACTCTATAATGTACCTTTTTGACCATACATTTTGCCATCATTCCAATATTTTCCAATTCATATTTAAAGCCTATATTATCACTTTCATCCATTCTTTCAAATTTATATAACATTCTTCTCTTTACTATATGATTAACTTGTTTTACATGTAATTTTACATTACTCTCATATTTAACTATTAATCGAAAATATATAGTTGCTGAAATAGTTTGAAGACTACAGTTAATTCATCATGATTGTTTGAACTGCGTTGTTGAAACCATTTGAAGACTAAACTTAATCCATCATGGCTTTCTGAAGACCGCCTTGCTGAAACAGTCAGGATAGTATGCAAATCCTGTTGCTGAAACAACCAGTGATTTGTGATTTTGAAGCAGTATTTCAGGCAGGAGAGCAATAGGAAAGATAAGTAAGGAAGCTATTACATAGGTCGTAACAACTACACCTTAAAGCTAGTACTATCGTAACCATTGTAACAACATTTTGCTATGGAAGAACAGAAAGGTCCTATTTCAGTATAGAAGATCAGATTGGGTTAAAAATAGAATTTCTATAAATGTAATCAATTGTAATAGATGTCTCCTATTTAAAAAGAGGAGACAACAACATTAGGGAACAATTGGAGACTACGGGAGGTTTATTTTGAAACAGAGAAGGAACGTGAATCCTTTGTAATATGTTACTTTAGACAAATGAATAAGAGCTTGTTCTGAGCATTTCATTTTAATTCCTTCTTCTGAGGAATCTTGTGAGAAGGAAAGGGCCCGCCTTCTTCACAAGATTTACCCATTCATTTCCATAGTTTATTAACTGTTATTTTTCATTTATGCCTTGTTAAACTCTATTTGCTGAAATCATTTATGTTGTATTGGAACTCTGTTATCTATTGCTGAAACTCTATTTCCATTACTTGTTGCGTTGTTTTCATAAAATTCATTCCTAAGTAATTGTGGATTATTTTAATTGGTAATCTTGTTTACAGAATGAGTTTGTGAAATCTTGGTAATCAGAAATAGGTGCTAAAGATTCCCACTTGAGGAATAGGGTCCTATTCTCTGTTATAGCATAATTGGTCTTTTCTTCTGCAGATTGGTTCCCTTTCCTAGATTGTTGTCTTTTTAATGTAATCCAGGATTCTTTTGCTGATTGTCTACAATAGAAAGATTGCCTTTTCTGTAACTCAAGTAGAATTCAGTTTGTTGAAGCAAGGTGTGATTAGTGTAATTTTAACTACAACATTTCATACCTTTTGAGATTGAGCATATACAGTGTGTGATTTCCTTTTAAATAAACATACTTCCCTGGGTTGAAAATTTATGTAGCACTTGATTGTTTAAATTAATAAGCAATTAAAGTAGCCAACAGTGGTTCAAATCCCCTTAGAGGGTCATTAATGAGTGGTAGCAGGTTGCGTGAAGGGGGTGATATTTATTCCCCCGAAGGCCAATCAATAGTTGGTGGTGCTGGTTCTCAGCAGGGTCGTTTTGGGTCTGGTTCTCAGCAGGGTCATTCTGGGTCTCAATAGTTTCATGGTGGAGAATATGCTAACCAACCACGTCAAGGTTGCCATCAATTTCAATATTTTCTTCATTGAATTTGTACAAATTTTTTTACATGTTTTTTCTCTAATAGACGAAATTTTATCTATATTGATGCAGAGGCCGAAAATGTTCCAAATATTGGTCAAAATAGATGCAAGGTAGAATGATACATTCAAGAAGAAGGTTGTCTACCCAATACAACTTATCTGGCTGACATTTCTGATCTATCATTGGAAACAAACATGGTGCAATGCACCTTACAAAGGTGTGAAAAAATTCATGCAAAATTGTGGAGAGATCTCGTGGCTTTAACTTTACCTGCTGAGAGTCGACAAAGCCTCAAAATAGTTACACATTCATTGAGCGAACTTGTAAATGTGTAAAAAAATCTTGGGCCAACGACTGATACATTTTTATAACTGATGAGAAAGAGAAAGGAAACAATAATGGGTCCAGATAAATGGGAGGATGTAAAACGAATAGTTACAAAAGATATGGTGAATTTAATGTTTAATTTCAAGGAAGAGCCAAAAAGAAAAATGCTGAAGATGCAATATTTCAAGCACCCAAATATATCTCAGTATTTGTATGATAGGCACCTTGCAGCCTATGGAAGGCTCCCAAGGAACGACAAGGTTCCTGTTTATTTTGCACAATTGTTTTACGCAGAATTTTTTTTCGATATGAAACCCAACTACAATGACCTTCTGTCAGAACTTTTTGGTCTGGGGAAAGGTCAATTGTATGACTGTAAGGGCGCTAAACGAGATGTGGAGTTGCCTCGCCTTGACCCACCATTTGTGAGTCAACCTTTTCGGGTCAAAACTCTATGGTCAAAGATGGATGAAACTTCTCAAATAAGTTGAGAAGCAAGGGATGTCATGATCAAAAATGTTTACAGCGGATTGGGTGGAGTCGATGTTTGTATAAATCGACAAAGAGCACGTGAAAATTCACGTGCCAATTTAGTGTATTGTACAGATGAAGAGATTGACAACATGAATTTCGAAGATCTCCAAATATATGCAAAAAATTGTTGCAATGGTTTTCAAGACCTAATTCTTCATGAGGAAGAGGGCACGGGAACGGTATGTGTTAATGACCTTAGGGTTTGAAATTATTTTAACATACATATACATGTGTACAATTTGTAATAATTACATGTGTATGTACATGTATACATTTATTTGTATGTACATTAATCTAACAAAAATGTATCATTATATGTTAAAACACCATTTGCAGTTGTCACGCATGATGAATGATGAAAATGTTAATATCACGTTCGGGACCTCTGGTTCAAACAATGCAGATGGGTCTCACCATCAAGATATGTTGGCAAATGTTAGTGTTTTTTAAGTGATATTTTTAAAATAAATAATTGTGCACACATGTACATGTATGTATATATAATGATAAAATGTTTTAACAAATTCTGATTCCGTCCGATGTTTTTGGGATGGTGGTACCTTCTTCTTCCTTGGGAGATGTACCTTCTACTTCCTTAGGAGATGAGCCACAAGTATGGAAAATTTTTCACGTTTAAAATTTATGTTTAAGTTATATATATATATATATATATTCCACCTCAAAAAGTTATATTAAAAATTGAGATATATATATATATATATATCTATATCTTGAGTTATTTTAGATTTTTTGAATTTAGGTTCATATAGAAGATTTATTTAATCCATGGACTCTAGCGATAGAGATAAGAACATCCACACCATTTCAACCATTTGAACAAGCTGTCTAAATTTTTTTTAATATTATTGAAAATAAGTTTATATATGTACACGTGCATTTTCATTTGAATTTTTTTATTATATATATATATATAAATGTACATGTATATTGTATAGTTTACCATTGCAGATGTTCCCATGGGGCGGGGGGTGGCGACTTGTAGCAGGTGAACAAATGGAGAGGGAACCTCATGAGGTATAGCATGATTTTTTTTTATATTTTGTTTTTTACATGAAGTTCTATATATATTCTCACTCATTTTTAAAACATCAAATTTTAATGTTCAAGTACATGTGCATTGTGTACAGGTTTCCCATGCCAGATCCATCTCTATTTGATGGACATGATTTGTAGATTTGATTTCAAGATTTAGATAGTCTTAAATTTACTTTTTTATATATTATCTAGATGCACTGTCATATATATATAACTTGATACAGTTTGATACTTGTGAGATCTACAATTTTTGGACATATTTTATTATAGTGTTAATATAATTTGTTTTGTTCCAAAAAGTAAATTTTTGGATGGTTATAGTACTTTTGGCATGTGAATGTGAAGTAATGTTGTTATATAATTTTTTTGGTTTTTAAAACTTTTTTGGATAATTGAACTACTAGTAATGTTGTCATCTATAAATTAATGTTGTCATTTGAACTGCATTTGGCATGTTATGTAATGATGTGTTATAATTTAATTTTTTTTCAAAATTTAAGTTTTGTTTTGCTTCTAAACTACATTTGGCATGTTATGTAATGATGTGTTATAATTTGTTTTTTTTTTAAATTTAAGTTTTGGATTCTTGGAGTACATTTGGCATGTGAAGTAATGTTGTGATCTATAATTTTTTGTTAAATTAAAAGTTAAAAGTTTTGGATGGTTTCAATCTACATTTGGCATGTGATATAATGTTAAATGTTTTTATTAGATAGTTGAACTATAATTGGCATGGCATGTGAGGTAATGTTATGTATGAAATAATCAAAAAGTTTTTAAAACTCAAGCTTTGGATGGTTTCAATCTACATTTCGCATGTGATATTTAATGTTTTAAATGTTTAATGTTTTAATGTTGCACGACATTTAATCAAAAATCTTTTAAAACTTAATTTTTGGATGGTTTCAATCTACATTTGGCACATGTGATATAATGTTAAATGTTTCTATTCGATAGTTGAACTATAATTGGCATGGCATGTGAAGTAATGTTGCATGATATATAATAGAAAAGTTTTTAAAACTTAAGTTTTGGATACCATTTTAATCTACATTTAATGTAAATCCCTTTAATTTTGATCTAATGTTAAATTTTTTAAAAGTAAATCCCTTCAACTTTGATTTAATGTTAAATGTTTTAAATGTTTTGATATAATGTTAAATGTTTTGATCTAAGTTTTTGATGGTTTCAATCTACATTTAGCCTATGGAAGACCCCATTCATAGACAATGGATGCGTTGCAGAAGGGGAGGTGGGGGTAGTGATGGAGGGGGCACGAGTG
Organism: Pinus albicaulis; assembly: GCA_034641835.2. NCBI lineage: Eukaryota > Viridiplantae > Streptophyta > Pinopsida > Pinales > Pinaceae > Pinus > Pinus albicaulis. The sequence continues at coordinate 1,120,269,208 of CM076583.1, read as the reverse complement.
CTGGCTCTCGCCCTCCTCTTTCCATCCATGACACAGGCAGCCATCGTCCTCCAGCAAGTAATGAAGCACAATCTCACTTCACCAGCGCTATGGTCAGACCGCGAATTACATCGACCATTTCCATCTCTTTTCAGGAGGAGCCGGAAGATGAAGGTGCTTCTAGTTCTAGGAAGCGGTGGAGAAATTCCACCATCCCAACCCATCAGCCCCAAGACACCAGGAATTCGGTAGCTCTTCCATTCAAATCCACCTCGACAAGCTCTAGCAGTGATGGCTCGAGCAGCAAAAAATCCTCCCAGCACTCCAAGGGAGTAGATGATGATCCGGAGGACTACGATTATCCAATTTTGGAGGAGAATCCTCCTACACACATCGATATCTAACCTGATGTCAGGTCCTCTTTAGCTTTTTCCCGGTTATGGGCAGCCCCTTTTCTATTTTTTTGATTTAGACCCCCTCTGGTGTTGGCTAGTTAGGCAACCCAGGAGACGGGTTTCACTATGTACATTATGTTCATTACAGTTATATATATGTATATCCTTTAATTTTGATTTAATGTTAAATGTTAAATGTTTTGATATAATGTTAAATGTTTTGATCTAAGTTTTGGATGGTTTCAATCTACATTTGGCCTAGATGGAAGACTCCCATGTGAAGTATTGTTTTGATTGAATCAAAATAAGTAAAGAAGTAGTTGTATATGTAAATCCCTTTAATTTTGATTTAATGTTAAATGTTAAATGTTTTGATCTAAGTTTTGGATGGTTTCAATCTACATTTGGCCTAGATGGAAGATACTCTTATTCGAAGTATTGTTTTGATATATTCAAAAAGATTAAAATAGTTATATGTAAATCCCTTTAATTTTGATTTAATGTTAAATGTTAAATGTTTCAAGATATAACATGTTAAATTTTTTTATTTAAGTTTTGGATGGTTTCAATCTACATTTCGCCTAGATGGAAGACTCCCATGTGAAGTATTGTTTTGATTTAATCAAAAAGAGTCAAGAAGTAGTTATATGTAAATCCATTTAATTTTGATTTAATGTTAAATGTTAAATGTTTTGATATAATTTTAAATGTTTTGATCTAAGTTTTTGATAGCTTCAATCTACATTTGGCTTAGATAGAAGACTCCTATGTGACTTGTATTGTTTTGATTTAATCAAAAAGTTTTTAAAACCCAAGTTTTGGATGGTTGAAGTACATTTGGAATCTTAGAATTACTTAAATGATCTCTACATACTCTTGTTTGAGTGAAAAAATTTCCAATAGGAAGAACATAGCTTTTCAATGCAACTAACCATGTATCAATTGAGCTCTAATTGAAAAAAGAGTTTAAAGAAGTAGATATATGTACAAATTATCCCTTTAATTTTGATTGGAAATATAAGAAGTACATATATGTTTGTTGAATTTGGGTCAATGTCATTAATGCACTCAAATAGGTAGCCTTGTTTATTTATAATTTGGTAAATTGATGACATTCAGTTAATTTCATTCTAGAACATATATATCCAATATGTAAGTAACATTTTTTATCAATGCACATTGAACATATCCAACCATTGGACAAACAAATTTTGTACTAGATTTTCAATTAGGAATAGAGATGTGGGTCAAATCCCACCAAAATTCGGAGAAATGCTCTGAGTCTCTTGTCTAAAAGGAATCTTTGTACAGAACTATACTGTGGATGATTTAGTTACATTGTGGATACTTTTTACCAGAAAATCCAACTAGTTTTTCATCAATGCACATAGAAAAACTAGTTCTAGTTAGTTGCATTCTAGAACACACACACACACACATATATATGTAACATTTTTCATCAATGCACATGTATACAAAAGCTACTTTCAGTTGATACTAGAGCACGTGCATGTACCAATTTTTTTTTTACATGTGCAAACACTTGCACAAATAACATAAGCAGCTCAATTTTTAGTTGAGTGTACTGGAAGTTCTAAAACGTATTTAATCCAAAGAGAATAAATTGTTGGGAAATTCAATCAAAAAAATTCCAATGGAATGCCATCTTCAATAATCCGTTCATGATCGGATTTTGACATTTTCCATTTCTTAATTTTTGTTTTTTTCTTTGATTGAACCTCTATCAACTTTATGCGTGCTGCACACACCAGGTGACTATATTGAAAACTTATGGAATCAGGTTCATAGTCTTCAAAGTAAAAAAAGTCCCCACTTTGATTAGTTTGTCTAAAAAAATAACCTTTCAGTATAATATATCCTTTGTCATATTGAAATCCGTGATCATTATAATTTTCTAATAATTTCGTTTTTCACTCAGTGCAACGCATCAAATAATACTTAACATTTTCATCATTGTAAAAAGGTGCAATTACAGGAAAAAAAATATCCTGCACAATAAAACAAACTTAACAAAATTATACATATTTAAATTTATTTCTAGATATTTAAATTATTAGAAAGCAATTCAAATGTTACCTTCTCTAACAAGATCAGAAACTCGATCACCATCGGATGATATTGTAGTTTCCTCTGATTGCATTTCTTCAAACATTGCAATTGACATTTTTCCCTTTGTATTTAGCTCTGTATGTTTCCAATATTTTACATACATTTTGTTTTCACAAACGTCATTGGATTTTGTGTTGTCTATGCAAACATCACAGAAACAAGAATATTTTCTTTTATCCAATGCAAACGCATTTCTAGATGACTTTTTTTTAATTTAATGCAATTTTCGAGTCCCTTTTATTGTTTCAACCTCATTTCCAATTGATCTATCTACGTCTTCGATCCCAATATGCCATAAAAACCTTTATATGGAAAATTAAAAGAAGAATTTGTAAATATGATATCAAAATACAATCAAAGATAATCATTGCACGATAAATGTACAATGTTTAAAATTAGATTTGCAATAAAAATTAAATTCAATGTACCTTCGCACTTCCCTTGATGGGTTAGTCGCATGGCTTAGAGCAGCGATGCACCATTGAAAAACTTCTTTAGCATTCACAAGTCGGCTTGCAGAGGGGTTCATTTGATATCTTCAAAGTGCTCGTTTTATGCATGCTCCTGCACCGTCATGTACTCCTTTTCCATGGCTAGTCTTAAAGAAATTCCAACAATGTTTAATGCAGGTTTTCTTATGAAGAAAACACAACCAAAAAAATAATCATTCAGATTTGAATTGACCTGCGCATCCTTCTGACCATATCCAATGTTCATTGAATGTTATTCCATGATTTTTCAAGGAATCATAAATGTTTCCAAAACAATGTTGTACAAAATATGTATCATGTGTACGATCGTCACTGATATAAAAGTGATATTCTTTAATGATATGTCGATTTTCACTCGTGATTTCTATATGATCGATGTTTTGTTTAGCATGTCTATATAGAATATGGATGAGCATGGAGACTTGGTCAGAACGATAGTATTCACTCTGAATTTCTTTTTGTGGAACAAATGTGTAGTTTTCTGCAAAATCAATCGCTGAAAAAATTGTCCCTGGTGGAAAAAATTCACGAGATTTTTTGAATTGCAAGTCTTGCCATCGAGCTCTATGGGAATGCTTGGTGTATTTGTAAATTTCTGCCTCAAACTTTCTCAAAAAGTCTATCACAAAAATTTCGTCTTCTAGTAATTCAATTCTTTTAACAGTATTTGCACCTTGAATCGATGTATTGATATATTCATATCTCTTCCGTTTCACTTTCATGTTGGAAAATGATTGATCATTTATATCAGTACGATATTTGTTATGAAATTTAGTCAAATTTACACAATCATCGCATTTTTTTACCACCAACACATTTCTTTTTGTAAAATAGTTCATCACTTTCTCTTTCACATAGAATTTGAGATATGAAATGACAGATAGTTGAAGGAGGAGGTGAATCCTTCCATAATGTTCTACCAAAATCAAGGAATGTGTCATAATATAACTCAAATTCCACATGATAACGACAACAACAAGTGTCACGTACGGTGATAGGTTTTACATACCATGGTTTTTTTTGAACAAAAGCACTGATTGAAACATGAATTTGATGATTCTCTTCTTTGAAATTGTTGAATAACTCTATCTGAATGGTTTCCAAGAAACATTTTTCATGTTCTTCGTATTGATTTCGTGCTATTCTTATTCGCATCACATGCCTTGCATTTGGCGAAGCACGCGAATTCTTCTTCCGATATTCATATATTATTTTTAAACATTTTCTCCAAGTCTATATTTGTATGGTTGCCTACAAATAGCTCTCCAACAAGCAAGTTCATCATTTAAATCTACTTGCAGCTGAAATTTCCGATGTTTGTGAAAAAAAATTTGTGAGGTTCCTAATGCTCATGCCATAGATGCTACCAAATGATTCTCTTTAGTACTTGACAAAACCATTGCCATATGTATTCCTCTACGTACAATTGAAATTTTTTTCTCTCTAGATCTCTTAATTGAATTTATAGTACTACTTATATTTTGTATCACATCTTCCTTCATTTTTTTTTATCTTTGGTTGATTTTCGAATACCGAGTAGTGTCGTAGCTTATTTTAATTTCCTTAATGATAGGAGACCTTTCAACATTTTAGCTTGAACTGTCACATGCTCATTTAAGAAATACTTTTCAAAAATGCAGTTAACACGATATTGTATAACATGGTCAGGTTTTTTATCTCCATATGTGTGAGTGTCAACATTTTCTAACATCTCATCATTGACACTGATTTCATCTCTACATATTCGAAAAAATAGTACATAATAAGTTTACATATGAACAATAAATAACTAAATTAATAAATATATGTATAATTTCAATAATACGTGCATGTGTTCAATATATATATATATATATATATATATATATATACCTTGTGATTCAATTTCTTCATTTGAATTTCTTTTAATATTTTCACCATCTTCAATCATTGGTTCAATATCTCTTTCACTTTCTCTTTCAAAATTTTGTATCTCATCATCAATTTTTTGAGGAATATCTCTGTCTGTTTACATTAAACAAAATATTTTTCAAATTATTTCATCAAATAAAAATTAAGCTTCACATTTTACACTAGGAAAATTTTAAATATATCAATAGATCATAATATTTACATTTACATACCTGCTTCAATTTTTGCTTGAGGTTGATTTTCCCCTTCAATATTTGAGAGGGCTTCTATCTTTCTTTTGCGATATTGTCTCGTCTCTTCTCTACGTTCCTCAGGGTCTCTTTTTCGATCATATTTTCTCGCACAAGTCCTTCGATTTCCCATGATAATAGAGTATGAAGTTCAAAAAATTTCCTTCAAAAAATTAGACAATAACTCAATTAGAAAAAACATCACAAAAGATTTAATTTAAAAAAAAAAATCATTTTAAATTTTTTGCAAAAAATACATACTCCAATCCAAAACACTTACTTTAAAAAATTCGAGAAAAAAATGTCTTATAAAAATGAAACGAAGCTCAAAATATTTACTTCAACTCAAAACACATACTCTAAAAAAATTTCACTTCAAAAAATGCCTCCAACTTAAAAAAAAAACGTCACTTTAAAAAATACTTCAAAAAATACTTCCAGAAAATGTCTTTTCGAAATTAAGCCCAACTCCATACTTTCAAAAAAAATGAAGCACAAAAAACATCCAAAAAAATGTATTACATACCTCCAAGAAATGTCCTTTGAATGTACGTCCAAGAAAATTCCTTAAACCCAAAACAATTCTTTGCAAAATCAGGTCGCCTCCAAGAAAAGTCTTTAAACCCAAAACAATTCTTTGCAAAATTAGACCATCTCCAAGAATTCGAAATTAAGCACAAATCCATACTTCAAAAAAAAATGAACAAAAGACATCCAAAAAAATGTATCACATACCTCCAAGAAATGTCCTTTGAATGTACGTCCAAGAAAATTCTTTAAACCGAAAACAATTTTTTGAAAAATCAAATCGTCTCCAAGAAATGTCCTCCAAGAAAAGTCCTTAAACCCAAAAAAATTCTTAGCAAAATTGGTTTGCCTCAAAGAAATGCCCTTAAACCCAAACCAAGACCGTGGTTTTGTTTTCATGGATTTCCATTTCGAGCTTCTACAAAAAAGAGATTTGGATGCAGCTGGATTGGGATGAATAAGTAGATGTATAATTTTCTTGTGAGAGAAAGATTATATATCTATCAGATAAACTTTCTACAAAGCTGGAAATATTGTTTGTGATGATGACATGTAGTAGGGTATGCTTCTCACATGATTTTCACTAATATTGTGAAGGAGAAACAAAAAAAAAATATTATTTTCAACACATTGAGAAGCCGAAATTTGCAATTGGTATTTTAAACACAACCCCGGGACACCTATCTGGGTCATCATAAACTTTGAGTATGAAGTGATTTCCACTCTCCCATATTTTAGATAAAATTTTCAGTGTCAAGGTGCCAATCCTTTCCAACATTTCAAAGCTGGACAATGCTATTGTGGCTATTATTTGAAATAGTAAGTGAACTATGACATCCTCATATGCATCATGTTTCCTTGTTAGATAATGTTCATCTCATATAATATTTTGGATATGGTGAAATTAATGTAAAAAACTAGTATATACAATGTGTATAAAATTCATTGATTCATAGCTAGTAATCCAAGTGCCTCACAAGTCTCTGGTGTATGTCATAGTAGCTTACTCCCTTAAGCTAGAGAATCATATGGGCATAAACAATGTTTTCAATGAATTCCATTGGTTTCGTTAATGCATTGTTAAGAAATATTTGCATCAACCACTAATTGATTGGTGAGATATTCCTAAAATGAGTCATTGAGCCAAAAACACTCCCTTTTTCCAATTTTTGAAAAAAATGGTGGATGCAACGAAAAAGTCCAATTTTTTTCTTTAGGTTTTCTAGTTCATTTTTTTATTGTTCAGGTATTTTTTTTTTAGTCATATTTTAGATCCTCACTATTTTTTTCCAAATTTGTGTCATGCAACACTATTTTTAAGTGTAGTTAATGCCAAATTCTTTTTGAGGAACTTTATATGAATTTTAGATGTTAGTGAATTTTATGGAAACTGTTTCTGTATTGATTTATATGGAGTTGAAGTTTTGGACTCTTTTGTAGATAATTTTTTCAAATTGAAAACATATTCATGGTACTTAAGTCAATATGTACCATCCTACTATATTATGGAAATTGTTGAAATTTCATGGAAAATGGTATTTTCCAAGACATAGAAGAAATGAAGATGGGATAAAAAGTGGTGTTTTACAAAACCATTATATTGTTAAAACATGCAGTGGCACTCCCCATTTCCATTGAGTATAGCATGGCATCACTATAGCACCTGGAAATATCTTGGGACATCGCTTGGAGGCAGTGGGACATGTCGAGGGTGGAAAAATATCTATCTCTTACATCCCAATGATGCCTTGAGACATCTATGTTTCCCCTCCCTAGAGTGAAGGGATGCAAGAAATGCAGTGGACATGTCCCTATGGACTACTGATAAATGCAACTACATGTTGTGGCTAAGATATTGCTAATAGTGAATAATTTAAAACACTTGAATACCTTAAGTCAAATCCTCGTAGGAATACGTCTTTCAAAAAATGATATTTTGGAAAGAATTTATCCCTAAATACGAGAAGTATAGAATGATTTTCCCATAAATATTCAATAGCTATTGGAAAAAGGACATGACACTAAAATGATAAGGATGACAGAAAAATAGCATGGCCCTTGCAAGAGTTTCAATCATGAATCTCAAAAAGGTTCAGATTCTTTTCCAAAGAAAGGTTCAAGAATCAAATTATTTTCCAATCATGAATCCCTAAAAGGTCAAATATTTTACCAATGGGTGTATTAGCAATTTTCTTTCTGAATTGGGGAATGGATGGGTGTATTGGAAATTTTCTTTCTGAATTGGGGCAAATCCCACTTGGATATTCACTAGTTGTGTCCTTTTAGGACTATTATTATCTTGGATTCCCAATCCCCAAAGAATATCAGTCCTTTTATACTACTCTTGTCTTGGATACTCATCCAATCCTCATAGAGTGTTAGTCCACTTCCTATTTTGGATTTTCTCTAGTCAAGGAAAACGTAGATGCTTATTCAATCTTCCATTTTCCATTCTTCCTCCATGCCCTTCACTTAGATGTATGATCGTTAGTCTTGACCTAGTGTATGACACATGATGAGGATAATACAAATGCGATGTTTATCATTACTCCCTATCAACCAGAGAGGAGATCCATATTCCCACTTGATTTAGGGTATATATCCTTTCTCCTTCACAAATTATAAGGAGACTTCATACCCCTTCTAAAATATAGAGGAGATTCTCCGAGTCAACCATTTGCGGATATAGAGAAACGAAGTCCATATATTTTTTAGAGGAAGTAGCATATTTTACTCTTAGTGATGATTGTAAATGTCTGGATGCCTCTTTCTAAATTTCATTTTGTCCATAAATAATTTCCCTAGCATTGTTCTTCATTTTTCAAATAGAATTTTGCACACAATCTCTCAAAGTTTACTTGTGGCAATGTCTAGTATTTTGTCCACTTCACATTAGGGGAATTTTGAGGTATAAAATGGACCTCCTAAGGAAATTATAAAATAATAGTGTAAATTTTTATCACTCAGAAAAATTGAAACATCATTTGACATAGTATTAGAGGTTCATTTGTGAAAGGTATGGTCATAGAGTTCTTTTGTCATTAGTTAGTAAAGGAAAATTTTAAATTTTTTCATATTAGCCTATCCTAAGGTCCAATCTGACTCTCATTAAATTATTTTCATGTCACATCAGTCATTATTTCTTGACATATTCCATTTCCCAAGATTGTAAATCCAAAAAGGTCAATTTAGCCAAAGTTTCCTGTTTTCGTAGTAAATTACACAGTAAAAAGGCAGTTTTCGCTACAAAACTGCCCAAAAATGAACTGACTACGCTACGAAAAGGGGTTTTTCTTTCTATATTTTCAAATTTGGTGCTAGGTGTCAGTCAATGATTATAAGTGTTAGAGTGGGTGTCATTCGAGTCAGTTAGGGTTAAGCCAAGGTACAATGGTCATGACCGAGGTCATTATTACTGTTTTTGGCATATATGAGTCATGATTAGGCCATGAGCTGTCATCTAAACTTTTAAATATTTCCAAATTGAGTCTTGTGTCATTCTTCACACCATCTTTGCATGCTGCTAAGTTCAAGAGAGATGTTTCACCAAGCCAAGCTGGTTGCTACCATTTTTAAGCAATTGTACGTGTCATTGATCAAGCGAGGCAGAGAAGGTATAAAAGCACCATGGCTACAAAGAGAGACTAACAAAGGAGGCCATTGTCTTAGATATGAGCCATCAGACATGAATTTTCTGAATGAAGACCCAAATTCCTTAAAATTTTTCAAAAGAACAGGGTGTATGTATTTTTCCCAAAGATTGCAAGGATGCCATGTGCATGTTTCTAAGGTGTTTGCCATTAGTTTCAATGGGACGGCTTCAAAGGTGGGGATTTTGAACCTCACAGTAACACAAAAAACCATTGTAGAAGCAAAAATAATTCATAGTGGAGGAGAACAATGGTTAAAGGTTTCAAGTTTGAGAAAATGAAAGAAATTTAGGAAGAGCAGTTTAATATTGTGTCAAGACCTTAGATAACACACATCAATTGATCAAATGGACTCAGCCATTGAGAGAAGAAGTGAAGCATATCAGAAAAATGATCCTACACTTGAAATCTAAGAATGGGACATTGAAGAACCAAGTCAAAGACCTTCAAGAGAAGTTAGAATTGATTCATGAAGAGTTGGAGAAGAAGGGCTTAAAGATGATTGTGGTTGAGGAGCCCATAGCTCAACTAATCATTAATGAAGAGGAAACACCTCAAGGGTATTAAGTTTAGTTTGAATTAGTTTTATAAGGTTCATGACATGCTTAAGACTAAGTTTGTACAACTGGAAGTAAATTTTTGGATAAAATTTTGAAATCTGGAAATTCTGCAGTTTTTCATTGTTTCATAGCGTTTTTTAGGCTTAAAGCCAAGAAAATGCTACGAAAATTTCTGTAGTAGCCTATTTTCTTTCAAAAGCACTTTTTTTTCAGTTTTCAAGGAGGAAATTTAATGGTGGTGAGATTTCATGTCTTGGTGGACATCATGAAACAACAAAGGAGAAAATTTTTGAGTGCAAAAGCTATTTTTTGGACGCTACGAAAGCTCGTTACGAAATTGTCATGTTTTCATAGCGAGCTTTTTTTGAAGGTTTTGGAGCAGTTTAAAGGAATTTTTGGACAACTGGACTCGTCCAACAGGTTGAGGTACCTTACCATCAAATATTTATGACTTGAAGAAAGTGTAGTGGAGACAATTCATCAGCTAAAGCTTTCGTTGAAGATAATGTCTTCTATTCCTGAAAAATAGGGTTTTGGTCAACATATTTAGGAAGGTTTTTAATGTTCAAAGTAGTTATGAACTATGTCATAGCCTTTTTGAGCATGTGAGGCTGATGTGTAAGTGATATGTAATTGTTTTAAAGATAAGGTAAACTTATGTGATAAATAGGAGTTTGAGTCATATTAGGAAAAGTTCTTCTTTAGGGTGTAGCTATAATTTTCTGGTTAAAAGACATGATTTTTCTGTTATATGAGGTGTGATAGGAAGAATTTGATGAATCTAGCCAAGAGGTAGATCATCCCTACTGTAAGAATGTATATTTAAAGGCAAATCATCGAAGTAGTAAAGGGTTGGATATTTTTTGCACCATACTACTGCTTTATGTCATTTGAGTTATATCAATAATACAGAGGGTTTTCTTCTTGACAGACCTAAGATTATCATGGGGTTTCTAATATTTTTCTGATCTGTATCTTTATGTTTACCACTTGTAGTAGATTTCATTTATATTACTCAGAATTCATATGTTTATGCTCTGACATCCTTTATTGATGAAATTCCTGTGTTGACCTATGTTCTATGTGTGATTTTCCTTTGTTAAAGACCCATATTTGCCTCAGCTTCCATGTCAGGAAACTGTGCCACTGAATCTACTGATTTTTTCACTCCATAAGACCAATGGTAGCAAGCCTGCATTCTTTTCAACCTACATACACAAAAATCAAAGTTACTTTTGAAATAGAGTTAGACATCTAGTACTATCATTATCTACTATCATAAACACTTTTGAGAGAGCCCTCTCAGACTGAAGAGGCTAAGCTTAATTCAAATGCTAGTTTGAAATAGTTACATAGAGTTTTTTGATCAATAGCCAATCAAGTACAATTTTGGGATAACAAAAATAATAAAATAAGATTTGATTACATCATCAAATTTTAGAGGGAAAAATGAAAAAGCTACTTATTCAACTGATATTTTCAACTTATCTCCCAAATATTTTACTCAATTTCGAGTGAGAGTACCCATTGGATGCAAAATTTAATTCCTCTTCCAAGGAGTACACATGTTGCATACTTTTGATGGGTCCTGCTACACGAATAATGAGAAATACATGAAAAACGTGATTCCAATCATGTTTTTTTTATGTGTTTCCCATTTTTTCATGTACTAGGGTCCATCAAAAGTATGCAACATGGGTACTCATTGGATAAGAAGAATTAAATTTTGCATCCAATGAGTACTCCCACTTGAAATTTGAGTAAAAAAATTTGGGAGATAAGTTGAAAATACGAGTTGAAAAAGTAGTTTTATTATTTTATTATTTTTTAATATTTTTTCCCTTTTACTTAAATAATGGTGAATCATCCCCCATGGTTGACATAATCATATTGAATCCTATTGGTTCTTATAAAGTTTATTTTTGTTGTAAATTTTTCTTAGGAGGCCCATTTTAGACCTCAAAATTCCCCTAATTTCAATCCACATTTGACGACTCTTCTATTGCCATTCCTATGCTTGATGCAAAAGTATTCACCTTTTTTTTTATGTCAAATTATGTTAATTTCTATTTGGAAGCCTCTGAGAAGTAGTTTTTTGAATGTGTATCTTCCAAAGATTTAATATGGGTGTTGATTTGTATAATTTCTTTACTCCTTTATTTTTTTAGATGACAAGACAATAAACAAACTACCTATTTTAGTTTTTCCATCTTATAGAGAGATTGTCCATAACCAAATTTCTAATTCTTAGATTGAATTTTGTCTAGAAGTCTTATACCATTGAGGTGAATTTTGGGTCTTCCAACCAAAAATTGTTAAACCTAAAGGGAGCAGGCTTCCCTTTTGAAATGTTTGTCCAGACTAAAAAGAGAGGAAAATGATCATATATTTGCAAGGGAAGAACCCATGATCTCAAATTAGTGAGATGGTTAGCTAGACATTTCTTCACAAAGAATTCATCTAGTCTTGAAATGGCATAAGATCCCCATCTACCATTCCTTCATGTCGGTCCAATTGTGTCAAGATTAATATCTATAAAAGAGTTTCATAAAGATAGGTCCTTGAACTGTGTTAGGAGAGAGTCTAGGTTGTTTTGACATCAATTTTAAAGATGATCTCCATGTTTAAAAATGTTAGTCCAGGCTAAGATTTGCATAAACTAACTCCAATTTAAAAGTTGAAATTTCTCCCATCAAACAAATGCTTATCTTTATGAGATATGAGATGTACACACACTCACGCCTACTTGTTGGATCATTCATTTGTCTCCAAAACTAACACTTTCCCAAACGGTAAGGGGCAATAATGGGAATATGAGTTGTTTGGATCTAGGACCTAGACAGAGATCGATCTCGTGCCCTGATAGAAATCTAGGGCTAGTATCACCGTGTGGCTTAGAAAATACAGATAGTTGGGCATGGCACACATAGGGAAAGGTTTCTCAACACTTTGTGCTCATGCCTAGGTTGTGATAAATGGGCTCGACTGATGGTGCTTACAGTGGAGAGTTTGATAGAACTTATTATAACAATTAGTTGGCTTTGTTTGTTGTGAGATGATCCTATCAAATCTTCTATTCATTCGGTGTACCTTTTCACCTTTAGGGGTAATTTCTAGTATATATATATTAGTTTTGATAAACATTGTTACACTGTGCTATTAATAATTTAATTTTCTAAATATTTTTATGTTATTAAAAATAAATTTATGTGAGAAGAATTTCTTCTCTGGGTGAGGAGATAGTGGCAATAGAAGACATTCGTTTTCCTCATCCTCGAAGCAATTAAAATTGGATACTTGTGCTAGTTCACCCCTCTAATAGGAGGCATTGCAACACAATGAAGATAAAATCTCTTCCTATTCTTATTCTTTCTTGTTGAGGATGCGCATAAAGACAAATTATTCTTGCCAGTTTTTTGTCATATCAATGGTGACATCAAGAAGAGGAAGGATGTTAGCTTCAAATTGATTGAGTGTTCGAGTTCTTTAGAGTGATGGCATGGGAGAAGCCCAAGAAAGTAATCGTATGGAATGTAGTGAAGAAATTTGTCAATGGAGGAGCCTCTACTATGCTCACCACATGTGTCATTCAGCCTGTGGATATGATCAAGGTGCGCATTCAATTGGGTCAAGATTCAGGTTATAATTTTTCACAGAACATGCTAAGGGACAAGGGCTTTGGTGCTTTTCACAAGGGGTTATTATTTGGTTCATTAAGATAGGCAACCTATACAATAACACATCTTGGATCATTTAGGATATTGAAAAAAAAAAAAAATTTCCATTAATGATGGGAAACCGATACCTCTATATAAGAAGGCTCTTTGTGGATTGACAATAAGAGCTATTAGAGCATGTGTTGGAAGTCCTTCAGATTTAGCTCTCATTCGCATGGAGGTGGATGCAAATTTTCCTATTGCACAACGATGACATTACAAAAAAGCATTCCATGCATTATACCATATTATTGGTGATGAAGGGGTTCTAACTCTATGGAAAGGGGTGGGTCCAACATTTGTCTAAGAAATGGCCTTAAATATGGGCATGCTTTCTTCTTATGATCAGTCTGTTGAATTTTTCAGGGACACCATGGGCCTTTCTAAAGCTACAACTATGGTTGGTAAAAGTGTTGTTTCTGGTTTTTTTTTCATCTACATGTAATATGCCCTTTGATTTTATGAAGACTTGGATATAAAATATGCAATGCGATGCCTAGTGGGAAGTATCCATATTTAGTCTCCTTGGATTTTTTTGTGAAAACATTCAAATTAGGGGGATCGTTTAAGTTTTGTTGGTGTCTAGATATGAACAAAATTCAACCCTTTCTCCACATAAATTATCAACTTGAGGGCATTAGTTATTTCAAGACTAATGGCAAAGTATGTGAAGATACAAGCACATGACCTGTTGTAGATCATCGGTTTAAATCCATAACACACAGACCACTGTAACAGAAATTAAGTAAACTAAAGAATTGATAGACATTCACAGTAATTAAAGATTAACTTTAACAGTAGTAATAAAATCACACTAAATCATAAAACAATGCAAGAAATAAAGATGCAACACCTGATCAGAAGAGTGGGCCCATCTTTGATAAGGGTTGCAGTAAACTCACGAAGTACAGAAGAAACAACAAGCTATTTTGCATTTAATTAATGATAAAAGATTTTTGTTACAAGATCTGTATGTAAAAGGGCTTAACCCTGATTCACAACCCATAGGCCTCTTTATACAAATTCCCTAGAACCCTCGATTCCCCTCAACAACCCCATAGTTAAAAAAATACATATTGTTACAATGGAAATCTAGTTTCCCAGAAGGAAACCATAAAAAATCCTGAAATGGCATTGGTACAAAAAATTTTGTTACACTGTAACAGTAAATAAGGAAAACACTAGAGATGATGAGCCATTCCTCGACTCACGTCTGCAACGCTCTTGTTTTAGCCAAATATAAAGAAATATCAAAGTTAATATGTAAAAAGGTAAAACCTCCATGAAAAATACTTCATTAATCAAATATCCCAGGAAAGATAAGGAAAAGGGTTTTACCTCATACATTTAAGAGTAATAATGGCACAAAGACATAGAAATATAGCGTAAAATGGGAGAGTAAAGTATACAAATCTGGTACCGAACATCTCCCCCCAACTGGTATATTTGCATGTCCTCATGTAGCTCGTCATCTCCTCGGATCCTGATTGGACCAACTATGATTGGCATGAAGTTGTGTGAGGTCATATTCTGCAGCTTTAGTTCCTGGTGGCTTATATCCCTCCATCAAAACAACATCCTTCCACCATTTTGGATCAACGTTGTATGCAGGAGTATATCGCTCGGTTGGCAAACAGAGAAGGGGAAATTGAAACCTTAAGCCCATCCATATAACCTCACAGGTATGACAGCATGCTACGAAATGTAGCATTCTCTCTAAACCCCATGAAAAGTTGGGTGCCACAAATGGTTCTCGTTCTCTGATGGCTGAGGATAACAACATCCACCTTTTCTGACAACTGTCCAATGCTTCCTTGAGAAACATCGTAATCTAGCTGACACATAGGTCAGTGCACCATTTTTGGGTTACCAACATGTGTTCTTTATGGTCCTCAATCTGTAGAAATTTATAATGCTTGTTGTAAATGTTTAAGGATTGACCATGCTCTCTTCTCATCATTAATGGCCTTCCAGCTTGATTTTCTTCAAATGTATCCCAGACCTTTCTCCACTTAATCTGATTGATGGTTTAAGAGGTGAAAGCTCTTAAATGGATGTCCCCCACGAATGGAATAGGGCTAAGGACTGATCATGCCTTAAGTAATACCCATGCATGTAGAGCTCACACATTAAGTGTTGTCCTATGATATCATGAATTTTTAAAATACAGAGAAATTGAATGGGGTCCTCAATTTCGTACCAAATATCCTTATATATACTTTCAAGAAAAAAGAAAAGAAATTATTCATGAAGGAATAAGGCATACCTACATTCAAGAGGTCTTCAGGCCATTACCTGTTGTGCCAGGGAGAACATCTTCTCCTTATCTATCTTTATCAACTACACTTGTTCTTCAAATTCCTCTATTCTGGCCTTCTGTTTGGCCTGCTTCAGTGGCACCTTGTATAGCTAATCCATGTACCCTGTGATGACTCCGTCATCCTATTCTTGAACCCTATTGGTTTCCTTTTTATGGTCACTCGTAGCAGACTACCATTTCTAAATCTCAGCAGCCAATACAAATTATCGGCCCTCAAACAACTCTTCAATCAGGCCAGTCTGGGTAGTTGTAGTGGAGACCTTGATTCTAGGCTTTATTGCCCTCCATTTGTAGATTTTTACCTTCCTTTTCAGCAAGGAAACTTGCTTTTTAAAATCTTGAACCTCCCTTTTTAGTCTCATGGTTTCACTGGACTATAGCTGATACTTCTTCTTGAGAGGTAACATTATTTTCTCACATTGTTCAACCCATTCCTGTTCAACAATAAATTCAGTTTCTCAGCCTATGATAGGCTCAGGAGGTGGAAGAATGTCATTGGTATTCTCAGCAGATTCTCTTGTCAAGCCCTACTGGCTAGGCTCCATATTTCTAGGGGCTTCTTCCTCTATGTTCCCTCTGGGACTTCTGCCGTCTGGTCAACAATTTCATTCACCACTATGTGTTCAGATGTTTCCACAGGAACTCTATCTTCTTCACAAGCCTCTAAGTGTTCTGGTTCAATAGTGGCTGGGCCAATCTTTGCCGTGTCAACAAATTTAAGCACCGGGGGAAAAACTACTTCCTCCATTAATTTTTTTTGGTGAGTGAAATCCCCTCGCCCCTCTAGGCATCAGGGACTGGAATGAAGAATGGGGGACAGACTCATCACCTTCATTTCCAGTTTGAGCCAGAACTTCACAAACTACTACCTCAACCGGGGTCAATGTTGTTTCTTGTGGAGCAGCATCAATTTCGCGGCTTATTTCGCTTCAGTCATCTTGCTCCTTGCTCATCATTTCTTCTTCCCGGGTTGATACTGGTTCTCGAGAGACAACGTTGATTTTGCAAGCTAAATTTTACTGTTCTAGCCAAATTGGGTGTGGTTCTTTTGTAACACCCCCACCTACATCAACATCCACATCTGTTTGGGCAGGTGATGTTGTTTCTTGCAAAACATCATCACTTTCCATTTCTCTGTTCACAATTTCACTTCTTTGTTATTCATTGAAAAAATTTGATGATTGTATAACAGTATCAACTTCCTACACAATGTTCATAATTTCTTCCTCTTTGGGCTCTTCAAGCGAGGCTGGTTCTTGTGTGGCAGCCTCGGTTGTGCCGCCAATTACCTCCTCTATTCTCATTTCTTATTCTGTGGGATTTTCAAGCGAGGCTGGTTCTTGTGTGGTAACCTCTGTTGTGTCGCCAATTACTTCCTCCATTCTCATCTCTTCTTCCACAGGATTTTCAAGCGAGGTTGTTTCTTGTGTGGTAGCCTCGACTGTGTCTCCAATTACTTCCTCCATTCTCATCTCTTCTTCCACGGGCTTTTCAAGCAAGGCTGGTTCTTGTGTGGCTGACTCGGCTGTGCGGCCAATTACCTCCTCCATTCTCATCTCTTCAAGTTCCTCTTGATCAACCATCATCTCTTCTTCCTCGTGTTCCTCCTAATCAACTTCCATTTCCATTTCCTTAGGTTCCTCTTGGTCAGTTCACTCTGAATGTTCTTCTTCTACCAGTCCAGCCGAAGAGGTTGGTTCCTCTTCTCTAGCAGCAATAATGGCTACTACCTCCTCTTCTAAGGACCTGCAGAGTTCCACCCAGGAGACTCAAAGCCTACCTATTGCATGCATGACCAATAATTGCACCAATTCGTGGTTAGAAATCACTTCCAGCATTCGTTGAGAGCACCGAGCAGACTGTACCATATGCTGCATCTGTTTCAATAGGAAGAAGGGCATGTTTAAGGCATGCACCTGATCCTGTGGAAATCAAAGGTGCGTTAGAATTTTAAAGTGATATTTGAACAGGGTTATGGCTCGGCCCTCATAGGTTATGTATTTTATTACTAAACCTGCAACTTCATTCCAAGGATACGGCATAGTTCTGTGCTCGTATCCTCTGCCCATTTTAACAACACCTTCTCTTGCCTACAAGAAAAATCAAGGAAATTCCGAGAGAGAAAATTTCTGAGAAAACCATTGCTACCCCTGCTGTCTCAGCCCACTAACCTCTATGATTACCTCTTCTGTGACAATAAATTCCAAACCTCTAACCTACGAGTATTTCTCCTATAATTTGAGTGTGAATTCCATTGTTATTCCTCCATCAAACCCCTACAATATGTCAAATTAGGCATCCCACCCCATGTCAACAAGGATTTGTCATACCTCTAGATTTCTGTGAGATGAAGCTGTGTTTTCAAGCTCATGCTGCATAGCCAACCCACCCATATTGTGGAGACTTGTAGCAACATTTCTTGTAACAGCAGACCGTTGGGCAAGGTGGTGGGTACCAAATTCGGAGAAACAACATGGTGAAAATGGAAATATGGTAACAGTAAATACAGACGGTAACTTTCGAAAACTGAGAAAAATCATAAAATAATATGGTAAGTGTGGTGAATAAAAATAATAATTGTTTTGTATAGAGTGGACGAGACATCTTACGAATCCCAATACATATTGAATTATGACACCACATGTTGATGGGAATCATAAGGTTTACGATAAACAGATTGTCATAATGATTTATGAGTCAATTATTACGCCGTCCTTGAATATGATGGCACCCCCCCAACTTAAATTTTTGTCATCCATGGCATTAAGATCTTCACATGGGATATTTAATTAAATCGGTAAAAGTGACGTGGTGGCATATCTGACGGCCTACCTGGATGATGTGACAGTTGGTAGGATGATGGCGTAGTAATGATGCAGATGGAGTAATAGCAGTATGAGTAACAACATCTGGTTTAATAGCATTGGAGTAACATCATTGGAGTAATAGCATCTGGTGTAACAACATCTAGTGTAACAACATCAGAGTAACAACATCTGGTGTGACAACATCTGGTGTAACAACATTGGAGTAACCGTATCGGAGTAACATCATATGGTGTAATATAAATGTGGTGTAACAACATCGGAAGTAACAACATCAGAGTAATAGAATCCAGTGTAACAATAATGTGGTATAACAACATCGGAAGTAATAACATCGAGTAGCAGCATCGAGTAACAACATCAGAGTAACAACATTCGATGTAACAACATCTAGAGTAACAACATATGGAGTAACAGTAGTGCAAGTAGCAACATCCGGAGTGATAACAATGCGAGCAACATCATTCGATGTAGCACCATCGAGCAAGGAGTAACAGCATCGAGTAGCAACATCCGGTGTAACAGCATCATGAGTAGCAACAACCGAGTAACAACACCATGAGTAGCAGCAACTGAGTAATAGCATCATTAGTAGCATCAACTCAGTAACATCATCATGAGTAGTAGCGACTGAGTAACAACATCATGTGTAGAAGCAACTGATACTTTGGAAAAAAATTCTTTGATTTTTTTTTTACTCAGTAGTAACTCCTGCAAAAAGACAATAAGATAAACAATATAATTATTTTTTTTATTATATATATATATATATATATATATATATATATATATATATATATATATATATATATATATATATATATATACAACATAGGCGTAGAGGAAGGATTCTCTACGATGATGATCTTCAAACCATATTTCGCAGAGAGTTGTTTAATAAAAGCATCCTTAGAGGCCGGGCGGTGGTATAATCTCAGGTGATGTCCATTGACTATGAAGGAAGCACATGTATCATCAATTTTAACTAGCCTGATTTTTCCATTATAAAACATCATGTCCACCTCGTAAGGTCCCATCCAACGAGTGAAAAGCTTCCCCTTAAAATCCTTAAAATGGAAGTCATAAAGTAGTGCCCAATCTCTACTTTGAAACACAATATTTTTAATAAACTTATCATGCCATTTCATTCTCTGCTACTGGATAGTAGTAGTTCACTGGACAACCATTGAACGGATTTCATCAAATTCATTAAGCTGAGCTAGTCAGTGTTTCTAGGCATCTGATAAATCCAAACCAACTTCCAGAGCTATTCTAAGCGTACTAATTTTAAATTCTATTGGAAACAAAGGGGATTTCGCATCAACCAACTCGAATGGTGAAAACTCGGTTGTATTCTGCCATGTTGTTATGTACACCTAGAGAGCTTTCGGGAGCTTCTAAGCCCAATCCCGACGATGGTATGCAACATTTTTTTTCAAAATATTTTCCAATGTCTTGTTCATGCTTTCCACTTGTCCATTCGCTTGTGGGTGGTATGGAGATGTAACTCTGTGCTTGACCCCATATTTCTTCATGAGCTTTGCTATCTTTTGTGATGTGAATTGTGCTCCTCCATATAAAACAATCTCTCTTGGAGTACCTTAACGAGAAACAAATTCTTCAAATAGAAAATCTGAGACCACCTGCTCTGTTGCTTTCGCAACAGCTTTGGATTCCACCCACTTAGTCACGTAATTAGTACAGACCAATATGTGGACGTTTTGCTGGGAGGCTGGGTTAAAGGGTCCAATGAAGTCAATAGCCCATTTCCCAAAAGGCTTGAGGACTATTTGTGCCTGGAAAGGCATTTCATCAGCTCGACCAGGCTACCCCATATGTTCGCAATTATCACAACTCCTAACATAATTCTAAGCATCATGAAGAATGGAAGGCTAGTAATATCCCATTTGTAACACCTTATAGCCAAGGAAAATTTTATTAACCCCCCTAAATTTATATATATATAAAATAGGCAAATCCCCATGATACATAGGAAAAATCGAAGGCGATTTTATTAATAATATAATATGTATATATAATTTTTTGGCGAATCTCTCACGAGATTATATTATTTTGTAAAATCATGGCGAATCACCAGTACAAATGGCGAATCACTACTACAAAATGGTCAATCGTTGTCTAGTGGAGTTCGGAGTGTTGGTTCCAATGAAGATACGGTAATTGAACCAAGAGTAGAAGGAAGAGAACCACCGAGACCAAGCATGGCACATGGTGACTCGTGAGGGAAGTAGTTCTCGTGTAGTTTGGAAAACGCGTTCTTCTAGTTCTGCTAAGCGTAGTGTTGTTTTTCATGCTACTACTAGCACTAATATTGAGGTTGGAGAGGAGTTTGAGGAATCATGGAAGGTAGCAGTGGTGGAGAATTACAAAGAGTACCCCATGATGGGCTCCATTTTTCCCTTTGGTATTTATGCCTGCAAGACCTTCTGTCCATTGAACCAACAATTAGCCGTTCAACCAACAATCAACTTGACCGAGTTGATTAGGTACGAGTCAACTTAGACTAATCTTCAAAACTATGCTTTGCACTATCCCATATTTATCACACTAATGCTACACAACATTGTGCATTTGCACCTAACTCTCAATAATTTTTTTCCAAGAAAAATCTATAATAAGAAAAATATTTTACTATATTCTAAAAGGTGAAGATGTCGAAATCATGCCACAAAGTGAAAGGAAATAAAATATCTTTCCTCAAACCACCAAATATATAAAGAAAACAATAATGATTATAATAATAGAACTAGATCTATCGATCTATCAATATATGCATGATATGAGAACCATAAGCATTCAAGAGACTCATTTCAAACTCAACAAAATCCTCTAAACAAGCAACAAACAAACCACTAAAATTTTCAAAGATATCAAGGCTAGACATTAACACAATTTCATGTACTTGAATAAGCCCATTTTTGCTTAGCGTTAGGCTTCTTAAATTAGTTCTTTATCATTTAAGAATATGACACTATCTATGTGAAAAGAAATAGGTCCCAACTTCATCAAATCTGACTTCATTTCCAATCAAATATCAAAACTAGCTTCGTTTCCAATACCAATATAAAATCACACATTTTCCAAATATCAATAATTATTTTCCAAGAAAATATAAAACTTGAAACTCAGCAAAATTCCCCAAACACAAGCAACATATATACCATTAAAATTTTCCAAGATGTCAACGCTAGACATCAACGTAGTTTCATGTACTTGAATGAGCCCATTGATGCTTTGCATTAGTCTTGTTAAATTAGTTATTTATCATTTAATACCAGTTAAATGCTATCTATGTGAAAATAGGTCCCAAAATCATCAAATCCAGCTTCATTTCCTGTCACAAATAAGAAACAAACAATGTAAGGATTAAATATGAAATATCAATCTTAAAATAACACACATGAAAGAAATGTAGCTGCAATGTTACAATGAAAAATACAAAATATAGAACCCATTTTTACCTGA
The DNA here is from genome assembly GCA_034641835.2 of Pinus albicaulis. Lineage (NCBI taxonomy): Eukaryota > Viridiplantae > Streptophyta > Pinopsida > Pinales > Pinaceae > Pinus > Pinus albicaulis. The sequence goes on along the minus strand of CM076583.1, from coordinate 1,120,246,987 downwards.
ATTTGACATGTAGTAATCTTGCATGATCAACGGAACATGTATACCAAAATAAGAGTCCTAGGGTATTTCAATTTCCAAGTTCTCATCTTGGTCATCATTTTCTACATTGTGAACATGATCTTCTCTAGATGTACTATCATTATGAGCCTCCAAAACATTATGTTCTGTATCAAGTTCATTAGATAAATTTGTTATATTGTTTTCTCCCCTTCTATCACAATCTAATCGCCAAAGCGCTAGTGCTCTTTCATATGGAAAATTGTCAACGTCATACTTTGTTACATATAATATTAAACATGTATCCACATGTTTATCAAGCTTGTTCCTCAACTTTGACTTCAAAAATGATAGTGCACTAAATATTCTCTCATCCTCCACTGATCCCAAAATCATGGTTTGACACAAATCTGCTAATTTAAAATATTCTAATATGTTTTCTTGCAGGTATTGGCTAGCACTTAAAGTATTCCATAATCTTGTTATAGCACCGTTTTCATTAGGATTCTCCAAAAAAGGATATTTCTTCCACATTGTTTCAACAAAGCGTCCACCTTGTTGATACAATTTTGATGAATTTAAAATACCTTCAATCTGTTCTCCATGTATCGAGACTTTCTTGCAAAAGTGGTCTACTAAACATTTTAATCTCTTTTGAAAATCGGCTTTTAAATTTCTTGAACATTGACAATTGTTCCAATATTGAGGGTATACCACACACATGGCCTCCAACAATTCATCTCAAGGAAATCGTTCTCTTATCTCTGATGATAGTGATCTTGCAATTTCTATCAAATTTTGTCTCACTGAGATCACAATATTATCAAATTGGTCTCTTGACACGGGGAAATCTTTGGCGATTCATCCCGTCTTACTAATATAATGAAAGGGGACCATATACCCATGCATTGTGATACATAGTATCCCTTTTTCATCAAACGTCAAATTTTTTTTAGTATTTTCTATATTGATGATCTTAGTCCAACTTGTAAACTCTAGACCAGTAAAAGAGTCTGGCATCATATACAAATTATCCAATGCAAGGCATGTTGACTTTATCGCATTTGTGTATTCGGCAATATACATTGTGTGATTCTGAGACATTTTCATGAGGACATTCATTTCATGTAGCATAGGAAGAATTCCAACCAATGTCAATAATGTTTCTATATCAGTTAGTCGAAAAAGAAGATCTTGAGCTTTGTCTGCATTGTAGCGATTTTCATACATCAACCCTACCAAAGATTTGAACTCACTAAATAGTCTTTGAGCTGGTCCATTTAATGAGATCCATCTTATATCAACATCTTTCAGTATTTTTTTCCCATCCGTAACACTATATGCAAATTGTTGAAACTCTAAATATCGTTTGGGACTACGAGAAAAGTATGCATGAGTCTCACGTACAAGATCTTCAACTTTTGAAACTAATGGAAACTTTCTTACTATTTTAAATGCAAGATTCATCCTATGAGCCATACAATGAATATTAATCATATATGGCGAAGCTGATAGTTGTAGTCTAACACAAAGACCATTCCTTTGTCCTTGCATTACCGATGCTCCATCTGCTCCAACAGATACCAACTTTTTGCAATCTTTAAATGATCCATACCACTTTCCTTCAAAGTATTAAGAACAAGTTCATAAATATTTTAAGCTGTAGAAGTCTCTCTCATATTTTTAATCCCAAGTAGATAGGAATTCCTAATATGGTCATTAACCATATAAATGCTCATGCAAATCCATGAAGTATTATCAATAGTTGTAACCTCATTTAAAGACAATGCCAAAAACCTAGCATTTGCAATCTCCTATTTCAAATCATCAATTTCTACTTGAGCTAGATATCTTGCCCATTCCCAACCACTAGTTACGGACCAATGAGAAGATGGAAAGTTTGGCACGTGAAGAAAAGATAGAAATTTCATCTGATCTGGATAATATGTCATAGGACGACCTTTACATAAGATGTGAAATACAATGCTCAATTGTATCGTCTTGGATAACAAACTTCTTTCCATCGTCTTTTCAAATTGAGATATGATGGTTCCGCCACTTGCCTCAAGTTTCTTCTTATTTATTAAATATTTTTTGTATTCTTCCACACATTGGCTATGTCGGCATTCCTCCAAAGATTTCCATCTGACAATAGATTTCTCTTTACCATTTACAATTTTCTTTTCATAAACCTTTCCTACATGCTTTTGTACTATATTTAGCTTCATTTGAAATTTCACTACCTTGCAACATTTCCAACTACACGCAATACATTTAACTTCTCGTAAATCCTCATTTGTAGAAGGTATTTCTTCAATAAATGGAAAAATTGAGAGCCAATCATCTTGGAATTTTCTCCCTATGGTCCACTGGCCTTTTTTCCTTTTCCGTGAATGGTTTGTGTCACCTTCCAAGGAAATATCTTTAACATTTTCATCATTAATTTCTGTTGAAACTGCATTTATCTCACCCTGATCACTTGAGGAACCATTATTTCATCCATCATATGGATATCAGATGCATTTTCACAATATTTAACATCTATCTCAGTAACAGATTGTTCAAAGGAGCTTGAAGCATGAAGAGAATGTGTATTCTTGGATTGAGACTTTTTAAAGTATGATAATACATCAATTTGCCTTGATATTTTCTTCCCAGGATTAGATTTTGACATCTCACTGAATATTCCAGAAGTAAAATTTCAAATCGATCTAGAAACCTACATCAATATTTTCCAAGAGTTGAGAATTACTAGATTTGTAAGTAGCTTTCAAAGTAAAATAAGTGTAATGTTCACAAAAACCATTATGCAATTTTTTATTAAAATGTTGTGCCAAGGCCCAAGCCCAAAAGAAAAAATAAATCATTATACACAAAAAAATAACATCATGAGTCATCATCTATAAAACAAATAACATCATTCAAATATAAAATATAAAAAAATTTCCACTAAATTAAATCATATCTCCAAATCACCTAATGAACACTTGAAAGCTTTAAACAAAACAACAAAATATTACAATAACTTTAATCATCCTTTGAAATTTCCAAAACACCTCTCCCTTAAGTTGTAAAGAATTGGTTATAAGAATTTGAAACATATCCTCTATCATTTTCCATGATAAAAGTGAGGAAGGAAACTAGTCAGTTACTAGTGATTCTTTTACTTATCAATGGAAAGAAATCCCTTAAGAGATTGGCCTCCTGTTGACCATAGTTTCATTTCCATAGTGAAACACGTCCAGTATGGCCATGAAATAACCTAAAAAGACTCAAATGTTTTCCATGATTTGTAAACACATGGGTGCCATGTAAAGTTTCAGGCCCAAAAAAGCACATGTGGGATCCTATAAACCAAAATTAGTTATTGTATCAAACATTTAAAACTCCTAATTAGCACTTAGTGTTTGTTATTTAACCAAGTTACATTCAAATAAAAGTCATGGGATGTTACCAAAGAGTTAACCAATAGATAAATGCACACCAAAAATCATACATTCATTGGAACTTCCCCTCCCATGAATGACCATCTAAGGGAAAGGGGAAAAAAAGAAGAAAAGAAGTCAGAGAATCACCACAGTCAACCAATGATTCTTAGTGTCAAATCATTGGAAACTGCAAATCAAGAGAAAATTTAACCCACGCATCCATGGGTTGACAAAATGAGTTTATAGTAGCCACAAGCTAATCATTCTACGAGTCTACCCAAATCTGACACAAACTCCTAAAACTTGTTGATTAGAAATTTCCCAAGAAATTTCACTTGGTTCATGAGAGAATGAAAGATGAGTGCAAATAAACTTCCATGAAAGACGAGTGCAAATATCCTTCCATGAATGGATATCACTCTCCAAAATCATTTTGGGCATATTCCAATATGTAGGATCCAGGGAAACATGGTGCATAACAGCAGTCTATTGTGCCTGAATTTAATGTTTAAACTGCGTCAAGGGAACATTTGCACTCTTCACACATTAAACATTGAAGACAATTAATTAATGCCTGACATGACCATAGCAACAAAAGCATCAAGCAGAGGCTATAACAAGATTATGTGAAATTGAGAAAGAACACCCATCATGAAGCATCAAGTAATATCATCCACAACATCAACATCACTGTTGGACAGATTTTGATCACCTTTGCCTACTAGAAGTAACTTCTGGTGGTAAATGTGGTCACTGGTTTTAAAGTTAATCTATGCGAACAACGGGGGGTAGGATTATGTTCTTCCACGATTACTGATTAATTTTAGCCAAAAATAAATAAACAAAAAGAGGGTAATGCTAGGAAAAAGGGTTTACCAGTAAACTGTGAACTGCAGAATACCTCCTGGCAAGCCAAGAAGTATGGGCAGACAATCTCCCCGAATGCTGTGTTTGGTGTATCACAATTTAAAGGTGGCCGACTCGGTTCACTATGGATGTATAGCACCTTAAAGTTGTCCTCCCAAATATACCCGAAGGTACGTGGAGGCCCAAGTCTGTATTAGCACTGTCTAATGCGAAACCGCACAGTGAGAGCACCACCTATATACTTATCGTACTGTAACGCCGCCCCGAGGGACGTGCTACGATATACTTACATACGTGGGGTGAGATATCACACTTGGAATGTATCGTATACAAGTTAACGACAACTTCTATGTTTTACGACGCCGGAACACGTCTCTAGCCTAGACCTTCTAAATGTTATCATTATGGTTCCAATGCGTTTTTAGATAAATTGAGATTAATTTTATGTTGATCTTGCTTAACAATTTTCCTTTCAATGGTACCACGATGATGTATGTAGAAATTCCTAAATGAAAACTAAAAATGATAAGCAAACTTTTCACTTTTAGTTTTTCAATGAAAGACCTAGCTACAAAGGGAAGAGAGCAAATAATTTTGTGAGCAAACAAATCAATGAACAAAAGAAAACATTGAGCACAAAACTAAATGTAGATTTCCTAATGTTCCTTTTTTGCAAAAAAAACACAATCCTACATGCAAGTGCAAGTTTTTCTTTTTAGTTCCTTTAATGTTATGAATGCAGAAAAAAAACTAAGTGCATCAAACAAATGCTTTTTACTTTTCAAGAAATGAAGAATATGAACGAAAATTCTTCATCTTAGTCTCAAGTGGTGAAGTGACTCAATAAAACCATGTCCAAACAATGTATAATATCAATAGATGTCCAAAAAATCACGAGGAAAATGTGTATACTTCAAGTATAAAATATATTTAGTATTGGAAAACATTCAAAACATGTACAAAGATTCAAATGAGACGAGAAACTTCCAAGTTTTTGTCAACAAACACCGCGGACCTGCTAAATTTTTACTTGGGGTTACAGTAGCATGGCTTCTAAATTGGGTTAAGTTTGGATTGTTAATGCATTATACCCATTGGTAGATCACTTTTATACACTTGACGATAACAAATGAATTTAAGGAATTGTTTCATTATTATAGGTCTTTGTAAAGTTCCAACATTCTGCAACGATTTGCTTTTATTCAAAATGATATATAACTCTAAAATACTACAACCAGTTTCTTTTATTCAAAATAATATTTTTAAAAGAAAAGAATGTTGCTTGACCATTAGGGATTAGCCACAAATATGTACCTATACAATGGCATCGTTTGATCCACGGAGTCTCTAGATAGGTGAACGGCAAGAAGAAATGAAAGCACACTCCAAGCGTGACGGCTAGCAAGAAGTGAAAGTGAAACCACAAAATAAAACCCCATTATTTTAACCTAAGAATCTGAGTGGCTCGTTTATTGCTCTACAAATATCTAAAAGCATGAGTCAAACTTGCAGTCAACACGAGTCAAACTCGGTCAACAAAAGTTTGACTCGCTGAGATTTAAATCGGCTTGTTTGGTTGAAGATCAGAATCAGAATCATGAGTACTCGTGAGTTATTGGAGACTCCTGTAACACCGCTCGAAACACATTTTGGTGCTTCAGAGACATGTATCCCACCCACCTTTATCAGAAGCTTCACCTTGGGGTGCTAGAAACACATTTTGGTGCTTCAGAGACATTTACTTGTACAGAATTCCTCTGAAACATGCTTTAAATGTTTCAGAGGTGTTTCAGATTTCTGAAATGCTGTATCATCCCTGTTGGATGGTGTAACATCTGTTTGAGCTGGTGTTTTGGTCACTTAAACAAAAGTAATGGTTCTTAAAAACAAGAAAATAATAGACAGGAAGCAAGTTTGAGAGTGAATGTCTTAGCTATAGGTAGGTTTAGTTGATTTTCAAACTACAATTGTCCAAAAGCCAAACTATTGAATAAATTAATTATATAAATCTGTTTGCAGGTTTAAGAATTTTTGCTCTGTTAAACTAGAAGTCATGAATATTGGTATGTATCAGCTATATATGCACATTTGGTTGGGAAAATGTGCTTTTTTATAATAGTGTTTTAAAGGGGATGGAAGGATATGGGCAATACAACTCTTCTACAAATCAATGTTGTAATTTTTTGTTTGGCTGGACATGAGATGAATGAGATGGGGATTTCATAGCAACCGATGAAGTTTGTGCATTTGAGATGGGAGTTTCATAGTACCATGAAGTTTTACTTCATGGTACTAATTCGAATTTGGATCGAGGAGACAACACTCTAATAGTGTGATGAAAGTTAGACAACAAAGAGAAGTGCATTGAGGAATCATTGAGCATGGAAAAAAGGCTACTTAAGCAAGAAAATAAACTATCAAGCTTGTAAAAGAACTGTTTTCAAGAGAGCATAGAGAAGTAATAGTCGATGGTTTGCCAAAGATGAAAAATGTGGAAATCCGGATGTATTCCCAAGTTGAAGAGGGCATTAATCCTCATGTGCACATGATCTTGAGTTTGACAGATAACTAACTCACCTCATCGATTGGATGAACTGAACTTGTTTTGGGGGATTAGCTGCTTGTTACATGGATTCTGTTGGACTTACCATGAAAGTGCAACACTAAGGAAGAGTGGATAATTGTTTAAGTGAGAGAGAAATTGTTTAAGTGGGAGAGAAATGGGTGTTAAATTAACCAATGGCATCATTGAAAAGGATAGGGCATTTTAAAGATTTTAACTTTAAATATGAGCACAAGGTTTCCTTGCAAAAGGAGTGGAATAACGAGGAGCTTAGAAAAATAAAATATAAAAATATAAAAGAGGTTGTAGAGGAGAAACAAGTAGGATTTTCTAGGTTTTATTCCATAGTAGCTATTGTCATCAGGTAATGCTTGAGGGACTCTCAGATTTGCTTTCAAACAAGGATTCCTAGATGTTATGGATGCAATGTGCCAAGTAAGTGCTCAGGGAATGAATAATGATCAGCTTTCCATTGCGAACAAAATTGATGAGGGAATTGCATAAACTTATAGTCATTCAAACTTGGCTATAGAATTTCTCTGAGAGTGAAAAAAATCTTGGGATTAAGGCCAAATGCTAACCTATCTAGGCATAAAATTGTGTAATTGTACCCAAGAGTTTTTGTGTCTTGCAATTTTTTTACTTTTTAGTTGTATATTTGAATTTTGAACCAGAAAAATCTCGGATTCTTGACTGGTTGGTTAATATGCAGTCATAAACTGAGTGTAAGGAGGATTGAACCAGGATTGGGATAGATAAGCACATAGTATAAGAGAGTGACAACTACATGTAGGTCATAGTGACTAATGCCAGTATAGGATGATATTATACAAGTATATATATTATAATCTATTATTAACATAGGTTGTCATCAAACAAGTAGATTGAAAACTCGTTGAGCTGGAGTGTTTTATGCTGATTGGATTGACTATATATTGAATTGTGGAGATGCAGATTGACATTGTATTGTACTGTCTCGATGTAAGCATAAATTTTGACTTAGAAGCTCAGGTCAATGGCTTAACATAGCTTATAAAGTTTTGATCAAGATCTGGGAGAGTGGATTTAGGGGTGATATGCTTTTGTTGGTATCATTAATAGTAATTAACTGTTGTAAATAATGGATTAAGTAAACATATATAAGACGAATGGGTCCGTACCATGAAGAGTTGAATTCGTTTGTGTGATAAAGAGATGATGTGAGAACAAAATGGAGATGGTATGAAGATGTCAGGTTATGAAAAATAGACTGCAGGAAATAATGGTTAGATCTGTCAGAAGATTCTAAGTATTATGATTTATCTAATATGTTAGTGATGGAGTAAACAGATTATGACCTAGATGATATCTATACTTTGTTCTATTTTGTGTACAGAATCTATATCCATGGTGAAATCTCTATACTAACCAGTCGAAAAACCTCAATGTTAAGGGTTAAGTAAATTCGTGTTGGGGTCTTACCCGGTCAAGGCGGACTCCATCCTAATTAAAATGAACTTGATGTTATTCTAGCCTGAACCTAATCAAATATTTGGGAAAGAAGATGGAACTAAATGGTATAAGCAGAAGGAAAGATGAATAAATTTTTCCTTGGATTATTTGAAATTTGTACCAAATCAAATATTTCTGCCTTTAGTATTTTATACTTTTGCACAGCAGTGTTGTTGTGGGTCTAGCTTGTGTTTTTGATTTTGCATTTCAGCCCGAAGAGGAAAGGCTTGCATGATATGTTCAAGCTTGCATTATCATAAGACATATCCTTTCCTTTGTATGTGGCCATACCATTTATTGAAATGCATTTTTTGTTTGAGACAACTGAAAAGCTAGTCCATGGCACCAAGTTGCCATTTATACTTGGCATTCTGTATTAGATCTCTAATTTTTTCCAATGAGCATGATTTATAATTTGTAAGCAGCCATGCCATTCTTTTGACTACATAGATGATTTCGTATCTAACAGGACACTTCCATAGCTGCTGCAAATCATGCCCACATGTCAGAAGAAGCAATGATGGCATGGCAACAGTCAGAGGAGAAGCTAAATAGTTTGAATGAAAAGCTGTCGCTGGTCCTTTCAGACAATACTGCCAAGGATAATTTGGTGAAGCAGCATGCCAAAGTAGCAGAAGAAGCTGTGTCAGGTAGCCTTTGTTTCCTCTTGAATTTATCAGATCAGCATGGGGATTTCATTCATCATTTATATGGCACATATTTAGTTGCAACTATATTGCATCCTATGATGTGGGATTCCCTTTGGAAAATTTGGCAAATATAACTTGCAGTTTTGAGCTTTCTAATTCTTAGTACTTTCAAGACCATATTTAATTTCCCTTTGGTCTTAGAACAGAATGAAGTCATTCTATAATGTCATCTCTTCTATTAATATGATGAAGTCAATTGTATTTCTTTTAGGTTGAGAGAAGGCTGAAACAGAAGCAATGGATTTAAAGCAATAGTTTGATACCGTAACGAAGCAAAAGCTTTCACTTGAAGATCGAGTTAGCCATTTGGATGGTGCTTTGAAAGAATGCATGAGGCAGCTTCGGCAAGTAAGAGAGGAAAATGAGGAGAAAATTCATAAGGCTGTGGCGAAAAAGGCCATAGAATGGGACAAAATGAAGTTTGAGCTTGATGCTATAATAGTTGAATTGGATCAGCTGTTACTTAAGGAAAAAACAAAGCATAATACAATGGGTAATTCTCTGCAAGAAAGTTCAAAGTTAATGGAAATACATGAAGCAAAAAATCAAGCTGAGGCTGAGATCAAAGTTCTTCAGGTGAAGATTGAATCATTAGAAAGTGAAAATACTGCCCTGAAATACAAGCTTCAATCACTCAGTAAGGAAATGGACTCAATAATTGATGAAAGGGACCTATGTAAGAAATCTGCAGAGGCAGTGAACAAGCATCATTCAGAAACTGTTAAAAAAACTACTAAGTTGGAGGCTGAGTGCCAGAGACTGAGGGGTCTAGTGCAAAAAAGGTTACCAGGGCCTGCTTCGCTTGCTCAAATGAAACTTGAAGTAGAGATAGCTGGAAAGGAAGCTAGGGAAGTGAAATTTAGGAAGTCTCTTGGTAGGGGGGCCACTTCACCTATTTCTTCTACAGATTTTTCAAATGATAGTCACTAGGAACATGCTCATAAAGAGATTGAATATCTTACAGAACACCTGTTAGCAATGGAGGAAAAATCGAAGATGTTAAAAGACACTTTATTAAAGCGAGACAGTGAGCTTAAGGCTTCTAGAGTTATGTGTGCTAGAACAACTGCCAAACTTTCCAGTGTTGAGGAACAGTTAGAATCCTTGATGGGACAGCGACAGAAACCTACTCTTGAGTTGCATTTAGAAGGATCAAGAAGTGGAAGTACAAGAAATCCACCAAGCATGACCTCAATTTCTGAAGATGGGAATGATGGTGATCCTAGTGCAAAGTCATGGGCCTCAGCCCTGATTGCAGAACTAGATCAGTTTAAAAAAGAAAAATTTTCTGGCAAAATTGAAAAGCTTAGTGATGCATCCAAGGTTGACTTGATGGATGATTTTCTTCAAATGGAGAAATTGGCCTCCATGCCTTCCGCTAGATTGAGTGAGACAGGAATAGAAAAAGTGGATAAATTTACTGAGAAGAATGTTGTAGGACGTTTAAGTGCTTCATTTGTTCAAGGAGACAAGGCTTCCTTGGAAGAAACTCTTGCACAAAGAGAGCTGGAGCTTCTAGTTGCCAATCGGGAATGCTCTAGCCTCTGATTTGGTTAAAAAGCTAACTTCTGTGCAAGAAAAATTGACTGCTTTGCAAGCTAAAAATGGTTTGAATGAATCTGCTTTAGTTAGTCTTCAAGATAAGCTTGATGTAATCCTCGAGACTGAAGCTAAGGGTGCAGACTTGCACAAGGTATTGGAGGATGTAAGAAATGCAACAGTAGTTGATGAAAGTGCAATGAATGTAGAATCGACTTCTCTTTCTGATCCTGGAAGTAAAATTCGTGTTATTGAATTAGAGTTGGCAACTGCTATTTCTAGTGTTGTCAACTTTGTACAATGTATAACTCAACGGCTTGGAAATACACAGTTCAGAGCTTCTGAAATTCATAAGCTAGATGCAAGAATTCCAGAGTTTGCTGAACTAGTGGATCAATTTTTACTTGGAAAATCAAAAGTCATACAGTTAATTACTGAGCTAATAGCCTTCCTATGCCTAGTTAGGACAATTTATGCACATGATTATGATGAAATTTCACAAAATGAAGCCACTGACTTCGAAAGTCAAACATATGACATGATCTGCTTTAGTTTCCGCAATAATTGGTCTAGTAAAGAGAGTCTTTTGGGACAAGAAACTAATAATAGCCTTCAATTTCCCTTGCCAAATGGAAATTTTCGCATAATTCGGAAGCTTAATAGCATTCAAGTTGAAAAAGCAGCATTGGAAACTGAGTTGAAGACCCATGTACACGGATATGCAGATTTAGAGGACGATTTTATGCAATTGAAGACCCATAAAGATAATCTAGAGAGTATCCTGGCTAAAACCAGAGTGAAACTTGAGCACACGCAAGGCCAACTCATTGAGTCTAAACAAATGGTGGCAAACCTGCAAGTGCAGCTGGCTTCTGCACAAGAATCAAAGCATTCATTAGAGTATGAATTAGGAACTCTGGCTTCACATAAATCAGATATAGAGAAGGAGCTTGTGCGATTGGAGACCAAGAATACTAATCTAGAAACTGCACTGGCTGCAACCAAAGAGAAACTTGAACACATGCAAGACCAACTTACTCGGTCTGAAGAAATGGTGAAAAACCTGGAAGAGCAGCTTGCTTCTGCATAGGAATCAAAGCAGTTATCAGAGTATGAATTAGGAGCTACGGCTTTATGTAAATCAGATATTGAATCTCAACTTAAGGATAGTGAAAATGAGATGAAAAAATTGTGTGAAAAAGTGCATGCTTTAGAGTCGGAGCTTCAAGCAGAACGAATGCGCTGCCAAGATGCCATGTCCAAGTACAAGGCTTTAGAGGAGCAGTTACAAAGGTTAGTGGCATTGCTGTAAACCCATTTTCATGGCAGGCTTATGTTTATTTGTAAAGATATGCGAAGCACTATAAGGATCCTTCCCACACATTTAGTATGTTCTTAGGTGGTTTTTCTTCTGGAGTATCTGTTCTAATCCTAGTAGTATTTCTCCATGATCACACAGAAAGGAACGCGATTTTGAATATTCCAAACACGCAATTCTGGAGGAGGATATAAGGAAGAGACAGGTATTCAATATTTAATATTTACCACCTATAAGTGCCGAAAAAATCATTGTTCACTTTGAGCAATTTCTTTTCTTATTTTTCACTCTGCATTTTACCCTTTTGTTTCACTATTTGTTGAGTTATGAGAAGTGGATACCAGTACAGTCACATGGAAAGCTTCTGACTGCACTGCTCATTCAGAGTTACATTGATACTCAGCATTCCATCGTCACTATGAGATTTGAAGGAAAATATATTGTGTGAATGTATGCTGAATGGATGCTTTGTTTGTCCAACTCAGTTAGAAAAAAATAGTAGATCTGAAAAGGTTTGAAAACACAATATAGTTTTACTTTGGACTATTAAGTGCACAACCGCAAATGATCCTTCCCTTCATCCAGTGGAAACTATCTAAATAAAGGATAAATTTAGACAGTGATCTGATACTGATTATGATACAAACATCCTTGTCAACCTTGAGAGGTAGTTAAATCTCTAAAAGGGATCATCATTCTAAATTTAAAACATCCGAAAATGGAAATCAGTGATGCCAATGAATATTTTCATTGATCTTATACAAGCTAACGAGGTCATTCATTTATAGGTCAGTGGAGAGGTGACCATATTTTCTGAAGTGCAGATCATAAGCTTAATCTGAAAATGAGGAACCCTTTCATGCAATACAGCGCATTCTCTACCTTTTTCATAAATTTTCAATCTCATCTAGTGTCATGATTTTCTACAGAAGGAAAGTTTATGGTCATACTAATGTATAATAGTTCCGGCAATGTTTTCAGTTGCTAACATAAACTATTAAGATGTGTTGGTTTTACAGTAGTCTGTTCTTCCAAGACACTTGCAATAATGTTTGTGAATGTCCTATAGCAGTTGAGTAACTATTACTGAACTTGTAATTTCAGGAAAAGGACATAGCTGCAGCTGCAAGGAAGCTTGCAGAGTGTCAGGAAACCATACTTGTTCTTAGTAAGCAGTTGAAGGCCCTTGCTTGCCCAGTGGACTCCATGGAATTTCCATACAAGGCAGAAAAGGTATAGTCAGGAAAAGGTACATATTTCACTCTAGGGTGAGATCTGTTTTTGCTAATAAGAACCAGCTGAAACTAGAGATTCAAAGCATGCTGAGGAGAGTGACAAATTGTCAAATTTTATATGGAAGAGTACCGAAAGGGACCAAAGATATGAATTGGATGCTCCTTGGAGTCCTCGTAGCCAAAGTGCTTCATGGGCATAAAAACCTGAGAATATCAGCACAACAAATGGTAGAGGATGTGCTAGTGAGTGGACTAGTGAATCTGGACTAGGATATGGACTAGTGAATCTTTAATTTCAGAAATAATTATCAATGTCATCTTGAAACAGAGATTTTGAAATCGAGAAAGAGAAGGAAGGTGCATACCGCTGAACAGGGAAGGGAGGTGCATATCGCTGAACAAATTGGCAAAAAGCACTGTGCCTCTGTGTTATTAGTCGGCGTTGGAGTCTGAAAGCGAGTTTGTGCATGCGCTTGAGGCCGAACACTGTTATCTCCTACAACACCATCTCTTTCGAAGTGTATCTCAGATCTCTGCTATATACGAACTATGGTAGAGCGTATTGTGTGATTAATGGGTGTGGGGTGAGCAATGAGGGCCACGTAGGGAGAGTCGTAAGAGAAGAGGGAGATCGTTGTGAGGCCGCAGGTGGAGTGATGGCATTCGATGCAGAGGTTAGGGAGAGCGGTCGGGCAAGATAGGGTGCAGAGCTGTGTAAGGGATGGGAGCCGAAAGTTGTGGACGGTGTAGTGGGGATTTGGGAGAGTTAGCGTAGGGGTCGTGAGGTATGAGAGGGGACTGTTATGCTGTGGTGAGATGTGAGTGCTGGAGCGATAAGGGGAGCGATAAGCAGGTGTGGAGGTGTGTGAATGGGTTAATGGACCAGAGACGGACGGACCAGAGAGAGTCGGCCTCGGCCAGCAAAAACTTAGAAAATCGGTGTGCACAAAGCCCAGCCACCTCTCCGAACCAGTGAAAACTGAAAAAATGGGGCGAATGCCATAAAAATCGGGAAAATTGGGGGCGAATGCCATGGAAACCTGGAAAATCGGGGGCAAATTTCATGTTTCCTATTTTGTACGCCCTTTTTTTGGTGGGCTAATGTTAAATAATTAATTATTTTTAAAATATTTTTTGGGCTAACTTTATTCAACTATAAAAAATGGGTTTTATATAAAAAATTCGCCCTAATAAAATTTAAAATCCCTTAAAATTTTCCTTTGGTCTAAAATTCGCCCCTAAAATTATCCCTGCTTATAGCCTGTTATTTTTTCCTCAAAATTCCCTCGTCAAGGGCCATCATGGGCAGCTTTCAATACCTCATAAACATCATCCTTGGACACACAGCGCCAGATCTGCTTATCTGCTCCTGTATGAAAAAGGTACCCTACCATCCAAGAATATCGGGCACTATGATGAATAATCTTCCGTTGTTCCTTGTATGACAAAGGAGGAGGCACTTTCCCTGTAGCAAGATAGTTAGCAATATGTGCATACCAAAAAGATTTAGTAGAAACTGCAAAAAAATGTTCATCGAGAAAACTATCTTCTACATGTGTGCATTCATCATTTTTATCCATTCTAGATAGGAAATCAGCTACTATATTATCTTTTCTTGGCTTATCTACTATTGTAATATAAAATTATTGCAGCAATAGTAGCCATCTTGTAATACGGCCAGGAGTAATAGGTTTATTCATGAAATACTTGATTGTTGCATGATTAGTATGGAAAATAGTAGAATACCACGTGATGTAGTGTTAGAACTTATTGTCAACATAAATGACAGCCAGGAATTCCTTTTCTGTCATTGTATAATTTAATTCAACAGAAATTAAATTCTTGCTGACATAGTAAATTGCATATGGTGTTTTGTCTACATGCTGTCCTAAAACAGCCCCTACTGTTGTCTAAGAAGCATCAGTATGTATGTGAAATAGTAATGCCCAATTAGGTCCTCAGAGGATTGGAGCCATGCACACCAGTCCCCTAATTTCCGTGAAATTTGTCTCACAATCTTCAATCCACAAAAATTTTGCATCTTTCGTTAGCAATTGAAACAATGGATGTGCTATTTTAGAAAAAATTTCTATCAAGCGGCTGCAATAACTAGCACAATCAATAAAGCGACGTACCTATGTGGGTGTTTTGGGTACCAGGAAGTGGAATATTACCTCTACTTTAGCTGGATCAACTTGAATTCCAGCGGCTGAGAGGAAATGTCCCAATACTACTCCTTCTTCCCTCATCATATGGCATTTGACTGTACTCAGAGATACATGGGTTTTTTTACATCTTTTAAGTACTTTCTATAAATTTTCCAATCCTTCCTCAAATGAGTTTCCATATGGATTAAAATCATCCATGTAGATTTCAACGCTATCATTGACCAATTCAGAAAATATTCCCAAGATTTCCCTCTGGATGGTAGCAAGAGAATTACACATGCCAAACAGGAGGACCCTGTATGCAAAGGTTCCCTAGGGGCATTTAAAAGTTTTTTTATCCTAGACTTTCGGGGCTATCTTGATTTGGTTGTATCCATTGAATCCGTCTAGGAAAGAAAATAACTTCTTCCCAGCCAAGTTATCCAGGACTTGGTCAATGAATGGGAAAGGAAAATGGTCTTTTTGCATTGCCTTATCTAGTTCCTTGTAATCTACACAGATCTACCATTTACCATTCTTTTTGGGAACAATAACTAGTGGGGATACCCATTGGCTATCTGAGATGGGGTAAATGAATCCTACATCCAATAATTTTTGTAATTCTTCCTTAACAATGTTTTTGAGAGTAGGATTCATCCTCCATTGAGGCTGTCTTACAGGGCGTCAATATTCCTTAATATAAATATGGTGAGTGCATAAGCTAGCAGGAATACCCTTCATATCAGTATAATCCCAAGAAAAAGCTTCCTGATGATCTTGAAGGACTTTCAAAATCTGTTTTGTCTGATATTCGGATAGGTTTGGGTTGATATTAAGTTTTTTCCCTGGTTCAATCTCAATTGGAGTACTATCATGGGATGAGGTTACAGGAATGCCTTCAATGTCATCTTCTGGTTCAATGTTTTCTTGTGTCTCATAGTTCAAAGAAAATTCTAGAATATGTCGAGTTGAATCGAAAAAAGAACTAGAATCATTAATGAAAGTGTTAATGGAATCATCTTCAGTTTCTATTTTAAATTGAAGGGCCTACCCAATAGTGAGGACAGGTCTAACATCTTCATTTTCAGGTTCAGGCTCTTCTATAGGTAGAGGTTTTTGACTGGGTAATTATTTTTCAGATGGGCTCGGTTCTGTAGGAGGATAAAGCTAGAGATTCTTTGTAATTTTCCCATTCGATATAGTCATGTGCCCAGATCGGCACCCTATGTAGGCATCTGCAATTGCAAGCGAGTGTCTTCCTAGGATCAATGGGTGACCACCTACTGAAGATCGAGTCTATAATATGAGGAGGTCCACAAGGTAATGCTATGAGTCTACTAAAATTATCACATCCTATAATTTCCCCACTGGTTTAATTGTGGATTTTTCTACAAGTTCCAGGATAGTAGGGGTTGGTTTAATGTTTCCAAGTCCTAATGTTCTCATTGTTTCAACAGTGATAATGTTAATGGCTACTCCCAAATCTACCAGTATGTTTGGTATTTCAACCCCATTAATCTATACTGTTAGAATTGGGTTCCCAAGGTCTTCGTATTTTATAGGCATGATTTTTCGTAACATGATATCGGATATTATGCCCACTACATGAATGGTTAATGGATCCTTAGGTTTCCTCCTTGGTTTCTTTGAGCAGCATTATTTCAGACTTTTTGCGTATATAGGTACATCTCTCATAGCTTGTAATAGGGGTATTTTAATAAAGAGATTCTACAATTCCCCTAGGAAGTCAAATTTTGCTTGAGGGTTTGGCTTACTCAAGGTCAATATTTCAGGGTATGGAGGAGAAGTTACATGACCTTGATTAGGAATAGCTTGGGGAGGTGTCTCATTTATTATGTTTTGATCATAATTCTCCCTCACTGTTCTTTGTTCTGGTTCTGTATCTTCACAGTCAAATTTTTTTGTAATGATCGGTGAAGTAGGTGCATTTACTACCTGGTCGGATCATAGATTTATTTCATTAATTCCTCCAGTAGAAATGCTGTAAGAGAGAAGGTTCAGAGTGTCTGTTTGTTGGACCCCTTTATTTTTCAGATTCCAGTCGGGCTAGATAGGAAGATGGGGTTTAATGGCTGGGTTTCTTGGCAGTGCATTGGAAGGCAACTGAAGTTGTTGTTGAGGCATAGGCTAAGGAAACTGTCTAGTAAGAGAGGGTCCACGCCAAGTCTGATTCCATGAAGGATTTAGACTGGCTTGAGAAACACATTGTTGCCAAGGGGGATACTGATATTGAGACCACATGGATAAAAACTGTGAATATTGGGGACCCATATTAAAATTGTTAAATTACTGGGATGGATCCTGAAATATACCTGGATTCATAGCTGGTGGTGGAGGTTTCCATGGCTTCTTCTGCCCCACGAAGTACAGCTGGTCTACCATTTTTTCTTCATTTTCTCCTTGGAAAACTGCTTTCAGCCCGGACAATGAAGGACATGAATTGGTCACGTGAGTCTATTCACAGATTTCATAGGCTTCCACAGTGTTCAATGGGCATTCCTTCAAAGGGTGCTTCTTTCTACACTATGGGTAGAATATGGCCATGGTTTTTTCCAACTCCTTCGGCTTCTGTTTTTTATGTAGAGTGTCCATCTGGGATGATAGTGTGCTTAGAATATTGGTCCTTAGATTTTCCAATAGATTTCCAATCTCTTATTTTGTGACCCCTCCATCGGAAGTCTTCGATAACTAAACCCCTTGCCCACTTCGTGCATCCCCCCATGAACACTTAATATAATAGTCACAGATAGTTTCAAAGTTTTATTTTGAAATATCCCCTTTTCCTACTATATTCAGAAGTTGCAGAGAGTCTTCCCTAAGTGCTCGGAGAAGAATGATCTTTAGAATGTCCTTGTCCAGGTCACTATGTCCAGACCTCTACAATATGTATTTAAATCGTTCTACATAGTCCTCCATATTTTCATCCTCTTTCTGTGCAAATTTAAAGATTTCCTCCTTAATGTCAAGGGACTTACAGTAATCTTGGTATTTATCTAAGAAAGCTTCTTTCATCCCTGCCCATGAGGTAATAGTGCTCCCTCCTAAACCCATGAACCATCTCAGGGCCGTCCTCTTTAGGGTAGCAGGAAATATCTTCAATTTCTAGGAATTAGCAATATAGTCATATCCGCGACAAACAATATCAAGTTCAAAAAGGAATGTGTCAGGGTCTTCACAAGAAGGCCCATGGAAACTAGGCAACACTATTAAAGGGATGGGTCTTATTGGTGCATCACTTATAACATTTTCGATGGGTAAATCAATAGAGGAAATTACAGGTGCCATAAATACCCTCCAATACTGACTTGGAATTTTGACTGGTTCTACAGCTAGTATTTGGAGTGAATCAGTGGTAGAAGGTTGCAACGTGCTCCCCTGGTCCTTTGGTGACTCAAAATATTTCAAGAATTATTTCACCAAATCAGAATCATTTGATTAAGCTACAAGAACTTTTACAGCGCTGCCTTGGACTAGTGGGGATGAAAACCCTTTTATAGGTTTTTCTTCCTAGTTAGAGTTGCTTAGTTCTTTTGATCCCTTACTTTCCACTTCTTCCCCTTCTTGTGCTGATAAGGATATCTCCTCCACTGATACCCTATTTATTAAATATTCTCCTGTAGAAAGAACACCTTCTGATACAGTGGATGGCATTGGTTGCTCCACAAACTGCCCTTTGGACTTCGTCTGAACTCTAACCCTAACATCAGCACAGGATGATGCCTCGGATCTAGATTTTTCAATAATTTCCTAAATGTATTTCTTCCTTCCCATATCCTTCCCCTTCTTTGGGGGTCTTCCTCTTCCCCTCTTATTCAGATCTTTGTTCATACAAATTGTGAAGAGGGTTCATCAAACTAACAACAATCGCTTAGGACCTAGATCAGGACAGATAGCTTCCTCCCTGGGACGAGAGAATAAATTCAAACAAACAATAAAAATAAAAAAATGAAAATCGAAGTTCAGGACCTGAAGTAGGTTAATCACATACCCTCCTCAGGATGAGAAATTGGCCCAAAGAAAAGAAAAGAAAAAAATGAAAAACTGGAAACTATGCCCAGGAATTAGAGTGGGGTTTCAAAACACCTTCCCCAATACAAGGGGTTAATTGTAATGAAAAAAAAAAACAAAACAAAGCAGAAGGAAAAATAACATGCTATGCTCAGGACTTTGAGCAAGGTAATAAATGCCCTCCTCAAGACAAGAGATAAGTTCTATAGAAAATTAAATAAAAAGCAGGAAAGAAAAACACAAAGCACTTACGCTCAAGACTTGGAGCAAGGCAATAAATTCCCTCCCCAAGAGGAGAGATTGACCCTTAGATATGTTGCAGATCCTGTTCTTGCACCTATTAGAATTCCCAGCAACTGTTCCAAAATGTTGGTTTCCGGATATGAACATAATTCAATCCTTTCTCCACATAAATTATCAACCCGAGGGTGTTAGTTATTTCAAGACTAATGACAAAGTATATGTAGATACAAGAACATGAACTGTTGTAGATCACAGGTTTAAATCCATAACACACAGACCACTGTAACAACAATTAAGTAAACTACAGAATTGAAAGACATTCACAACAATTAAATATTAAATGTAACAATAGTAATAAAATCACACTAAATCATAAAACAATTTAAGAAAGAAAGTCGCAACACCTGACCAGAAGAGTGGGCCCAACTCTCTGATCAGGGCTGCGGTAAACTCACGAACTACAGAAGAAACAACAAGCTATTGTGCATTAAATTAATGATAAAAGAGATTTGTTACAAGATCTTTATGTAAAAGGGCTTAACTTGATTCACAGCCCACAGGCCTCTTTATACAGATGCCCTAGAATCCTCGTTTCCCCTCAGCAACCCCATAGTTACAAAAATACATCTTGTTACAACGACAACCTAGTTTCCTAGAAGGAAACCGTAAAAAGGCCTAAAATGGTGCTAGTACAAACAAATCTGTTATGCTGTAACAACAAATAAGGAAAACGCTGGAGATGGTGGGTCATTTCTCGACTCACGGCTACAACGCTCCTGTTTTAGCCAAATCTAAATAAATATTGGAGTTAATATGTAAAAAGGTAAAAAATCTATGAAAAATACTTCATTAATCAAATATCCCATGAAAGATAAGGAAAAGGGTTTTACCTCATATGTTTAAGAGTAATAATGACACAAAGAGATAGAAATATTTGGTAAAATGGGAGAGGGCTTGTCTAGTCAATTTAGTGTCCTAAATTGCTAACATAAATTATCAACCAGGGCTAGTAAACTGATGAAGTGTGATGCACTATATGTGCCTAAGTATCCATTTTTCTTACTTCGTTGTTTTTAGTGTTTTATTGATGTTTTGGGGTTTTTATGTTTTATTCTTAGTATGCTACTCTATGCTAAAAATATGAAGTTAGATTTATGTCAACAAGGGAGAAAATGAAATGTTAATAAATGAATTAAAACAGAATTTATTTGCAAGTTCTGTTCCTAATTAGAAAATGATGAAAACAGAGTCCTAATCCATGGATATTACAGCTTCTAAATGAACATTCATGAAATGAAAAGTAACTCAAAACACTACAACTTAATCTGATTCATTTAGTTAGAGATTTGTTGGTAGAGCTTGTGAAAAAGATTAATTCTAATGCAATGAGGATCTCCTAAAACATAAAAGGAAATGTTGAAACAACTTATAACATTACAACTAAATCTCATTCATGAGTTAAAGGTTTATTGGAAGAGCTTTTTGAAAGACATTAATCATAATGTGATAAGGATCTTCTATGAATAAAAACAATCAATAACTCAAAATATTACAACTTAGTCTCATTTGTGAATTAGAGATTTATTGGAAAATATTTTGAAAGAGACTAACTGCAATATAATGAGGATCTTCATTTTAACTAAATAACGGAAAATGAAATGCTAATAACTCAAAATATCACAATTGAATCCCATTCATTTAATAGAGATGTATTGGAAGAGCTTGAGAAAGAGACTAACTACAATATCATGAGGATCCTTTATCTAAGAAAATGACATGAAACATCATGCTAAAAGCTATGATTTTAGAGAGAAATCTAAGTAAGGAAATATGACAAAATAGAATTCAAAATGACTTATCTAGAAAACATGTAAAACCTCCTTGAATACCAGGGGCCCTTTGCTATCAATTTGGTAAAATTCTTCAGCTCCTTAAAGTTGTAATCAAAACAGCATCAAAGAACCTCTTTATTGAAAAAACTCACAAATCTACATCCCATTCCATCTTAAGCTTTGTTACAAAACACTCTCTATTCCTTTCTCTCCTCTCCTATTTTTCACTACTGCCCATGATAGGAGAAAGCTTCTCCTATTTATACAAAATATGAGAAGTTATCTCATTAATGGGAGTCCATGAATCTCTCCCTCCATCTCTAGAGTTACAATCAAAATAGGAAATGATAAGACACATGTCTTTTTAGAGTTTCAACACAAAAAGGAAATGAGACACGTGTCCTCATGATCCCATGATCTTCTCCCTCCATCTCTAGAGTTACAATCAAAATAGGAAATGATAAGACACATGTATTTTTAGAGTTTCAACACAAATAAGAAATGAGACACATATCTTCTTAGAGTTTCAATACAAAAAGGAAATGAGACACATGTCCTCATGATCCCATGATATTCTCCACTCAAATTCGAATTTGGTTATGGGAGGCCACATAAAGGTCTTTTAGAAGCTTCCTTTTGACCTACACATGTCACAAAACTCATAACACATATATAGATATATGAAACTATGTTAATTTTCTAGTTTCTAATCATAAATTCACTTTAAATACATAAAATAAATAACTTTGGAAGACAAGGATCCTAACCCATATATTTATGAAAATGGTTACTTTTTTAGGTCAGATGGCTATGAAATAAGAGCTAAATGGTCATGACATAATGGAAATATGTATGAATATGGAAAACACTTTTGAGACTCAACAGGGCTTATCTAGGTGAAAGTGTTTTCTCCCTTTTTCTCATTTGAATATTTTGAGATCCATTTATTGTGCAACATACCACATACCATAGGGTCTTATCCAACAAGGTTTCCCACTCTAGCTTGGGCTTTTCCTCTCCTTGCTCTGATACCATGTTAAAATTACAGGATCTTTGCAGAGGATAGTTACTTCAGAATTTCATAGAATCCCATTTATTTAAACCATATTATTTTTGTTAGAAATAATATGAAACATAACTAAAAGTAAATGAATAAATATCATAAACAATATATCCTTAAGACAAGCCAAGACAAGAGAACACGATGATATGGCTCAAGCAAGGGAAAAAACCCAAGATGGGGAAAACCCTTTATCAATCCTTCTTATTATAATCATCAAATTTTTCAGCATAGAGAGAGAGAGAGAAATAATCCAAAGTCAATATTGACCTTCTAATTAGAAGATCTATAATCACAATCCTTAGATAAATAGATGAGCCGATCGCAATACAATTTTGAATTAGTCAAACTATTCCTTCATAAACTGGTGTCATATAGCTAAAGGAGCTTGGGCTGGATAGGGATACATGCAGTTCATCAAGGAGCTTTTGTAAGCTTACCATCCTAAAAAATCATCCACATAAATGCTAGAGATTAGTGTTGCTGATGGCTGCTCCTTGTTAGGGTATGAGACTTCACTACTATAGTCCTCAAACACTTCCAAAACATCCTTCAACTGATGTGGTATTTCTCCAAGACAAACTGTCCTCCCTCTGTCACAATTCTCCTGAAACATGCCTCCACGTCTACCAACCTTCACCAAATTAAGGCTATGGCCCACCTAGGAAGATACATGCCTTCACGACCCACTATACAGCAGAGTAAGGCCTGCGGCCTGCTAGAGAAAGGCTCCTATAGCTGCAACCCAACTAAGGGAGGGATTTCTCACCATAAAGAATACTCCCATAAACTTTAGCTCTTCCTCATGCCTGTAGTCAACATCAGAGATAATCCGTCCCTAAAATAGAAGGTAAATCAGCCCAGAACATTCCGCAAATAGGCCCAGACTTACCCACAACTATTCCGCATTCAGACTTTAAAACTCAGACCATCAAGAAACCCAATCACCATGCCAATCTGACCATTCCTCCTTAGCTAAGATCATCTCCTGGCTCCGGCTATTTCAAAGAGGATAAATCATGTGAACCGATGTCTCAAATGAGGATGAGGAAATGTGCTTATATTCAATTTGACATGATGATTTTTGAGGCAAATTAAAAATTCAAATTTTCACCCTTTTCTACCTAAATGAAAATATAATTGATAGCATTTTCTTTTGAATAAACAAATATTTCCTTGACCAAATTTGACGATCTTTAGATTTATTTTAGTCCTCTTGAAAATAGGAATTCAATGGGATTATTATATTCAACAACTGAATATATCTAAGTGGAATTTCACCCTAGTTTCCAATTTTAACAGATATACACATCTAAACTTCAGTAAAACCTTGAAGGACCACCTCAAGCAGATAAATTAGGTATTGTCTATGTTAAAATAAAAACATTTTTATGCAAAAAGTACCAAATGCATTTTTGGCGAAATTAAAATGACTTAGTATATCAACCATATAATATAAAAATGCCATGTAAAGGTAGCCCCAAACCCAAAAACATCTCTAATTTCAAGGATTCGAAGAGTCAATCTGATATTACCAAAATTTTATAAAAATATATGCTCATATTACAACACCCTTATCTGAGATAGCTAGGAAGGACTCTCTTCGATGGAATTAGAAAGCATAACAATATTTTCATCTTATGGAAAAAAGTAACGTCCTCCACTCTAGTACTGCCTATTCCATACTTCTGTAAACAAATCATAATTGCAAAGGATGCATTCTAATTCAAAATTGACACAATAATAGTGCAAGATGAACGTGGAGGCAGATTCCTTGTCAATGGAACATGTACAACTGGCAGAAGGTTGGACGATTTTGGAAGAGGTTAGAGGAGGCATAGCGGCCACCTTTACATTCATCTTAGCCTTCAATTTCCTTTCTTTTTCATTCTGGCTAAGGCAAATATGCACGAATATTTTATTCCATTGTTAATCAGATGTAGGGTTTCATAAAATGATTTTTCTTATATTTTTTTTCTTATAACTTCTTCCCTAATTTGGGGTTCCCGCCCTCTATGATTTGGATTAGGTATTTGCTACTACTACTAAACTAAACCTCCTCCTCTAACCATTAAAGATGCACATAATTTTTTTCCTTTATTTATGTTGTTCGGGGGTGGGGAGTGGGTGCCAAGAAAATTATTACCACGCATCTCAATTCAGGCTGCATTGATGAAGTATCCATGGAGACCTCATTCCAGTTCGAGAATTTCTAGGTGTCCCATATGAAACAGGGGGAGTTTGCAGATCGTTTCTTTCAGAATTTGTTAAAGAAAAATGAGTAAACAATGGTGGAATTCCACTAAAGTCACACACATTTATAATTTTTTTTAAACCATTTCCTCCAATCAAAGATGGGCTTCTGTTAAAATTTCCAAATGATTCCTTCACCCAAGCACTGAACATAGTTAATGTAACTGAAATACTCATCATCTTCAAAATCCATATCAGATTAAAATTGTTCGGGAGAATGTTCCTCTTCTGAAGGAGGTTCTAAACGATCATCATATTCCTAATATTTAATAAAATAATGACACATTTATTAATCAAACTCCAACTTTACTTGACTAACAAAAATCATGTAAATCTCTTCAAGCTCACTGGATTCCTTCTCTACTCTATGAGGCTCATGACTCATTGTTGCACTGATTTATGCAAGAAAAATATGGGCTTCACCAGCCCTTTCTAGGAATATAGTGCACAACATCAAAACCCTTAAGCCTGTAGTACCATGGATTGTTTTCCTTTAGTTGATAGAAAATTTTGTAATATCAACAATGTAATAGATAACTCAGGACTGATAAAACTATAAAGACACACTGCCAATATGATATTGAGTCCTGGCCAATTAAAAATAGATTCCCCTATGATCATATGATATTGAGTCCTGTCCAATTAAAAATAAAGTCCCTGCAAGTATACGATAGTGTAATTTTCGAGGAAAAGGAATTGGCTAAAAGTTGGGGAAAACGAAAATGGAAAAAAAGACAAGAAACCAATTAACACAATAGCTTATGCAAAAATACTCCCATATCACAAATGAAATGAGAAACCCATGCAAAAAATATGGCCATGCTATGAATAATTGATGATAGATAAAAAAAATACTTTGAGAGTACAACATTTGCCTTCACCATTATGAAAGGCATCTATAAAACCGGTGTAGTTCCATATCTATATCATACATCGTGACTGTAAGTGTATTGTCTTATTAATCAGAAAATAATAGTATTATGCCCTTGTCAAAGCATCGTACAAACATCCTGGGCTATGACTTGCATTTGGAGATAAAACTGGGGTGTGACCTGCATAAGGAAGACTACATTTAGAGATAAAAAGGGCTAATTTTTTGACAAAAATGATAATTCCAAGGAATTAAATATTTCAAAATCTCATACAAGACTCTATTACTATCCGTAACTCCCGTCACAACATTTCTGCATCCTTGCTGGCATCAAGGATATAAATATATTTGAATTCATCCACTGAGAAAGGTATAGAATCTTGAGGCCAATGTTTCCAGTTGAGAAAAATACCATGATATATGTGTATTATCAATGGATTCTCCTCCAAATCAGGGATATCATCCTATTATTCACAAGAATATTATGCATGTATGTCAGTATTAAGTATCATACTATCTCGTATTTCAATCCTTATGTACAACAACCACTCAGAAAATATTCCAATCCTATGTACAACAACCACTGGGAAGCTAGATGTTCCATGGTCATTGGAATCACAATAATGTGGGACAAAATGTTAAAAATACACAATCTTACTGATAGTTCATCTCTTATTTCCTTTCTTACTTGTAGTCTCTTTACATTAAAATTGAATGTGTTATTTTGACAAGCACAGTAATGGGAAAATTTGAAAAAAAATAATGATCTTGAAGATATGTTGCAACTTCTCTGATACCTGTTTCTCCAACTTTAACCCATCTCTTTAAACTAAGTTTCCCCATAAATTTTCCCACAAAGGCTATTGGATTGTTGGGAGAAAAGGGATCCACATCTAACACTTTTATGAAAAGAACACTTCCACCTTCATAATTTCTGAAATAGTAAGCCCCATACAACCCACCTCGAATAGGAATTGGCACTTAACTACGGTACTCAAATCATTCTTCAACAATGTCTCCAAATGTGATAACTTTCTTCAGTTGGTACATTCAAGCTTCAAGTCCATCTTCATCTTCTCTTTAAGAGTGTGCACACTTTATTATTTGTCCAGTGAATTTTTGAATACACTTCTCATGCCTGTTAATGTTGAGATTCAACAAGATGATGAGCTTAGTGAAAAGAGTCACCTTCACTAAGTGGGCCCGCAAGCTATTTTTGGCACAAGTCTATTTTTAGACATGGTGATAATATTTCAGAAGTTGCAGGATGCTATTTGCGGATGGATGATCGAGTTGGAAAAATGGATGAAATTCTATTTTTATAATATTGGGTGAAGTCTATTTATAGATCGTCGATCTAAAAATAGAAGTGTCGATTATTATTAGCTCTTAATAATAATCTGACAATAAACAACAACTTATTCTCTTGGAGCACTTAATTTTAGTGCACAAATTTGGAAAATCAGTGGGCTGAGGGAATTACGCAATTCCCAAGGGCAACTGGTGGTTCATGCATGAAGGACTCAGTTAGAAATCAAGTGGAAAATTTATGACAGAGTTGCAAGAGTAGTTTATGGAGTTGTATTCAGTTTAACTTAGTTAGACTCAGTTGAGATAGTTGTATCTAGTCTAACTGAATGATACACTAGTGAGAGTGGAGTGAACTAATAAGTTAATTAAATCACAAATAATAACCCATTAATCAAATGATCAATACAATAGTTAAATACAATGCATGGAAGCTCCACTGGAGACCCAGTGGAGAGATAGGTGAAAGGGAAAGATGGACTATCTATTGTGACTATAGTGATGCATTGATTGCATCACACACACATTAGAGTTTCCAATAAGGATTTTGGAGTCAAGGCAAGGGTAACTTTAATTCATTCAGAGCTATTCTTCAGCAGGGATTGCGCAGTGGAGGCAGGCTAGCAGGGGGTAAAGATCAGTGCATGGATTTGCAGATTTTTCCTGATTAGTGTGTGACGATTGTATTGTACTAAGAGCTTGATGTACTAAGCTCTGTATGAGGATTGTTACATGATATCCATGATACATAATATATAATAGTTGGGGTTTTCAGCTTCAGACTTTCCCATTAAACAATTGTGTTATGTGCGATTGTTTTTATTTATGCTTCACATGTGTTTGCAATTAATTTTCCACAAAAGATTAATAGTGGAATGATTATGTATTTTACAAGAAGTTAAATATTGTAAGATTAGGGGAATATAGGACATATGAATGCTTAATGTATATAATTTCTACATGGTATCGGAGCATTGTTAATTCTTGAAGATTGCAATTGTGAACAATTGGTGAGTTTGTGCTGGTGGACAATTCGAATTTGCTACAGAAGATTCTTGGTGCAGAAGTTGAGTATACATTGAAATGGATTTCAATGGGTTTCGATTGGAGTATGCCCTTGATGGGAGCTCGAATTACATAGCCTGGAAGGATAGGATGGAGGCAGTGTTGGAGGATAATGAACTGAAGGAGTTCATCGATAGTGATGTTCCTAAGCCGGGATCTAGTGATGCTGCATTACTTGACGCATGGCAAAAGAAGAGAGAAAAGACGAGAAGAATTATGTTGGAAGGTGTGAAGGACCATATTGTGTCTAGCCTTCACGGGAAAGCCACTCCATTCTTAATGTGGAAGGCTTTGATAGATTTGTTCCAAGGCAGAAGTGACCAGAGGAAGTTGGCACTTGAAGACAAGCTTAGAAAAATAAAAATGGAGAAGGGTGACAGTATTCCAAAATACCTCATGAAGTTTTTCCACTTCAAGGATGAACTGGGAAGTGTGGGGGGTACTGTTGATGATGAATAATTGGTGATCTTGGCTCTCCTTGGGCTTCCGAAGATTTGGCATAGCTACGAAGACTCTATCAATGGACGAGAGAAAATGGCGGGATGGGAGCGACTTTTGTCGGATATTGTGCAAGAGGAGATAAGGTGGGGTACCAGGGATGGATCTTCATCGAAGAATGAAGATGAAGAGAATTTCATTTTGGCTACCAAAGCAAGGAAAGGGAAAGGGAAGAAATTTCCTTCAAAATCCAAAACTAAAGGCAAGATGTAGGATTTGTCCAAAGTGAAGTGTTTTCACTATCACGAACATGGGCATTTCGCCACTAACTATCCACAAAAGAAGAAGAAAAAGAAGGTTGTTGGAGTTGCAGCTAGAGAGGCCTTAGCCTCTCAATTTGAACTTGATTTCTCTTTGATTGCATGCTTGGTTTCAAGTTGTATGGTATCAGTGTGGTATCTTGATAGTGGTGCTTATTTCCATATGACGGGAGACAAGGAGTTGTTTAGTGACTTGGAGGAGAAGGACCTCTAGATGCATATAGAGATGGGTGACGATGGCTGGTATAGTGTGACTAGCATTGGGACCATTACCTTTGAGAGGGAGTCTGGTAATCCATTCTTGTTTAAGGATGTTATGCATGTTCTAGGTCTGAAGAAGAACTTTGTCTCATTTGCAATGCTGGAAGACAAAGGTTATGATGTTATTTTCAGTGAGGGAAATGCCTTCCTTCGACATAAAACAATGAGTCAAACCAAGAAGATAGGGGTTCAAATTAAGGATCTCTACAAGCTAGAGGTAGATGGCTACGGTGCAATGGTGGGCAAAGCATAAGAAGTGGTGAGCCGGGATGAGGGTGAATTATGGCACAGGAGATTGGGCCATTGTCACCATGGCACTTTGAAGATTTTGCAGCAAATTTATAATGGACTTCCCAAGGGTACTCTTGTGTAGTCATATTATTGCAAGGGATGTACTATGGGTAAGTTTTTGAAGACCACCTTTCATGAGAAGGAGAACTGTGCTTCGGTGATCCTGGAGAGAATTCACACAGACGTGTGTGGACCTTTCTTGGTTGCTTCAACAATAAAACACATGTATTATGTTATATTTGTTGATGACTATTCTCGTAGATGCTGGATATTATTCATGCAGAAGAAGAGTGAAGCGTTCTCAAAGTTCTGTGAGTTCAAAGCATTGGTGGAGAAGGAGTCAGGGAAGCAAGTGAGAGCTCTACAGAGTGATAATGGTGGTGAATGCATCTTGGGTGAATTCAAATACTTCTGTAACAAATAAGGAATTCGAAGAGAACTCATAGCACCTCATAACCCACAACAGAATGGGGTCACTGAGAGGAAGAACAGAAAGATTGTGGGTGTTACACGAGTGATGCTGCATGACCAGGGCCTATTGATGCACTTGTGGGCAGAAGCATGCAACACTATGGCTTATGTGAAAAACTGTTGTCCTCATAGAGTACTTGGCATGAGTATACCTGAAAATTTTTTTACTGGTAAGAAGCCTGATATTTCTCATTTGAATATTTTTCGCTCATCTATTTACATTCATGTGACAAAGGATGCCAGGAAGAAGTTGGAGCCAATTGCAGAAGTTGGGATATTTGTGGGGTACACAGAAGAACCCCATAATTATCGTGTGTATTTTCTAGAAAT
The DNA here is from genome assembly GCA_034641835.2 of Pinus albicaulis. Lineage (NCBI taxonomy): Eukaryota > Viridiplantae > Streptophyta > Pinopsida > Pinales > Pinaceae > Pinus > Pinus albicaulis. The sequence continues at coordinate 1,120,216,920 of CM076583.1, read as the reverse complement.
TCGGATGACATTGGTGCGACGGGATATAAAATTCAATGAGGTGAAATCCATGAAGTTGTTGCTTGAGAGGGAGCTACACTTGCATGCAGAGGAGGAACTTCTTGTTCCCAAAGATGAGCCTCTAGATGTGGATTAGCCACAAGAGAAGATTCATGGAGTGGAGGAGTCCACTCATGTAGAACCAAACATCAGACAAGGCATAAAGCGTACCACAGAAGCTGAGAGACTGAAGCTTGATACGACACAGAATGTAGGAGTCCCTACATCACAGTGCAAACAGAGAAAGTCACCTGACCAATTTACTGAATACATGGCTCTTATGAGAAAGTGTATTGTGATAGAGCCATCTTATTTTGAAGAAGAAGTGCAGTAGCCCACATGGGTAGATGCCATGGTGGAGGAGTATGAGTCCATTGTTAGAAACAGTGCTTGGGATATTGTTCCAAGGCCGGTGGGAAAATAAGTTTTAGGATCAAGACGGATCTAAAAGGTAAAGCGAGCTACTGATGGGAGCATCGAGAAGTATAAGGCAATATTTGTTGCCCAGGGCTTCTCACAGATCAAGGGGATTGACTATGAAGAAACCCTTGCACCTGTCGCACGGTATTATTCCATATGGACCATCCTTGCTCTCTCACCGCAGATGGGTTGGCACATTCATAATATGGATGTGAAGACTACGTTCCTTAATGGGATCATTGAGGAAGAGGTGTACATTGAGCATCTTGAAGGATTTGAGATCTTCAGCAGCAAGTCGCATGTGTGTAGGCTCAAAAGAGCGTTGTATGGGCTGAAACAAGCACCAAATGCTTGGTACACTCAGATCGACCACTATTTCAATGGACTTGGCTTCACTAAGAGTGAGGTGGATGCAAACCTGTACTAGCTTGTGGTGGAGGGTAAGCTTTTAATCATTGTTCTTTATGTTGATGATTTAATACTAACAGGTGATGAGTAGTTGATACACTCATGCAAGGCAGATCTTGCAAAGGATTTTGAGATGAAGTATTAGGGCCTCCTTCATTATTTCCTTGGATTGGAAATATGGCAGCAGGAAGGTGAACTGTTTGTGTCTCAAGGAAAGTATGCCCAGGAGATACTGGAGAAGTTTCACATGAAAGGCTGTAAGCCTATTGACACTCATCTTCTAGTAAACTGGAAGATAGAGGATGCTACATCGACAGAGGTAGTGGATGGAACTATTTATTGACAATTAGTGGGTTTTCTCATGTATTTAGTCAATACAAGACTGGACATATGTTCTGCGGTGAACCAACTTTCACAAGCGATGGTTAAGACTACCAAGATATTTTGGAAGGCAAGAAAGCATGTCCTAAGATATCTCAGGGGCACATATAAGTATGGTTTATGGTACAGATAGATGGATGAGGTGAAGTTTCATGGCTTCACGGATGCAGATTGGGCAGGCAGCCCAACAGACAGAAAGATCACATCAGGAGGGATTTTCAATATCGGATCTACGATAGTTTCTTGGTACAGTAGGAAACAAATATATGTGGCACTCAGTTCAGCAGAAGCGGAATACATGGCAGCAAGTCAAGCTGCATGTGAGGCTATCTGGATGAGGAAGATCCTGGTTGGTTTGTTCGGTTCACATTTAGATCCCATAATGATACATTGTGATAATCAGAGTTGCATTAAACTCTCAGCTAATCCTATGTTTCATGATAGATCTAAACATATTTATATCAGGTATTATCATATCCAAGATTGTGCGCAATGGAAGATCATGTTGCTTCAGTACATTCCTACGGAGGATCAAGATGCAGATATTCTGACGAAGGTGCTCACCAGGAGCAAATTCGAATACCATAGAGGCAGGATCAGGGTGAAGGATAATCCCTATCTTGTTGAGAGGGAGTGTTTAGATTCAACAAGATGATGAGCCTAGTGAAAAGAATCGCCTTCACTAAGTGGGCCTACAGGCTATTTTTGGTGCAAGTCTATTTTTATACATGGTGATAATATTTCAGAAGTTGCAGGATGCTATTTATGGATGGATGATCAATTTGGAAAAATAGATGAAATTATATTTTTAGAATATTGGGCGAAGTCTATTTATAGATCGTCAATCTAAAAATAGAAGTGTTCATTATTATTATCTCTTAATAATAATCCGACAATAAACAACAACTTAGTCTCTCGGAGCACTTAATTTCAGTGCACAAAATTGGAAAATAAATGGGATGAGGGAATTACACAATTCCCAAGGGCAACTAGTGGTTCATGCACAGAGGACTCAGTTAGAAATCAAGTGGAAAAGTTATGACAGAGTTGGAAGAGTAGTTTATGGAGTTGTATTCATTTCAACTCAGACTCAGTTGAGCTAGTTGTATCTAGTCTAACTGAATGATACACTAGTGAGAGTGGAGTGAATTAATTAGTTAATTAATTCACAAATAATAACTCATTAATCAACTGAACAATAAAACAGTTAACTACAGTGCATGGCAGTTCCACTGGAGACCCAGTGGAGAGATAGGTGAAAGGGAAAGATGGACTATCTATTGTGACTATAGTGATGCATTGATTGCATCACACACACATTGGAGTTGCCAATGAGGATTGTGCAATCAAGGCAAGAGTAATTTGAATTCATTTAGGTCTATTCTTCAGTAAGGATTGCGCAGTGAAGGCAAGCTAGCAGGGGGTAAATATCGGTGCGTGGATTTGCAGATTTTTCTTGATTAGTGTGTGACAATTGTATTGTACTGAGAGCTTGATGTACTAAGATTTGTATGAGGATTGTTACATGATCTCCATGATACATAATATATGGTAGTTGGGGTTTTTAGCTTCAGGATTTCCCGTTAAAAAGCTATGTTATGTGCGATTGTTTTTATTTATGCTTCACATGTGTTTGAAATTAATTTTCCACAAAAGATTAACAGTGGAATGATTATGTATTTTGCAAGAAGTTAAATATTGTAATATCAGGGGAATCTAAGACATATGCATGCTTAATGTATATAATTTCTACAGTTAACACAACATCTAGAACAACATTAACCATTTGTGTTTGTATCATACTATCCTTGATGGAAGGCATAAATTATAATCTGCTTTCTTCAAAAAGCCAAAATTTTTCAACAGTGGATATCAACACCAAATTCCATCCTTGAGCATAAAACAGATCAGAAAATTATGCAACAAAGAACTATGAAAATCAATCAAACATCACAACAAACATGGTTTTAATTCTATTGCACATGTTATCTCAAAGCCTTTACATTTGTAAAGTAATTCAAACAGCCAAGATCACATCCAACAACCTATACATATTTTGTAGCTGCATACAAGAAAAATTTGCAATTAATAAACATATTACAAACCAAGAAATTGTTAAAATTATCAATAAAATACTTTAGTAAATATCTTAAAGTGGTTGAAGTGACGCTTTATCCTCTCCATGCATGTTTGGCTTTCATGAATCACATGGAGCTTTAGATTTGTTTCTTAAATTGTTGACTCACAAAATTCACAACACGTATTTCTGTTGCACATGTTCTCTCAAATCCTTTACATTTGTAAAGTACTTCAACTAGCCATAACAAGCAAACAACATGTACAACTGTTGTAACTGCAGACAAGAAACATTTGAAATTAATAAACATATTCAAGAATTTTAGCTAGAACTACGAAAATCAATCAAACTTCACAACAAACATGGTTGTAATTTTGTTGCACATGTTCTCTCAAATCCTTTACATTTGTAAAGTACTTCAAATAACCAGGCTCACAACAAACAACCAATACATATGTTGTAGTTGCATACAAGAAAAATTTGCAATTAATAAACAGATTACAAACCAATTGTTTTTTTAAATTATCAATAAAATACTTTAGTAAATCTTTGAAAGTGATTGAACTAATGCTTTATCCTCTCCACACAAATTTTTATATCATGAATCGCATGTACCTTTTCATATGTTTCTTCAATTTTTTACTCACAAAATTCACATGTATTTATGTTTCACATGTTCTCTCAAAGCCTTTTCATTTGTTAAGTACGTCAAGCCTTCTATAGAATATGGTAACCAGAGAAAATTTTAAGGATGGGAAATTATTTTGAAGTTTAAAACATTGGCGAATTTGACTAGTCCCTAATATGCAAACTATAATTTTTTTATTGATATATTTGTAAAATTATTCAAATTTATAATGATTTTTTATGTACTCTCTATATGATGTTGGCGATTTTTATGTTAAAATAATTCTATATTGCAAAATTTGGGCAAATGATTTTTATAAAAATTAGAAACTTGCAAATCTTTTTTTTGGAAAAAACATGGAAACTTAGCCCACTTGCGAATATTAGCCCCTAAAATTTCCCATGATTGTAACTTGGTGACCTTCATGGGAAATGTAAGGACTTAAAAGATATGTAATTTTTGGGCTAGATTTATTTTTTGAAGAAAAGGGAAGAAACAGAGTCTTGTTTACAGGCAAGTGCAGAATGCACATAAAAAATGTAATTTGAATTCAAAGTAGGATAGAAATCACACATTTTTCTTGGGAAAATAAAGAAGTCCAATTGCTTTTAAAATAATGAATCCCAAATACATCATATTTATCTACAAATAGAATTGAAGAAGTTTTTGGAAGGTTAACAATGCTATTGTACATCTGATGCCATGGGCTAGATATAAGAGTTACTAAAAAAATGAAAATAAATTTCTATCTACATTTGTTGATTGTTTTCTCACTAATGTAACATGTTGATTAAAGGATTATGAATCTAATATACTTGCTTTGGAATATTTCTAGGTTTTAAGAGTTGAGAATTCATGGGAAGAGGAAGATACAAGAGGATGTAGCCTATCAAACCATGATTCTAGAATTCCAACCTGACTAGACAAATAATTTAAGAACCGAAGAAATAGAGAGAATGAATCAGGAATACATAAAGTGGGTTGGAGCATACCTTGATAAACAACAGGGCGATCTTGAATCTTTCTACTAAAGGTAGATAACTATATTACTTAATTCAAAATGGTACCTGAGATATTTTAAAACTTATTCCCTTGAATCTCATGTGGTAGTGAATTCTAAAAATATATGGTAATCTAAGAAGAAAAAAGTAGTAGCTATTCTTAAGGAATACAGTTCGATGAAAGGGAACCTTCAGGTGCCTAGTTATGTTTTCTACATTCATTATTTTCTATTTTTTATTAATGGGTGTAGGAGGGCTCTCTATTTGATAATTATATATCTACTCATGTGTTCATCAAACACTGATCCAAAGGCCATAAACAAATTTTTACAGCTCCTCTTCCTCTTGATGGATCAGAGTGGACAAGTTTTTGGAAAAATGGGAGTTGAAGACTACACATTTGGTCACACAATCTCATTATCCTTTTCCAATAGGTATGCAATAAATTTGTTTCCAGTACATAAAAAAAATAGAATAAAGGTGTTGTGCAGGTAAATCCCCTCTGTGGATAGAGGTGATCCCTCTATCCCTGGAGTGGGTCTAGCAACAAGGGAACATGCTAATGTGTTGGATTCCTAGTTTATGAATGAAACTTAGTTGGGATATATGACCTACCTTTGTTCCAACACAGTTTTTTTAGCTGTGGCATCAGTCTCCTAATCTTCATTGTTACACGTCGTGATCCTTTAGCGGTAATACTTGGGTGCTTGCACAAGGATCAGAGAATGATAACAACATACGAAAAGATACTTGCATTCATAACTATTTAATTGGTCAAGGAGAAATAAATGTATTGCATGATATTAAACACATCAAATGCAAAACAGGAACCAAAACATCAGTAATGTATTAATAAGTAGAGAGAAGAAGTTTACAATGAAAATATCCTTGATGTGGCAGCCTCCATCGATGGATCCAGTCAAACACATCTCAAGCATTCATCGAGGATTAGACTTCGCGAAGGAATGGGTCTATACTCTCTCTCAACAATGGATTCCTCTCTGCTCTATCTCACAAAAACTATAGTAGGACTGTTCAACTATTCAACCATTTCATCTAGCCACAACTATGTGAGAAGGATGTATTTGTAGGAGAGGATGAGGTGGTTTTGGATCCCTCATAAGATGGAAAGGAGGCCTTATCCTTTGGGAGGTTTCTCAAATGTATGAAACAAGAAGCCAAAGGAAGGTGTTCGATGTTATTCAGTCGAAAAAACCATGTTGACTCCACTCACGAAGTGGTTGGGAATGGAAACATTGCTTCTATTTTAAAAAACCTTCCAAAAACAGCTTGGCATGGGTAGTCCACTCAGACAGAGTGCTAATGGGCACAAGGCCTAGTGCTAATTTCTCTATGGGCACGAGGCCATAACTTCCTGCCATCGCCGACCCAAAATAATATGTTTTTGAGAGCCTACTCCAGGAATAGTCAACCGAGGAAATGTTATTCTCATAGCAAGGGATGCAATGACACTTTTTTCAAGGTATGAAAATACAAATAAGTCATGGAAATGGTCATCCAATGTTCAGGATGGGGATTGCAGGGATGGTGACAAAATGCTATGTAAAAAATGGTCAACCTTACTTGGTTACCTTTGGAGGCTAGAGGGAGAGGAAATCTTACCATTCACTACAACCTAACATATAACATCCTAGGAAAACATACCAATTTCATTTTCTCACACATTTATCACCAAATCCTATCAATTTCATGTCAGACTGGCTTAGACCCCATCTGGGCCCATTAGGTGGTGCTTATCTCACAGTTTTACACCAGCATTATGTAACTTGATAAAAAATTTTGACAAGAAAGAAGAAACATTTTGGACATGCATTAGCACACTTGGAAGGTCATTGCCAACTTTCTTGAGCTACATTTGAAAGGTCAAGTTTCCACCTTCACCATCAAATAGTTAAGGTCGAGGGAAACCTTCGCCTTGACCAAAACTTGGGTGAAATATTCTTAACAAGTTTTTTCTTGTTGTCTTTGATGATATACACATGTACACTGTAGTAAAACCTTGAAGGGCCACCTCAAGAACATAAATTAGGTATTTTCCATGTTAAAATAAAAAAAAACAATATTGCAAAAAGTACCAAATGAATTTGTGGCGAAAAGAAAGTGACTTAGTACATCGACCATATAATATCAAAAGGCCATCTAAAGGTCAACCCAAACCCAAAAGCATCTCTAATTGCAGGGATTCCAAGAGTTAACGTGATATTACCAAAATTTTATAAAAGTGTATGCTCATATTACAACATCCTTATTTGAGATACCTAGGAAGGACTCTTTTCAATGCAATTAGAAGGCATAACAATATTTTCATCCTATGGAAAAAAGTAATGTCCTCCACTCTAGTACTACCTATCCCATACTTGTTTAAACAAATTATAATTGCATAATATGCATTCTGATTCAGAATCAACACAGTAGTAATGAAAGATGAACGTGGAGGAAAATTCCTTGTCAATGGAACATGTATTGTTGGCAGAAGGTTGTACGATTTTGGAAGAGGTTAGAGGAGGCATAGCTGCCACCTTTATAGTCACCTTCAATTTATTTTATTTTTCATTTTCGTTAAGGTCACTATGCACATCCTTTTTATTTCATTGTGAATCAGATGTAGGGCTTGCTAAAGTGAATTTTCTTGATTTTTTTTTGCTTATATAGAATATGGTAACTGGGTGACCTTTATGGGAAGATGTAAGGACTTAAAAGACATGTAATTTTGGGCTAATTTTCTTTTTTGAAGAAAAGGGTAGAAACAGAGTCCCTTTTACATGCAAGTGTAGAATGCACACAAAAAATTTAATTTCAATTCAAAGTAGGATAGAATTCACACATTTTTCATTGGAAAATAATGAATTCCAATTTCTTTTAAAAGTAGGAATCCCAAATGCATCATCTTTATCCACAGATAGAATTGAAGAATCTGTTGGAAGGTTAACAATGTTGTTGTCCATCTGATGCCATGGGCTAGATATAAGAGTTACTAACAAGATGAAAATAAATTTCTATCTACATTTGTTGATTGTTTTTTCACCAATGAAACATGTTGATTAAAGTATTATGAATCTAATATAATAGCTTCGGAATATTTACAGGTTTTAAGAGTCGAGAATTCCTCAGATGATGAAGATGCAGGAGTATGCAACCTATCAAACCATGATTCCTGAATTCCAACTTGAATGGATAAAGAATTTAACAACTGAAGAAAGAGAGAGAATTAATTTCTATGGAAAATACCTTCATCTCAAATATTTATCAAGTTAGTATGCTTTATACTGCAAATTTTACATTCATAATGTTATCACTAGAAAATTAGACAAGAAAAGATGGCATTATTAAATGTTAGGAAAAAGGATTTACAGGGCTGAGAGACATTAGAAGATCTGAAGTATTTAAAAATCTCTAAGGTCTAAGAGGAAAATCAAATTCTGCACTAAAGGAACCAACAACATGTGCCTTTGTGCGCATTTTTCTTTGATAAACACGCCTTTACGCGGATTTTCCTCAAAAAGTCGCGCGGTCCAGAGAGTCGAAAAAATCAGTTTCTGCGACCACAAGCACACTCCAGGACATTGATCTCACACTTGAGGCTACCTAAAGACAATCACCCAAGCATCCTTAGGACCTCAAGGGAGCACACAATGGAATAAATGTGGCACACAATGGAATCATCCTCCTCTCTTGGGTCACCATCCACAATGTACCAAGAGAGGTAAGGAGAGTTTGAATTCTCCTATATAAGGTCACCAAGAGACGAAAATTTTGAGAGCACATTTTTATGCTAGCCAGAATTGCCCCAAGAAATCCAGCAATGTGTGATCGAGAGAAGGGAGAGAGGGGACTCAGTTGTTGGCCATTCAACAACTCCAGTCCACCATAGTAGAGAGAGGGAGACTTTGCGCCAAGGTAGATCGAAAGTAAAGAGGTCCTTGCATCAATACTTAGAACTCCCTAGTTCTAAGGGCCCCTTGGCAAGTGGGTAAACATTTCATCCTTCATTCCTACCACCACTCAATAAGAGGGGACATAAGTGCAACTCTTTGGATTATTGAAATTGTTTGACTCGATTTAGAGATTTTGTATTATTTTATTTAATTTAGTTTGTATTTTTGAATATGCATGCTATTTCTCTATCTAGTATGTTTATGTCTTAGCTTGTTCCCTAACTTGCTTGAATCCATTTATTTTCTGACTATGACCAAGAAATTAAGAGGGAAAAACCACTCCTCTTAAGTAGGTGTTATTTGGTACATTCGTGCACCAAGCATACACATACAGGATTGGCAACTCCACTAAATTTTATTTCCAAGTTTATGTGGTTGTCCCTTTTTTTGTAGAGACCTATTTCTTTCCTGAGGAGTTGGGCTAGAACTGCCCCCTTTCTCTCCTTCACTGCCTAATTCACCCTCCGTAATAGGCTGAGGTTGAAGAGCTCGCAAAAATTATTTTGCAGGAAAATTGCGTGGCTTTTTTGCAAAGAGACACACTTGAGTGCGTGAGTTCAAAGGTGACCTACGCGAAGCCTTCATGCCTGTCTCAGCCTTTTTCACACGGAAACCAAAACTAGTATTTTTTCTACTATTTCCATTTATTTATTACTTGTAAAGTGACTGGCAGCCCTTAATAAATCTGCCAGCACTAGTTGAGGTATCTCACAACTTGTTCAAGCTCACTTTTAGCTATGTTTTAGTAGTCTAGGTGTTATTTTTATTTCAATTTGATTTTCGCAAAGTTCACACATAGTTTAAGTAGGAGGAAAATTAACTTGCATTCCGAAATAATTTATCTTTTCCAAATTTAGGCACCAAAAAAAGCTTTTATAATTAGCCAAAGTAAGTGGCCCAATTCCACGCATGCTTAGCTAAATATTTTTTATTTTTATAGTGTAAAAGTCATTAGATTAGTTCAATTTCTTGCACTAGGATTCAGGATTAGGATTGAATTGTCTGTAGAGAGCAAGTAATCACTACTACCTTTTCACCTTCGAGTGATCCTCAGCAAGCATCTGAACACTCTCTATTGATAACTCACCATCTCCCTATATTTTATCATTTAGATTAACTAGGAAAAATTGAAAGAAGCCCATATCCACACATGTTTTTCTTTTGAGCAAGGAACAACCAAACATAGTTTAAATAGGGGATTTTCAAAAGGATCATTGAATATACACATGTTCAAAATATGTTCTTTTCCACCTGTTTCTCACACACATTCACACCCTAAGTAAAGTAAGACACCTAAAACTAACTTAACCAAACTCACTAAATTCTCCCCACAGGGGCCACAAAAGAATTTATAGTTTAAGTTAGGGCCAAGGAGGTAGGCATCCAATAAGCCGCCTTCGTCAGTATTTATCTTCAAACATAAAAGTTGATTTTTTAGGGAAATTTCAGATCTTTCTATCCTCCCACAGCAAAGAAAACCCAAGAACAACAAAGACCCAATTCAAAGGGGGTTAGGCTTAGGCCCAGTGCGTGTGGTAGTATTCGGGGCTACCTATCCCATCTAATACTCGGTACTGGTAGTTGAACTACCAAGAAGTCCAACACTCAAATGCTCACATGGGAAGATGATGCTTAGTGGCCAAAATTAGGGCATCCTTCCCTATAGGTGATGGTGTAGGAAGCACTAGACCCTCTACCCTTACCTTGGTTGATTTCCTTTGGTTGACAGGGGGCGTCGCCAGTTATTTCGGGACGTTGTGCCAGCATTCACAAGATATCTTCGCAAGGCCAAGTTACATTTGAGCATGTGAGGCTGATTAGGTATTTTAGGATTTGAGTATCATACACAAACAATAGAAAACCATATTTTTTGATTTACTGAGAACATAGGATTAATCTCAAGGGAAAATTTATCTTTTATTTTCTCTTTGTTTTATGTATGCGATCGAATTTTTACTTTGATTATAATCTCTATCCGCTCAAATATTTCCAGAACCATAAATAATGGATGCTAGAATGGACCCAATGGGACCTCGTCCATCTAGAAATATTTTGGACCTCCCCCCATTACTGAGAGGGGTTCCAGGTCTTTCTCCATTTAGGCGTCAAAGACGGAACACTGCCACCCTTATCAGTTCATACTTTATCTGGACATCATTAGTTGGGAACCCTAGTTAGTCTCCCAATGCCACACTGATGAACATCCCCATAGGGTCACTGCACAACATTCCTCCCACAACCCCTAGTAGGCAGAGGAGTGCTACCCATTCGGGAAGATAGGTGAACGCACAGCATGGTATGTCATAGAAAATCCTGATTCCTAACCAGAACATTGTGTTTTCACAAGTTGGAATGACTAAAACTCGTAGTCACCTTTTAAATATTTGTTAAATCTACCAGATTTAACCAAGTTGACAAATGAACCCATTGCACACAACCCCACATGGCCTCTCATGCCCACGAAGCTCCCTTCGAACATTCCAAATTTCGAAGGAAAGCAAGCGGAAGACCCTAAACATCACGTAATTACTTTCCACATGTGGTGTTCATCGAACAATATCATTGACGATATTCTTCGACTAAGACTATTTCAACGCATCCTAACCAGAATAGTCATGAAATGCTATGTGGAGTAGCCCACTACTACACATGGAACCTTTAGTGCCCTCGTTACTACATTCCTAACCTATTTTCTGCTACCCATCCACCATGATTATGGAAAGGAATTACTAACACACTTTATGAAAACACTCGTCGTCCTTATCTTGGACCATCTCCACGAATGGCGGTGGCATTGTAGTTTGTGCAAAGTCAAACTCGACAATCTAGTTCTGTTAGACCTGTTCTTGAAAACTATCACCACAGAGATTTCAAAGGATGTGGCACAGCAAAGTCCCATATCTGAGGAGGATACCATCAGCAAGGCCGAACAACTCAAGATGATCTATAGGCAGTCAGGGTATATTTACAATATCCTGCCTAACGCCCCGTGCCTACAAAATTACAAATAATTTCTAGGTGCGTTGAACTCCGTAGATGGTTTAATCGGGTCATTGACCCAAAAAAACCTAAGAAGTAGCATCCAATACCCCGATTACACATATGATTCTACCTAGATCATACGACAACCCGACTACTAAAGTCATCATGCGCCTCCGCAAAATTTTACCAGTAGGGGGTCATCGTACCACCATCAGCATGGAGGAGCCTACCCTCTAGCTCAAGTGACCCAATACACATCTATACATGCTGATGGAAGATTCCTGCCCCTCGTCCTCCCCCCACCCCACCCCCCCCCCCCCACCCCCCCAACAACATACATTTATAAACTAGGGACTACAATACATCCCGCCCCTAGCACAAGACCCGCTCATGTAGAATAATGCACAAGTGAACTTTGTGCAACCTTACCAAATCCAACCATGCCAACCATACAATCAGGAGAATTCGAATTATCCTCCTAACGCAGTTAAGAAAAAAGTAAAAAAAAATCCTAAAGGAAATATTGGACAAGGGGGAAACAATCAACAACACTCTCCGCGAGGTTAGGCTAGAGGCAACTCTAACCGAAATCAGAACAAGATCCAAGAAGCTGCTAAACCCAGAACAAGAGGGAAAATCTTCAAACGAACCACTCTTGTTCGATCTATGGTGAGTATGGCCATTACACTCACCTCCCGCTCTCCCTGAGTTGAAGAAGTTGCAAAGTAACCGTGGATGAGGGGGATCCTCCCAGCAGATAAAAATCATGTAGGAGCCTTTCCCCCATCAAGGGACAGTTAGCATGCAGCAACAAAATTTTGACGATTATGGAAAAAACATCCACGAAATCTACATGACTGGTGAAGAAATGTTATTTCAGACACGAAACCAAAATTATGATACCCCACGAGAAACTAATGCATCAGGGGCTAGTACAAGTGCACCAGCATCACCTTTGACCATATCAAAGATGCCTATTTCACCTTTTCCAAAAATGGCTAAGTGACCAACTAGGAGCAGGAAATTATTCCAAAGTATCCCATAAATATAGCATTGTGGATGATCTATCTCAATCTCCCACCACTATGTTAGCTTTGGAGGTATTACAATCATTCCCAAAGTAGCGGAAAGCCTTACCTTCTACATTTGGTGCCATCGACCCTATCGATTCATGCCTGATGGCTTTTGATTTAGATAAAGCCACCCCTAGGCTTCCCTTGATGGTCGCCTTCCAGTTACCGGTGTCAGTTAAAAACAACACTATTCATCGATGTATCATTGACGAGGGTGCATCCACATGCATCATGTCAAAAACCATATGGCATAAGTTAGGGTATCCTAAACTAAAGCCATTAGAAATCGCGCTTAGAAGATATGATGGCCACCCTTCAGCCCCCGTCGGTCTCTACCAAAACATTTTGGTCTACTTAGAAGACAAGACGGTCCTTATAGACATTGATGTCTTGGACGCCCAACTAGATTACAATATACTCCTTTCCTGGAGTTATATGTACGCCATGTTAGCCATAGCCTCCTCCATCTTCTAAACTATGATGTTCCCCCATGAGGACCGCATCATTACTGTCAACCAATTGATAAATATAAAAAAGTGGCCCCTAACAAATATCGATGTCATTCTACCCTATGTAGACACATCTACCAAGACGCTTACACGATACCAGGAATATGGCCCTGGCCAGTTCAAACCGTCGTCCATCCTAGGGTCATTCCTGGAGATCCCCCTATTATACCTGAGTCATCACCTGATGTAACAGGGGCTTTGATGTGCATGATGTCCTCATTAAGAATCAAAGGTAGTCAAGACATGGAGATGCGTAGTAATGACACCTAGTCTTCAGCCATGGCAGCCTCTCTAGCCTATGCTGCCTCCCGAAATCCTTTCCTCTTTCCCCCAGCTAGTTTTGTGTCGTAGAAATTCATGGCCATGGTGGTCCTACCAAACTTATCATTTGCAATACCAGTTTTTTACCTAGTCCCACCTACTCCAATGGGAGTAACACACATCACCTTTATAGGGTTAATCCCTCTCAATCTTGAGAAGGCCCCAACCATTTAGGTGACTTTTGCAAACATCCCTTCAAAGGAAATTCCCATCGCAAAGAAAATGGTTATGACTAAGAAAAATGAGAGAAGAGGAAATAAGGTAGAGAGTCCCACCATGCCACGGGAATCACCATGTTACACCATCCGTGACATGGTAGGCCACCCTACCCACATCTTCCCAGAGCCAGAAGAATTGAAACTGCCCCTTAGCTCTGCGGTAGACATCGTGACACCAAGTTCCCATAAAAAGGAACCTTCCACAAAAATTCAAGGCAAACCATTGTGTACAAACCACGCATGGGCTATCTGTAGAAATTATGTGGACACTATACCCATCATTTCCTAGAGATCTCATGACATAGGGATGCCTTACATTCCATCAAGAAATCATACCAAGAGGATCCCTCCAACCGATCATCTAGAGATGAAGCTCACAACATTCTACACCTGGAGGATGAACGACAGTCACTGGAAAGACTCTCGTTCATATTCCCACCTCCTGTCATACACCGCATGTTGTGCGATGAATGTGGTCACTTCATTGACGAATGTGCAGCCCTGGAACTCATCCATAGATGGTATCCTATCAAGCGCGTTTTACTATGTTGGTTTGCAGGTAGTGCAATTCACATGTCCTTTATGTGTTGACGACCACATTTTAGAACAATGCCATTATATCCCTCGATTTCGCTTAGCACTAGCTAATTTTCGCTCAGCCATAGTTTTCCTCTACCAAGAAGATGGCTATGACTCTGAATCTATGAAAAAATCAAAAACTCAAGAGGATGTGACGATTAGATCCATCCTCTTTCTGTCAGCTGAAAAGCGAGCAATCAGGGAAACTTTAGTTACCCCCAACAACCCTCTGTGGAGAAGACCAACATGTACGTTATGTAAAACACCCAATCATGTGGTCACCACTTGCCCTGACTTAGAAGCACTACATCATTGGTACGCGGTTACGCCATCAAGCGAGCAGGAAAGGAACCCCATATCTAGGATGTTTTTCCTAGTGTGTTAGGGAAATCACCATGAGAAAATTTGTGCTTCTATTCCATGAATTCGTCCTCTAATTGATATGATAAATACATTAGAGAAGAAACACAATGATATCCTCAACCAATATAGAAGGCAGGACGCCCGAAGGCCATCTACCCCACACCCACATCGGCGTGATGGGCAAGTTGGGACGACGCACCAACCAAGCATGACCCAGGTTCAACCTAGGATAACTTGCAGACTATGTGACCTGATTGGCCACCGAGTCAATCATTGCAAAGAACTGAAGCACCTCGTAAACATTTTTCACACAGTCTCTTCTCAACCGCAAAGACTTCTCTCTAACGAAGAGAAGATCACACACACTCATTTCCAGATTTTTTCACACTTTCATCATACAATAAAATGCGAGAATCTCCCAGTGGAAAGTGTAGCGTTAAGTATACACTCCCCAAAAGAGTTAGACATATCCAATCCAAACACTCATAAATGGAAGCATAAGACCTCATATTCTATAATAGATAATTTCAAAGCATCCACATTTGGGATGAAGAGTAGTACTGATTCCCACACAATCTACTCAGATGGCACAGTGGTACCATGCACCATTTGTACTGGCCATAACCATGAACTAGAGGCATGTCCTCTAGTGGGAAAATTTAGGCGCCTCTATACCAGACATAATTTCCACCCACAAGAGATTTACCATCCTCACAAGGGACCTAGCCTTGCACTCATGCAAGCTCCCATCATAGAGATTCTTCTCCCACCAAACTCCAACGACACGATACACCATATAAGATTCATATCATCATGTATTGGAACCAGCACTCGGGCTTCCCGCACGTCTTGGGTTGCCAACCCTGTTCCCATTGTAAAAAGTCATGGCACCCTACACTTTTGCATTTATTTCTGTGAGATCCTAAATTTACATGCTGCCATGGAACTCTTCGATTATACGCAGCCTCTAGAAAAACATCTAGTAAAACTAGATTTGATCAAGAAAATCTGACGACTGTCGCTACAACACAACGAGGCCCACAAGAAACTGGTAAAAGCATCATTCGACTGACACATCAAACCTTGCTCATTCATTGATGCATTAGGGGAATTTTGAGGTCTAAAATGGACCTTCTAAGAAAAATGTACAACAAAAGTAAACTTTATAAGAACCAATAAGATTCAAGATGATGATGTCAACCATGGGGGATGATTCACTATTTTTTAAGTAAAAGGGTAAAAAGATTAAAAAATAATAAAATAATAAAACTACTTTTTCAACTCACATTTTCAACTTATCTCCCAAATTGTTTACTCAAATTTTGAGTAGGAGTACTCATTGGATGAAAAATTTAATTCCTCATCCAAGGAGTACCAATGTTGTATACTTTTGATGGACCTTGCTACACGAAAAATGAGAAATACATGAAAAAATGTCATTGCAATAACATTTTTCATGTAGAAATATCCATCAAAGGTATGGAACATGGGTACTCCTTGGATGAGGAATTAAATTTGCATCCAACGAGTACTCCCGCTCGAAATTTGAGTAAAAAATTTGGGATATAAGTTGAAAATACAAGTTGAAAAATTAGTTTTTTCTTTTTTCCCTCTAAAATTTGATAATGTAATCAAATATTATTTTATTATTCCCACTATTATTAGATAACTTAGGAGGAATATTTTAGACCTCAAAATTCCACTAATGGAGATTTAGTCCTCCGCTACGATGTCGCAAAAGAAGCCCTAAGGCCAGCAAAGTTCAAAAATTTGTGGAAAGCACCCTACATCAAAAAACATTCCCTCCTCAAGGGGGCATACATCTTGACTGAGCCAGATGAAACATGCCTCAGAAACCCCATCAACGTCCTTTATCTCAATAAATTCTACACATAAGGGCCGAAAAGGCCCACCCCTAGAGTCAACGTACACAAACCAAAACACTTTAATTTTTTGATGAAAATAATTGTCACAAAGCATGCTCTAGTGTCACAACGGATTACCAACCCGACCATTACATCAGATTTGTCGATGGAGCATCGCGATTGTCTCAAATTTTAGCAATAGCTTCCTGGGTTATCTATCACCCTGACCAATCACCACTCTGCACCAATGGTGTTTGTATCAGCTCAGCAACAAACAATCAAGAAGAATATGACGTCGTCATCAAACTTATGTGCGGCGCCCTTAATCAGTGAATACGCCACATACATATCTTCCTTCATTCCCAGTTAGTAGTGTCGCAATTAAACCAAAAATTTAAGGGATTCAGATTATTTTAGAAAATACTTGCATGCAAAAATATTAAGGCGACAATTTGACTACGTTACATTCACACATGTACCAAGGAGTCATAACCAAACGGCTGATCACATAGCTAACAATATTCTAAACTCGAATGCATCTTGGATAAACCATCATACCTAAAAAATAAAAACATAGAAAACATAAATATCCATCAGCATAGCATAATCCATAAATAAAACAAGGGACACACCATGCAGAGCCACAAAAAATATGTCTCGCATATATACCAAAAAATGTATGTGTCTTGAGTACAAAAAATCGTGTCTCTGACCTATAAGTCATCCCAAAAGATACACAAGTACAAGTCAACAAAAATAGGGGAATCATCCTCATAATGGGTGATTTCCCTATGTATAATAATAATCTAGGGTGGTTCTCCCCTCGGTGGGGAACCTAGATGCACTTCTGCTCCTGGTACCAATATTGGAGCCACCGTCAAAACAAATATCACCACCCTACATAAAACTGACCGATTGGACGTCTCCTTGGCCATCAATTTCTCCAGCCACGCATCGTCAAGGTCATCGAAAAAACCTCGGGTAGGCATCCACTGGCTCAAGTGGCCCACTTGATCCCATGCATCCTCTACCACCCAATATCTAACCTCTAAAGCAGCCACCTACTCGGTCAACTCAGCTACAGAAGCCTATGCTGCATCATCACAAGTTAGCTCAGTAGTAGGGTCGGTAGCAACCAAGCTGCTACCCTCCCCCGAAGGGCCAACCTCTCCACTTGCTTCTCCAAAAAAAGGCTGTGTTGGAGCTCCTCCTTGTCCCCTGCGAGCTCCTTGAGGTCACCAAATCGGATGGTGTCCCACCAACCGAGCCATAGGATGACAAACCTCGCCAAAATTTACATGAGTAACCAATATTATGTCATTGTCATCATAATACACATATAAAACATATGTACTCAAGTAAATGAAGAAAACACAAAAACATACCTGCTAGCCCCCAATCATATCCAATGGACAAACCCATGTATGGATCTCTTCTAAAGTCCATTCCCGCATAAGGTAATGGCAAGAAAATCTGAGGATTAGCCTCGAACCAAGCCTCCGTGGTGGCGTTCCAATAATGCCCCACCCTACCTCCACCTCCTCGAGGCATCACAAGGGCCCAACTCCTCATGCCAAGCTCTTGTGGCCCCCCAGCTGGCACCACCACCATAGGTCTCAGTAGCACCACCGGCTCATACATGATGTTGCAAAGGATGCTAGCATAAGTAAACAACGTCGATCGATCTCGGACCTTGGAAAGCTACACCAACATCCCGTCATAAAAAAAACGGGCAAAGTCAAAAAATTTCCCGGCCTTCAGTTGGCACAAGACACCGATATACGGTCTCGATGCCCGATGAGGAGCATACAGCCTCACTAGTCACACAATGGCCACCAGAGCACACTGCTCAGCCAAGTCTATCACAATAGAAATCACTATGAACGCGTCTGTAAGGGGTGCCCTGCCACAATGGACTACTGAAAATCTTTGAAGATCCACTCTCCCGGAAGGAAGTGGATAGCGAAGCACCTTACCCTGAGGCAGAATCTCGGTCACAAAATATATATCCGTGTGAGGATGGATAACAAGGTTGCACCCTCGCAACACCATTACCATGCGTCGCCTATTCCAACATCAGATCAGATAGCGCAAAAGTCAATCATGTGATCGTAGAAGGTCATTCTCCATGAATTTGAGAAGACCCTATCACAAAAACTATTGGTGTTCATGACAATCAGCAACTAAGGCAGCCCAGAGATCAGGCCAATCCCTCTCCCTCCACAGTATCCTGTCAACAAAACAGGAACACATTAGCCACACTGAAAACAATAAAAAATGGACAAAATTTCCCAAAAATTTTGCAAAAAGTAACTTTGGCCCTCCGCGCACCTATTCCTCAGATAGGTGTGAGGAGGGCATGCCTTTGCTTCTCACAGACATGCCAAACGCATGCCAAAAGCTAGGATAGACAAGCTAAATGTGTGCAAAACCTTATTTTTGTGCACGCCTGTACCTTGATTGCCCGCACGGTGAAGGTAAAAAATAGCCTAAGATCTATACAAACCAATATTGTATGGCCCTTGGCACTGACACACTGAAAAAATTGAAATACATGACATCATGGAGCCTACCTGGCTAAAAAATCACTAGTCCTAGGTACTTAGGCTAATCGCAATGACAAGAACTGCTTCATAAAATCCTCTGACCTCTCAAAACCTTAAATGCTCAACAGACACAAATGAACTGAATTGAGTCATATTCACCTATATTTTACCCTTTTTAGAAACTTTGGAGGATCATAATGAGAGATCAGAAGGCCCAATTATAGGACCAAAAGCAACAATGTGATCAACACTCCATAATGCCAAAGGGTGATGCCACACATTCGCACCCTCAAAAAAAAAAATCAGTGCCGGCAGGTATGCCTTCTCTCATCTTATTTTTTAAAGCACATGTCTTTCAAATAGTATTTGAATAAATAATAATCTTTCACTTGGGGTATTTTTTTTTGCAGGTACTGTGCAAACCATCCACCACTCCACCGACTGAAAGTTCCAGAGCAGGTATCATTCTAGCCTCAACATGATAGAGTCCCAGAAAAAATTTTCATATCATGACATAATTTACCCATCAGAAATTAACCATAGGTTCCAAATACCTGGCCATTTTTATCATCACCCCACTTTTGCACATGATAAACATATTCGTTGGTCGGTAGAGCCTCCCCTCCATTGCACCCGCCACCCAAAGTAGACCATATATCACAAAAAATAGTGACGCCATGGCCATACAACTTTAGTCCGGGAAGCACCTCATGCCCATTCACCCACCATGCATCAGGTCAAGTTTTACCATATCGAAATAAAACCCCTTTCTCGGATGACCAGGTTTTGCAAGAAAATTGAAAGCACACTACTGCGCCTGACATTTGGCCTACCATACCTCCATCAACATAGCTCATCGACAACATTTTTCCATCCACTTCATTAACCTTTCACATGATACCAACCAATGGGGCCCCCACCCTCAGCAAAAAAACCTTCCTCACATCATCTTTGAGTGAACTATTTCATGTTTTGGGGCACCCGTCTCCTTGTTTTGTAAAAACCAAACCCCATTACTTTATTCTTTTGGTAAGTGTACAAAGACCACAAATGGTGCACTATGTCCCTAACCAACCCATTCATTTTTTCTGCCATGGTAACAGTCCCTGGTCACCCTTGGTCTAAGTAACACACCCTCACACATAAGCCACCATGAAATTCATAACAAATATATACCCACCCTAGATGTCCTACTAACTCTAGGGATTTCCCCATCAGAAATAGTTATGACTGCCACCAAGCTGCATTGTATACTCCGACCTTGGGCCATTGAATTCCCATCATCAGTTTTCAGTCACCCCTCGCCATAATTCTATTAGGAAAAATACTAAGAAGGGGGTGAATCAATATTTAAGGCTGAACAATTTTTCTTTTCTTTCTCTTAAAAACATATGTTACAGTACTTCATCCAACAGGTATGACCTTGTCAAACCAGGAGGTAACTCCTCAAAACTGGAATTGTGTATTAGCTCAAGAATGTACATGCTTATATAGATGGGAGGTGAGGCTATTGGGATTCAGCTCCCAATGACTCTTGGCCTTCCTTATTTCCTAATAATAAATAATATACAAAAATACATGTGCACACCCATCCATAGGATTAGGTGTCAACATTCCCCCCTTTAATCCGAAGGGATGTTGGTGAGTCCAAGCATCGATCTGAATTTTTCAAACTTTTCTCTTCCAAGTGCTTTGGTGAAGATGTCAGCAGTTTGCTCATTTGTGGAACAATGATGTAA
Organism: Pinus albicaulis; assembly: GCA_034641835.2. Lineage (NCBI taxonomy): Eukaryota > Viridiplantae > Streptophyta > Pinopsida > Pinales > Pinaceae > Pinus > Pinus albicaulis. The sequence goes on along the minus strand of CM076583.1, from coordinate 1,120,195,815 downwards.
ATGGATGGTTTTGGCCTGAACATGATGTCGAATTAGATGGTACTTTGTATTGATGTGCTTTGTTCGATCATGGAACTTTGGGTTCTTGGCCAACTTTATTGCATAAGTGTTGTCGATCATGAGTGGAGTGGAATACATTTGTTTCATCTGCAAATCTTCCAGGATTTTCCGGAGCCACACAATTTCCTTTGTTGCTTCAGCTGCTGCCACATATTCTGCCTCGGTCGTGGAATCTGCTGGAACTGACTGTTTGCGTGATCTCCATGAGACAGCCCCTGATCCAAGACTCATGGTGTAACCTGTAGTAGACACCCCTGTTTCTTTGTCGCCATCAAAGTCTGAATCAGAGTATCCGGTCAAGATGAAGTCGCCTACCTGTGTATATTCGAGTCCAAAGTCTTGAGTCCCCTTCAAGTACCTTAGTACTCTTTTTGCAGCAGACCAATGTCCTTCACAAGGTTTTTGCATGAACCTTGAGAGGATTCCAACAACAAATGAGATGTCAGGTCCGGTGGTGGTCAGATAGATAAGACTTCCTACAAGCTGTCTATACTTAGTTGCATCCTCAAATTCCTTCCCTTCAACTGATGTGAGCTTCAAGTTTTGTTCCATTGGAGTGCCTAAGTGTTTACAATCATCCATGCCAAATTTGTTCAAGAGATCTCCAATGTACTTCTTCTGAGAAAGAAAGATGAATTTAGGATGTTGAATTACTTCAATACCCAAATAGTAATGAACATGACCCAAATCAGTCATTTCAAAACCTTTCTTCAACTCTTTCTTCATGGATGCAATATAGCTCTCATTGTTTCGTGTTATCAAAAGATCATCTACATATACCACAAGATATACAACTGTTTTTCCAACTTTCTTAACAAACAAAGTTGCATCATCAAGATCAAAGTGTTTGAAATCAAGTTTCAGAAGATGCTCGGCCAACTTCTCATACCAGGCTCGTGGTGCTTGCTTGAGGCCATACAAGGATTTCACAAGTTTGCAAACTTTGTGTTCTTGACCCTTTATCACAAATCCTTCTGGCTGGGACATATAAACTTTCTCCTTCAGATCTCCATTCAAGAAGGCTGTTTTTACATCCATCTGATGGACTTTCCATCCATTCTGAGCTGCTAAGGCAAAGAGAGTCCGGATGGTGGTCCATTTTGCTGTGGGAGCAAAAGTTTCTTCATAATCGACTCCTTCTTTCTGTGCGAATCCTTTCGCCACAAGCCTGGCCTTGTGCTTGTCAAGTGAGTTGTCTGCTTTGTACTTGTTCTTGTAGACCCACTTACACCCAATTGGTTTCGTTCCCAAAGGCGGATCAACCAGCTTCCAAGTGCCATTCTTTATCAAGGCATCATACTCCTTCTGCATCGCTTCTTTCCATTCATCATGAGAAGCGGCTTCTTTGAAGGAAGTTGGTTCATGATCTGTAGACAAACTCAATTCACAGCTATAAGCAATATCCATATCAACAGGAGAATTAGAATTATCTACATCACCTTTGATTTTTTGAGTGGAACTTCTTGTTCTTGTTTTTCCAACCTCATCGGGATGAAAATTCTCCAGTGTCTTTGTCAGCCATTTGTGAGGACCTTTCTGAGATGGCCCAGGCTATTCATTTGATTGAGTTGGGATTGATTCAAGATTCAATCTCCCAATTCTGTCAATCACATCATCCAATGTGTCATCCGTGGTTGTTTCTTCATGTGGGGGAGAGTGTGGTTCAGGAAATGATTCCACAGTTTGATTCAATATCGGAATCCCCCCTTCAAGGTGTGGAATCACATTATCAAATTCTTTGAAAGACTTTGCATGTGTGAATCTATCCAGGCGATCAAGTTACCGCTCAACAACCTTGTCACTCTTGGATGATTCAAGAAATATGACATATCTTGCTATCACAAACTTCTTATTTGCTTCATCATAGAGACGATATCCTTTGGAGGTATTGGAGTACCCCAAGAAGATACATTTTCCGCTTCTAGCACCAAGTTTGTTCCTTTGACCCTTGGGTATCAAGGCATAACAGGTGGACCCAAAGACCCTGAAATGCTTTACCGAAGGAATGTGGCCATGCCACATTTCAAAAGGAGTTTTGTTTCTAATTGAACTTGAAGGACACCTATTCTTTATGTAAACAGCACATAGAACCGCATCAGCCCAAAACATCAATTTTACATTCTTGAAAAATAACATGGAGCGGACCATATTTAAAATAGTTCTATTCATTCTTTCAGCTACACCATTCTGTTGTGGATTATATGGCACAGTGGTTTGATGTTTGATTCCATGTTGACGAAGATAATTTTCAAATTCGTTTGAAGTGTATTCTTTTCCATTATCAGTACGCAGAGAGCCAATATGTGTTTGTGCATCATTTTCAATCCATGCATGAAAATTCTTGAAAGTTTGAAAAGCATCAGACTTATTCTTCAGTAAGTAAATCCAACACATTCTGGTGTAGTCATCAATCAATGTCATCATGTATTTGTTTCCATTTGCAGAAGCAATAGGCATAGGGCCACATAAATCTGAATGAACAAGTTCAAGTTTCCTATGTGCTCTTGAGTGTGAATCATGAAATGGCTGTTTGCTATGCTTTCCTAGAATACATGCATCACATTCCTTAGGTTTTCTAGGAATTGTAGGCACTCCATCAACACCATTTTTCTTCAACAAACGAAGGCTGTCATAATTTAAGTGTCCAAATCTAGCATGCCATAAAAGACTTGATGGAAATGTACCTTCATCATGATATGAACTGAAAGCAAAGTTTTGAGCATGAGAAGATGAACCTTTCAGCTTCAAAAGTCTCCCTTCTTCTATTCCCTCCATGACAAGTGAGTGATCTGATGCTGATCTGACCTCTGCCTTGCCATCAAACAAGTGAACTGAGTGTCCTTGCTGCCGGATTTCGATCAGGGCCAGCAAGTTTCTCTTCAACTCCGGGAGGTATAGAACCTCATGTAGGATATGATCAGGAAGACCAGGCAGTTTAAGCCTGACTGTGCCAAGCCCCGATGGCTTGAGTTTGGATTTATCTGCGAAATATACTGCTCCATCAACTTTGTCAGTGAAATCTTCAAAAAAATCTTTTCTAAATGTCATGTGACATGTTGCTCCTGAATCTAGCAACCAATCATCTCTCCATGAAGTAAATGAAACATCAAATAGGTTTTCAGTTACTCCATTGTTACAATGTGCTAGAACAGAATGAGTTGTTTCAACTGGTTTACCTTTGTCTTTGTCATCAGTTTTACCTCTGTCTTGATTAGTTTGCTGTTGAGCTTTAGATTGTCTGCCCCCCTTTTCTCTGAAGTTTCTTCTTCTTCTTCTTCCTTCTCTTCCTCTGGATGGACCTGAAGCGTGTCTCTTTTCTCTCTATGCCAAGTAGGCAGCCTCTTTAGAAGATGAAGGGATTGTCATCTTCTTTTGAAGGAGGAGAGAAAAAACTCTGCTGGAAAATTTCTCTTGAAGGAGAGAAAACAAAAAAAAATCTATTGCTGGAAAATATACTCAATTAAAAGGGCAGAAACTCTTGTTGGAAAAAAAAAAAATTCTGAGTTTAAAAACTCTTTCTGGAAACTAAATCTGCTCAGAAAACTTTTGCTGAAGACTGAATTTTTAAAAAACACTCTATGCTATAGACTGATTCTGCATAAAAAAAATGTATTTTTTTTTTATTTGGGGAAAATAATGTATATGAAAAAATGGGATTATGAATGGGAAGGGGGCGGAATGGAATTATTGAACGATGGGAGGGGTGTATACATGGGACAACGTTATTGAATGATGGGAGGGGTGTATACATGGGACAACGTTCAATATATATGGGATAGCGTTCAATATATATGGGACAGCATACAACACGTATATGACAGCGAAAAGTGAATTGACAGCGCAATGTTGAATGGTCGTATTACAATGTATATATGATATAACAACTGTGCGTAGTATTACAAAGAGTGACAGCGTTTTAATAACAATAACGCATATATAACCCAGCGTTTAAATGGACACGACGTTTAAATAGTATGGTCGACGGTATGGACACAGCATTTAAATGGTATGGTCGACGTTAATGGTATGGTGACAGCGTTTTAATGTAATAACAATAACGCATATACAACATGTCAAGAAACCAGCGTATTAAAAACAAAGCGTTGTAAAAACACAACGATGTATTTTAATATGAAACGCAGTGTCAAACTAAACCAGCGTGGAACCTCCAGACAGCGTGGTAAGCGTAGGGATATGTGAAGAGTTGCAGTGCGTAGCGTGTGAGAGAGCTCGCGGTAAGGCAGTATAGTGGACTGTTTGCAGGTGAGGGCGAATAGGGCGGAGATGGGAGGCGTGGACATGCGTTGAGAGGAGCGCAGGTGGGTCGTAAGGAGAGGAGGGAGCCCGAGAGCGAGGGGCGGGAGCGAGTTGCAGGTAGAAGGGGCGTAAGGGAAGAGGGAGGGGCGAACTGTAAGGTGAAGTCGAAGTTTTCAAATGGAGCGTGTTGCAGAGGGGGCCGTGCTATAGAGGCAGCGTTAATGCACCGGAATTTCAGTTGCAGAGTAGTCGAAGTGAGATCGATAGTTAGGCGTTTGCAGAGAGAGGGCGTGGTATGAAATAGTGGACAGAGGGTGGCTTAATGAATGAAGCGGATTGTATATACGTGGAGGACTGTATATGTAATGGAGCGGACTGAATTTGGAGTTAAAAACAACGTTGTATGATATGTATGACAGTGATGAATGTATACATATGATATGTATGTAGCGTTGTATGTTATTGAACGCTGGAGGGGCGAGTGAGGGGAGGGGAATGGGAATGCAGGCAGGGAGAGTAGTGAGGGAGAGGGCGTAGGGCGCAGAGGGAGAATGGAACAGGGATGAATGGAGAGGGAGGTGAGAGTGAATGGAGAATGAGTGAGGCCCAAAAGGGCGTTACATAAAAAAATTTGAATTTGAATCTGCAGAAGACAAAGTTGCAGGACTGCTGGAATGGCAGAGCCTGCAATTTGCAGATTGACAGAGCCTGCAGTCTGCAGGAGCTGGAGCTGCAAATGTCAGTGCTATTTAGGGAAAAAAAAATGCAGAATAACAGTCTAGCAGTTAATGAGCAGCAAAAACATTAAAAAATATTAACTGAGCAAAGGGTAGGGAGTTACACCACAGGGAAGAAATGCCAAATGTGGAGCTGGCTCTGATACCATGTCAAACCAGGAGGTAACTCCTCAAAACTGGAATTGTGTATTAGCTGAAGAATGTACATGCTTATATAGATGGGAGGTGAGGCTATTGGGATTCAGCTCCCAATGACTCTTGGCCTTCCTTATTTCCTAATAATAAATAATATACAAAAATACATGTGCACACCCATCCATAGGATTAGGTGTCAACATGTATCAGAATCTTATTATGTATTTTACTTAGAGCATTGCATCAGATAAGCATTAAGCATGAACAGAAATAACAGAACAACCCATCAACACATATGAACACCAGGATTTAAGGTGGAAACCCAATTCGGGAGAAAACCACCGCTGTTGTAATCTCAGTTTTCAATATTCAATATAGAGAAGACTTCTTACAATATATGCTGGTGCAGACTTATACCAGCACACAGGCACCCACCTGCAGAAGGCTACAACCTTCTCTTGTTTACCAACTACCACTAGAAGGGAGCCACAACCCCCTTTCTGAAGGCTTTGACCTTCAGCACTACTATAGACCATGTTTCATCAATTTTCATACTGGATCCACCAGTTTCCATATGACATACATTGACGGTCACTAGTTTTATTTACTTTCTATATACTCAGACAAACCAGAGATTTATCATCGTCAGATCATTCTATCCATGGGTGCATCGTAGTTTCAGATTTATCAGTTAAGACCAAAGATCGCCCATACAGATATTCCTTTTAGGAATTGTTCGTTCACCACCCTTGCAATTGCACACCCATTCTTTATTTTTCTTCTCCTTATATAGTTTTCCCTTTATTAAAATCATGGGTTAAAACCATGAACCAGTGATAGTATTCCTTCTATTTTATCCCACGGGGCTTTTGATCTTTTATTTTAATTTTATTTATCAATTTAAAGAAATTGATAAATAAATAATTTATAACTAAAGTTAACCCTTCGCATTTTAATTCTTCCAAATAATATGGTAAACCTTTGACCCCGGGCCCACAAATTTAGTCAATAGCCAATCAAATATGTGCATGGTACCATAGGTAAACTTCGGACAAGTCCAACGTTCAATCACTGTTATATTAGCAAACTTCTAGATCAACGGCATATATGCATATCACTTGACCTCCAATATCGATCGTTAACGTGCGATGGCCCGCCGTACCTATGTTAATCTCCGCGCACCTTCAACAAATGACGATCGTCCAATGACCCCTTCCCAGATCAACGACGCTCAATGATATCGCTGGGCATCCTGGGTCAAAGTATAACGCATGATGGCGCATGGTGAAAAGTGGTTTTTTGAAGTTGTACAGGGACACGTGTCGAGCATTCTATGGAATCACTCCTTAGCAGGAAATACCACTTGCTCGATGAGAGCGGTGCGATAAAAATCAGGAACCGTCGTTACTGTTCCTCTCGCAAGGTTCTGCCTTCTTCACTCATGGTTCCACTCCCCCTGCTTGATTATTGTAAATTGACTTATTTACTGTGACATTGTTTGCGCTCTTTATCAACAAATTAACCCATCATTTTGTTTATTGAGGCTTGACACCATTTCGACCCAATCTTCGTAACATCCATAATATATAACACAAGAAATTCACACCAGATTCCTTTGTGACCTTAAATTTGTCGCTCCGCCTCTTCATGCTCCATTCTGGTTCCATAAGCACCAATTTACAGCTGCCATACCATGTTTTATTGTTCCAAGCAATTTTCAACATATCTCCTCTTTCGCTTGTTTCTGCTCCTTGACCGATACTTCCTCTGTTCTTTTGATCAACTGATAGTTCCTTTGTTCTTTTGATCAGATGCTCCTTTGTAGCCAATGCCTTTGCTATCAATGGAAATATTCCAACAATCTTCCCCTTTGGCATTGATGGCAATATGCTTCCTCCGTAATACTCTTTCTCTATTTATCTTATAGAAGCCCTTCTTTGCTTTTTTCTCCCCCTTTGACATCAATGGAAAAGGGTTGATTGAGATCCTTTGTACCAAAAATACCATGCTCCCCTTGAGATCATGCTACATCATCAAACAACAGTTCATCCTTTACATATGACCAATGCTCCTCCTGAGCCTGTGCATTCAGAGATGCCTAACAGTACCTTTTAACCAATTTAATCTTTTGTGTTTAAGTAGACCTGATCCTCTGCATGGCAGAGACTACTCCCAGTTTCTGTCTGAGATATTCGAATGCTTCCCTGAGTAGAGGTTTGGTAAATATATCAGCTACTTGTTCTTTGGAGGAAACATACTCCAATTTCACCTTTTTTTCAAGCACTTGTTCACGTAAGAAGTGATATTTGATGGGAATGTGCTTGGTCTTGGAATGCATAACAAGATTATTTGAGATACTGATAGCACTTGTATTATCACACATAATGGAGATAGGAGGTGAGCATTTGATTTGAAAGTATTGTAGGGTTTTCATCATCTAGAGAAGTTGAGTGCAACATGATGCAGTGGCCACATATTCTGCTTCTGCTATAGATAAGGCAATGGAGCTTTGCTTCTTGTTGAACCAAGATACTAACCGAGGCCCCATATAGAATGCACCACCACTGGTGCTTTTCCGATCATCAACACTTGTAGCCCAATCTGCATCAGTGTATGCATGAAGAGTAAGATTATCATTCTTTGGATACCATAGTCCAAAGTCTTGACTTCCTTGTAGATATTTGAATATTCTTTTTACAGCCTGAGATGAGACTCTTTTGGATTAGCTTGGAATCATCCAACAATCCCGACTGCATGCATGATGTCTGGTCTGGTCCCAGTGAGATAAAGTAGACTTCCTATCATAGATCTGTATTCAGGTTGATTCACCATGGGGGAATCATCATTAGAACTGAGATTACATCCGGTTATCATTGGTGTAATTACAGGTTTGCAGTCTTCCATGCCATACTTCTTCAGGATTTGCTTGAGATATTTTGCTTGTGACAAGAATATGCCATCTGTTGCTTGTTGCACTTGCAAGCCAAGAAAGAATGTTAGTTCCCCAAGCAAAGACATTTCAAATTCTTGCTGCATATTAGAAGCAAATTTCTGACTCATAGACTCTTTATTACTTCCAAAAATGATATCATCAACATATACAACCACAATCAATAGTTTGTCATTTTTAGTTTTTGTGTATAAGTTGTTATCAGCAGATCCTTTTGAAAATCCTTGTTGATGAAGATATTTGTCAAGACGATAGTACCATGCCCTTGGAGCTTGTTTGAGACCATATAGAGCCATTTTAAGTCTACAAACAAGTTTTTCATCATTTCCAAAAATGAATCCTTCTAGTTGTTCTATATAAACTTCTTCTTCTAGATCACCATTGAGAAAAGCAGATTTAACATCCATTTGATAAACTTTGATTTGTTGGAAGCTTGAAAAAGCAAGAAAAATTCTTATGGCTTCAAGTTTCGCTACAGGAGCAAAGGTTTCTTCAAAGTCTATACGTTCTTGTTGAGCATACCCTTTGCACACAAGTCTAGCTTTATTTCTTATAACATCCCCATTCTCATTTAACTTGTTTTTTACTATCCATTTAGTTCCAATGACATTTTTTTCATGAGGCCTTGGTACTAATTCCCAACTGTGATTATTTTCAATTTGATTAAGCTCTTCATTCATGGCTTGAATCCAACATTCATCTTTGCTATCTTGACTGACACTGTGAGGTTCAATAGTGGACAGAAATTCTAGATTGCTAGAAGATCCCACAACAGTCCTTCCTGTTTGTACACCTGATCCCTTTTCTCCCAAAATTTGAGATTCTGGATGATTCTTTTGACCATATCTAGATGGAGCCTTTTCAGACAACTCCTCTTCAGGTTCTTCACTGGGTGCACTGTTTGTATCATTACTATTTGATGTAGAAGGATATGTGTCCTCATCATCTTCATCTGTTGTTTACTTTTCTTCTTTTGGAGGTGCAGGAGACTCATCAATAAAAACATCAATACATTCAACAATCTTTCGAAGTATTTTATTGTAACATTTATATGCATTACTCCTAGAGGAGTAACTAGGAAATATTCCTTCATCTGCTCTGGGTTCAAACTCACCAAGTTTTTCATCATTATTCTTGATAAAGCATTTGCTCCCAAAAATTCTAAAATGCTTTATACTGGGAGGATTACCATACTAGAGTTCATATGGAGTTTTATCACTATTTACACAAACATGTGCTTTTGTTGAGAATGTTTGCTAATGTATGTGCTGCTTCTCCCCAAAATGTGTCAGGTGTTCCGGAATCATCAAGCATATCTCTAGCCATTTGTTGAATTGTTTTGTTCATTCTTTCTGCAACACCATTCTGTTGTGGAGTGCCAGCTATAGAGAACTGTCTTTTTATGCCATGCTGTTCACAAAATTCAAGAAATTCATTGGAGGTATATTCTCCTCCTCGATCAGATCTGAGACACTTGATTTTTAGATCTAATTCATTCTCAACTAGTGCTTTGAAGATCTGACATTTCTCAAATGCTTCATCTTTGTGTTTAAGTAGCCCAATCCAACACATTCTAGAGAAATAATCAATGAATAAGATATAGTATTCTTCACCACGTGGTGAATTTTTCCTCATAGGTCCACATATGTCAGAATGAATGAGTTCAAGAGGCTTACTTGATGATCCTTCCTTGGCATTAAATTGTACCCTGGTTTTCTTACTGAATTGGCAAGGTTTGCATATGATATTTTTAGGTAGAGTAATATTGGGAAGATCACGAACAGCTTTAAGTCTGCTTGATTTGTTGATTTGAGAGAAGCTTAGATGCCCCAACCTTCTATGCCATAGCCAATTTTATGAATATTTACTCAAGTAACATTGTTCTTTTGGGTTCTTCAATATATACAGGTTGTTTGGAGTTCTTTTTCCTTTTAGAATTGCTTTACCTGTATCAAGATCACGTACCACACATTATTTTGAACTAAAGACAATTTCAGTTCCTTGATCACACATTTGAATTACACTTAACAGATTATGTTTTAATCCATCCACATGACTTCATTAGCTTTCACCTTTTCTTTTAGAAAAACAGACCCTTTTCCCTTAATGACCGCAGGAGTACCATTCCCAAATGTAACATTTTTTTCTTTTTCTAGAGTACTATATGCAAGAAGCTTGTCTTTATCACCTGTCATGTGTCTTGAGCATCCACTGTCAATGTACCATTGGTTTTCTTCATCTTCTACAAATAACGCTATGCCACAATTTTCAACTTGTAATTCCTTCTTTTTCCATACTTTGGAGGTTGAAGGTACATGTTCTTTTGGCTGAACTTTGCTCCTGCATTCAGATTCTTCATGGCCAAAGTTATTGCAATAAGCACATTCAACTTCATTTTGAAGAGGAGAAAATTTGTTATAAGTATTCTTCTTTGTTTCAATATCAATCCTTTTCTTTCTTGCTTCTCTTGTCATGATGGTTTTATATGCAACACATTGAACAACTTTATGACCAAAATTGTGACATGAGAAACATTATCCATTGAAGAAGAAATTTCTGCGATCATGAAATCTTCTATATGAATTTACTTGTTGATTGGTGTTTCTTTGAAAGACATTCCTGTTAGTGTTCTTTGAATTGAGATGACCATGCTTTATCTGTAAATATTCTTTATTCCCTTGCCGAGTGGCAGCATGTTGTAGACCAGCTGTAACAGCTTTTAGATAATTTGGTGCTGAAACCTGAGAATATTCTCCAATATATCCAAGACCTGTCTTTATAAGAGGAGAAAGTTGTACCTTGATAATCTCATCTAATGTTTCAGATCCTTTAGCAAATCTAAGATTTAAAGTTTTTACTTTCTCAAGTTCTTTTCTTAGACTTACTACCTCACACTCTAATTTCTCATTGTGCTTCTCCTTTTCTTCAAGCTGATTTTTCAGAGTTTATATGATTATTTTACTTTCTTCTAAGAAAGTCTTGAGTTTAATGTTTTCATCAAGAAAATCATTGTCTGCTAGAGCATCCACAAAAGTATCTTTTTCTTCTCTATATTCTTTTTCAAATGACATGAGAAGTGTAAGGTCTTGTTCACATTCTTCCTCACTATCAGATAACCCATCACTATCTTCATGAGTGTAGTAACTCTTTCTAGTGCTAAAACGATTCTTATTCCTTTTTGCTACTTCCTTCCCTTTTTTATGTGTTTCTTTATAAGGACACTTAGCAGCATAATGACCAACTCTTCCACAATCAAAACATTTGAAAGGAAGCTTACCTCTAAACCGTCCCGTGCCAAGTTGAAGTTTCTTTACAAAGTTTATCTCATCTTCTTCTGAGATATATCCTGATCCTTCTGTTTTTTGTACTTCCTTCCCTTTTGTAGAAGTTCTAAATACTGCTTCTTTGATTTCAGAAGGTCCTCCTCTTCTTATTTCATATGCGGTTAGTATGCCATGAAGTTGAACCACAGTAAGATTTTAAAGATCCTGCTTTTCTTCAAGGGCAGAAACTTTTGACTCAAACTTTGTTGTTAGTGATCTTAAGACTTTCTCAACCAAGGTAGATTCGGTTATTGTTTCTCCCATATTTCTCATACGATTTACAATATCATCAAGTCGTAAAAAGAAATTTGCAATGCTTTCTTCATTATCCATTTTTAGATTTTCATATTGAATTCTGAGAGTTTGGAGTTTAGCACTTTTTACCTTTGCATCACCTTCATAACTTAGAATGATTTTGTCCCATATTGTCTTGGCTATATTCAGCTGCATGACTTTGACAAATTCAAATTTAGTTAGACTTCCCAATAGAGCATTGACCGCCTTTGCATTCATTTCATAGTTCTTTCTTTCTGTCAGATCTATTGGTACTGCAGCTGGGTATTGATATCCTTGTTCAAAAATTTCCCATACTTCTGCTCCCAGAGACTGAAGATAGGATCTCATCCTTGTTTTCCAGAAGATTAAATTATTTATGTTAAAAAGCGGAGGCCTGATAGATGCTATTCCATCTTGATTGCTCATCTTTCTTGATCTTCCTTCTAGCGGCTAAGCATTTTTTAGAAGGACCTTCTCTGACACCAATTGTTAGGAAAAAAACTGAGAGGGGGGTGAATCAGTATTTAAGGCTGAACAATTTTTCTTTTCTTTCTCTTAAAAACATATGTTACAGTACTACATCCAACAGGTATGACCTGGTATCTTATTATGTCTTTTACTTAGAGAATTGCATCAGATAAGCATTAAGCATGAACAGAAATAACAGAACAAACCATCAACACATATGAACACCAGGATTTAAGGTGGAAACCCAATTCGGGAGAAAACCACCGTTGCTGTAATCTTAGTTTTCAATATTCATTATAGAGAAGACTTCTTACAATATATGCTGGTGCAGACTTATACTAGCACGTAGGCACCCACCTGCAGAAGGCTACAACCTTCTCTCATTTACCAGCTACCACTTGAAGGGAGCTACAACCCCCTTTCTGAAGGCTTCGACCTTCAACACTACTGCAGACCACGTTTCATCAATTTTCATACTAGATCCACCAGTTTCCATATTACATGCATTGTCGGTCTCCAGTTTTATTTACTTTCTATATACTCACACAAACCAGAGATTTATCATCGTCAGATCATTCTATCCATGGGTGCATCGTAGTTTCATATTTATCAGTTAAGACCAGAGCTCGCCCATACAGATATTCCTTTTAGGAATTGTTCGTTCACCACCCTTGCAACTACACACTCGTTCTTTATTTTTCTTCTCCTTATATAGTCTTCCCTTTATTAAAACCATGGGTTAAAACCATGAACCGCTGACAGTATTCCTTTTAGTTTATCCCATGGGGCTTTTGATTGTTTATTTTAATTTTCTTATCAATTTAAAGAAATTGATAAATAAATAATTTAGAATTAAAGTTAACCCTTTGCATTTTAATTCTTCAAAATAATATGGTAAACCTTTGACCCCGAGCCCACAAATTTAGTCAATAGCCAATCAAATATGCACATGGTACCATAGGTAAACTTCGCACAAGTCCAGCGTTCGATCACCATTAGATTAGCAAACTTCTAGATCAGCGGCGTATATGCATATCGCTCGACCTCCAATATCAATCGTTAACGTGCGATGGCCCGCCGTACCTGTGTTAATCTCCACACACCTTCAACAAATGAAAACCGTCCGATGACCCCTTCCCAGATCAACGACGCTCAATGATATCGTTGGGCATCCCGGGTCGAAGTATAACGCGTGATGGCACACAGTGAAAAGTGGTTTTGTGAAGTCGTACAGGGACGTGTGTCGAGCATTCTATGGAATTTCTCGTCACCATGAAATACCACTTGCCCGATGAGAGCGGTGCGATAAAAACTGGGAACCATCATTAATGTTCCTCTCGCAAGGTTCCGCCTTCTTCGCTCAGGGTTCCACTCCCCCTGCTTGATTATTGTAAATTGACTTATTTACTATGACATCGCTTGCGCTCCTTATCAACAGATTAACCCATCATTTTGTTTATTGAGGCTTGACACCAGTTCGACGCAATATTCATAACATCCATAATATATAACACAAGAAATTCCCAGCAGATTCCTTTTTGACCTTAAAGTCGTTGTTCCGCCTCTTCATGCTCCATTCTGGTTCCATAAGCACCAATGTACAGTTGCCATACCATGTTTTATTGTTCCAGGCAATTTTCAACATATCTCTTGTTTTGCTTGTTTCTGCTCCTTGACTGATACTTCCTCTATTCTTTTGATGAAGCGATACTTCCTATGTTCTTTTGATAAGATGCTCCTTTGTAGCCAATTCCTTTGCCATCAATGACAATATTCCAGCAAATTCCTATGTTAAACCTATCAAATCTAACATCCTCATCCCATGTATCAGTGGCCCTCTTGTTTGGTTGAGGCTTCCTTTTTGTCGACATCAACACCTGTTTTCCATAAAGGAAGTGGTACCTTGGATCACCCCTCTCCACAAAAGGGACATCCTCGGGTGGCACCGTGGGAGACATAATTTCCCACAGATGTCATCGATCCTCCTGAAATTCGACTACAACACAAGCTTTCATGTCAAGATGGTATCATACCTTACAATCATTGCACTTTGATCAAATTCATTGAAGACCCATGCCTTTATAAGCGTCTCTTTCAGCAATGCTTACACGGGAAGTTCCCAGCCATCAAATATACGTACAATGCGAATTTATATGCCATACCAAGTTTACGCATATGTGTACCACATTCCACCTATTGTAAAATAAAAAATTCCCGTGAGGGAATCAACAACTGTCTTCATCAACCTCACTACCATACCAATGACACTGGAAGAATCTGTATCTATCAAATAGATTTGTTTAGCTAGCCAAAGCATCAGCAGCATGGGACATGCCTACCTTGTAGAAAATTTGTATATATTGCATTATAGCATTTCTTGTAGGGTTCCCACAGGACATGGTCATTCTTCGACCCAGTGTAAGGTGTCTCCAACTCCATGCTACATGCAGCTCTCTCTCTCTCTACCCAGAGTACATAGAAAAGAAACTATAATTTATTTTTGCTATACAGTTCTTCCTAGACCTCACACATTACGGGGCAACTATTATCACTAGAAAATCGGACAAGAAAAGATAACATTATTAAATGTCAGACAAAAGGATTTACAGGGCTGAGAGACATTAAATAATATGAATTATTTAAAAATATTTAAGGTCTAACAGGAAAATCAAATTTCACACTGAAGGAACTAGAAAATTTCACCTTTGCGCGCATTTTTTTCGATAATGCCTTTGCACGACTTTTCCTCAAAAATCCGCGTGGAACTGAGAGTGGAGGAAGTCACTTTCGGGGACCACAAGGCACACTCCAAGACATTATTCACATACTTGAGGCCACCTAAGGACAATTTACCAAGCCTCCTTAGGACTTCAAGTGAGCACAAAATGGAATAAATTTGGCACACAATGGAATCATCCTCCTCTCTTCGGTCACCATCCACAATGTAGCAAGAGAGGGAAGGAGAGTTTGAATTCTCTTATAAAAGGCCATCAAGAGATGAAAAATTTGAGAAAACATTGTTATGCTGGACAAAATTGCCCCAAGCAATCTAGCATTGTGTGATCAGGAGAAGCGATAGAGGGGACTCAGTTGTTGGCCATCCAAAAACTCCAATCCACCATAGTAGAGAGAGGGAGACTTTGTGCCAAGGTAGCTCGGAAGTAAAGACATCGTTGCATCGGAACTTAGAAATCCCTAGTTCTAAGGGCTGCTTGGCAAGTGGGTAAAAGTTTCATCCTTCATTCCTACCAGCACTCAATAATAGGGCACATAATTGCCACTGTTTGGATTATTTAATTTGTTTGAATCTATTTAGAGCTTTTGTATTATTTGTTTTAGTTTAGTTTTTATGTTTGAATAAGCATGTTATTTCTCTATCTAGTATTTTTAAGCCTTAGCATGTTCCCTAACTTTCTTGACTCCATTTATTTTTTTGCCTATGACCAAGAACTTAAGAGGGAAAAACCACTCCTCTTAAGTAGGTTTGATTTGGTACATTCATGTGCCAAATAGATAGACACACACATAATAGCATATTACTTTACACATTTACTATTGAAATGTCGAGAGGTCTCTAAAGGAATATCTAATTGACAATTTGTTTGTTCATGTCACATCAAGTAGGAGAAAGGAGATGCCTTAATTCATAGCTTTGGCATGCTTGTGTCAGACCGCTTGTGTCCTTACCTATTGTTGGGAGCAAGGTTGTTTATTTTCCACAGGGTTACAATGATCAGCTGAGGTTGTTGCTAACTAATTTTGAATTTTCAATATTCTTTTGGATACAAATGACTGAAAATAACGAATGCTTATCTTCTTTCATCATAAAATGTGATCCCAGTATTTTGAAATTTAATGTTACGTAATGATACTGATCATAATCAATGTGATTTCAGGTAGTTGGTTCAACAAACAAGGATTTTAATGCTCATATATCCAATTATCTAAATTTTCCAACTCAATTAATCGGTCGACTTCATAATGTTACAATGCATGTGGGTTCTCTGCATTTCATCCTTCCTTTGGTTGTGAACATTTTTATTCATATTGCTATATATACAAGATTTAAAATTTAATAAATGCCTTATTGAATAACTTGAAAATGTGGAGACTGATGAAGTATATGCTCAATTGACATTTCAACCTCTTAATGTTGTAAAACATTTTCAATTTCATTATATGTGCTTTGCTGTAATTGCCAATTTTGGTGAGAATTGCTTTGTTACTAGTGCCATTTGTGCAGGGAACTAAAAATTGATGATAATGTGCAACAAGAGAAAAAATAATTTTATTTTGGTTCTTACCTTGGCACACCAAGAAAGCAACTGAATAATTAATTTTGTAAAACGTTGACTTCAAATAACACTAGCACTGATCATATAGGTTTAATGTGCCACAATGCGCTACGAAAAAAGTTTTTCCTCCACTTGTGCGGTTCTTATTTTTCAATAGTTGTTCTATTTGTGATTTAATAGATAAGTGCTTAGAATTTTAGACGCTGTTTAAGAGAATACTACATTATTTGAAGGAGAAAAAGGTAAGGGTATGCCATTTTTGTCTCCTATTAAGTTTTGTTTGCTTTGGGTAGGGTTTCACTCAGCAACCACCTTTCCAGAAACTGACAGCCAAGGATATTCATAACAATGAATGGAAATTTCGTCATATTTTTCAGGGTAAGTTATAGCAGTTATTTGAATGTTGTTTTGGAATAAAATTTGATAGTGAATGTGTAATTATGTACAGTTTCTTTTGATACTCTTATATCATTGCAATGAATTTTGAAATGTATACAGGTTGTGCATATATCAAATTTATTGCCACATTTGAGGTCATAAGTGGTAGCTATATTTTATAATTATTGTTAATGGTGTTAGTAGCTACTCGTACACTCTATAAATTATTTGATATAGCTATTCCCTAGTTACTTTACCTTTGAATGCCGATCCAACATGTTTAGTTTTTCTCTGGATATAACTTGTTTCCTTTCAGGAATTGGATTCCTTTTCCATAGAAAAGTACACTGACGATTGAATATTGTTATATTGAAGCTATATTTCCAGTTAGTATCAAATTTAAAAATTCTTGTCTTATTATTTTTTAGTTTCTTGTTGTAATCAATATTGTGTTGGACATTTTTTCCGAATCATAAGATTTGTTGTAGTTCCCATAGTTTTATGGCTTTCCGCAATCTGCACCAGTGAAATTACCTTAAGAGAATTCACCTAAATCTCTTGTTGATGATGCAAAACATGATGAGACAGATATAGAGGTTGCACTGACATTTATGGAGCAGAAAGAGATAAAGCACATATGCACACACACACTAAAGTGGACACTATAAATGTTGAAAAATTTTGTGATATTCCATGTGATATATGTTTGTCTCAAGCACATTGAAAATAGAGTTAGTGGGGTCTAGGAATACATTGATTCTTGAGGAATTTTAAGCTATTGTGGTATAAAATTAAACATGGGAGACAGGTAGGCTTTTTCCTGTCTTTAAAGTTGCCTTAAATTTGATATGCCAAAGTGACCTTGTTTCTTGGTAATGAAATTATGTGGCTACATTTTGTTGTATCTGCAAACTAAGAAAACTTGATCATTCCTCATATTCAATGCAGGATCTATTTACAAATTATTTAAGAGATCATAAGAGGAAACAATGCCATTGTGTTCAAATTATGAACAAATTGGTATGAAGTCAAACATAATTTAATTCATTTGTGTCATGTAGGGAAATTTATAGTAGAAATAGTAATAAAATAATATCAGCTAATGCACATTCAAATTTCCAAGAAGAGTTTACGAAGGTAACATGAGTTGATTAATGCCCACAAATAACCAAAGGATATATCAATATAACCAGTAAATATAGGCAGTCAACATTGGACTATGGGGGTGCCATGATGATAAAAAAAGAAAATAACATAATAAATGGTGAATAGGGAAGGTAAACCATAGAAATAGAGGACACACTATTCAACATCAATTGTCAAGAATTGAGATAGAGGTAGAGATAAGTGAGGGAATACAGGCATCCCTGTCATCAATTATCATTATGGAGCAGCTGATTCAGACCCTCATAATGTTTTTTGAGGAGTGCCTAAGGGTGAGAGGGCATATATGGATTATCCTAGAAGGTTGGGATGGCATATGAAAACTCTCCTAACATTTGAAGTAGAATAGAAGAATCTAGTGATGGATGTTTGACTAAAAAATCTAGGTTGAGTAGTAGTTACTCGTGGTAGTAAGGAGCAGGAATGATCCTGTGAACTTGGGGATGTGATACATATGTTGGTTGAGTAGGAATATTTACATTGTCTCATAAATATGACGTTTCACACTTACATTTTCTGAGACATATTGACCTATAGCAGAGATCCAGTGAACACTTAGCAATCTTTTGCTTCTTGTAAATCTAGATGGAGAAGATATTTGAATGATATTACTTCCTCTTAGGGAGATCATAGCTTATACTTTTCTTTCCAAGGTGCATAGTTTCCACCAATCACTGAATAATTCCATAAAAAAAAAGTGTCCTCTGCTAAACCATATCCAGTGCTATGTGAAATACTTCTTCTGCAATGGTAGTGAGCACAAATGACTCACTGAAGAGACTCTTCAATACGAGAAATTTCATAATAATCCATGCTTTCTAAGAGTAAATAACGTCATTCAATGATTCTTCCATGGTGGATCCCAGAAGCTATAGCACCTAGATGTTCTCTTACATGCTGGCAACCCTGCAACTTACTGTGATAAAATATGGATCATTTTAGTTTAATGAGCAGATGACCACAGGAATCTAGGCATGTAATGAGAGAAAAAATCAATATATTTATAATTATTTTGAGAGTGTAACCATTTTATATTAATTCATGGATTTTATAACTCCCTCTTAAGGTGATCATCTGAACTTCAATCATGATCTTTCCGTGTGAGAGAAGAGACTTAGCATGAGGCTCTGTCGTCAGGAGAGTTTCTCCTCTTATCAAAGGAGCTGCAATTTCTTTTCCAGTGATATCATTGTAGCTTATTCTCAGTAGACAACATTCAAAAACATAATATTTTTTGAAGTGACCATAGAATTCTGAATACAGATTCAATTGTGAACAATACTATCAGGTTACAGGAGTTAAAACATATCACCATAGTTGTTGATGCCATACATATGATACATGGTGACTAATAGAAGGTATTCATATTTTGGGAAGACTATTCTTCCTTAAGAGTTTCAAGTTTATTATAAAAATCTTTACTAAGTGTCAACTATGCTTCTTTTTGCAAGATTGATGACAGGAAGACCACCAGATCAAACATAGGTCATTGTTTACAAGGTTACTTCATTTATCACTGATCTTCTTGTTCGAAAGATACTAGATCATATAAGGTATGCATGTGTACTATCTCACCATCCATAAACATCATGGGAATATTGTTTAGAGAAATTATTAATTTCCATCAAGTACTCTTGACATGAATACAATTGATGGCCTTAACTATCACTGGTGCAGAACAGATGATTCCTTTTGAAAAAGGACAGTGAGAAATTTTACTCACTTTGATGAATCATATTGTCAATCTATGCACTTCCCAACTTCTTGATAAAAAATATATTCTTCAAATAAGACCTGAAGAGGTGCCATATGGACAGATACAAGGAGGCAGATAATAAGTAAGCTATAAGGATAGATAACCATAGTATATATTATATTGATTACTTAATGATTCCAGAGCATCTTATTCCCTATATCCAAATAATGATCTTGATCACCAGAATCACAATATTGTACATGATCAACCATGTAAAAATATACAGCCTTCTAATGTAACTTTGTGAAAAAGCCTTATGTCTCTTACAAATCTTCCTTACTTACTGATGACAATATTGAAAGGTATTCAAGGCTGATATGAATTACCAGAGATATATTTTCTAAAGTGACCATTGAATTCATATGATTTTTTAATTGAGACATCAACCAAATCCTGGAACTGAAAATCAATGATTTAAGATGTACAGTATTGTAAATAGAACATTGAATCCATAGAGCCAAGATCAATCATGCAACAATGATGTCAAAACAATAGTGTCATATGAATCTTGACCTATTTCTATATCTATAGTCGCTGCTGAGCAGATATTTGAATTTGTACTTATATATATATATATATATATATATATATATATATATATATATACATACACAAAACATAACCAATATTATAATCTAATCATATCTCAACACATTAAGATAATAGTATAGTGCATCTAAGAAACTTGATGCTGAAGTAGCAACTTCCCATGCTGCTAGTTGATAAACAGATGATAGTAATGACTTACCATTTCTTGATTGATGTCAACCCGAAAAGAGAAAAATATGAATTGTGTATTCTTTTTCTTGAAATAGGTAGCAGACCTACTTGATTCAAACTCCCTTAGATACAAACTTCTTTATATAATGAGCCGAGAGCAGGGACTACAGTCAATGCTAAAAAGATATATGGGCCACTAAGAAAGGAAAGGAAGAATTAAGCAGAGGATACTTGCATTGCTGAAATTTATTGGAATTATAATGGTTAGATTTGAACTCTTGAGCATTGATCAATGTATGATCTTTCTAAAACTAGTGTGTGCATTGACATCTCCTTGGATTGATGATGCAACGCTAAAAGAACCTAATGAAACAACAACAATCCACTGATTCTGAAGATAAATTATAAGGACAAGATCTTCCAATGTATTTCCATGCCACAAATGAGCAAGGCATGTATGCAAACTTGAAAAAGTGGGACGTAATCCAAATCCTCAGATCACAGAAGCCATCTGAATCATGAAATGTGGAACTAATTCATTAAAAATTGGGCTGAGACTGAATCTTGGATTAGGGACTTATCTAGGTGAAAGTGCTTTCTCCCTCTTTTTCATTTGAATATTTTGATATCCATTTCTTTTGTAGCATAAACAGACCGTAGGGTCTTAGCCAACAAGGTTTTCCACTCTAGCTTGGGCTTCTCCTCTCCTTTCTTTGATACCATGTTAAAATTACATGATCTTTGCATAGGAAAGTTACTTCGGAATTCCAAGAGTCCCATTGATTTAAACCATATTATTTTCGTTAGCAATCATCTGAATCATAACTGAAAGTAAATGAAGAAATATCATAAACAATAGATCCAGAAGACAAGCCAAGAAAAGAGAACACGATGATATGGCTCAAGCCAGGGAAAAACCCCAAGATGGGGAAAAACCTTTATCAATCCTTCTCATTGTAATCATCACATTGTTCAGTGTAGAGAGAGAGAGAGAGGGAGAGAGAGAGAGAGAGAGAGAGAGAGAGAGAGAGAGAGAGAGAGAGAAATAATCCAATGTCAAGATTGACTTGCTAATTAGAAGATCTAGATTCACAATCCTTAGATAAATAGATCGCTCGATCACAATACAATTCTGAATCAATCGAACTATTCCTTAATAAATTGGTATCATAGAGCTGAAGGATATTGGGTTATATAGGGTTACATGTAGTTCATCAAGGAGCTTATGTAAGCTAACCAACCTGAAAAATCATCCACCTAAATGCTTGAGATTACTGTTGTTAATGGCTGCTTCTGGTTAGGGTATGAGACTTCACTGCTATAGTCCTCAAACACTTCCAAAACATCCTTCAACTAATGTAGTCTTTCTCCAAGACAATATATCCTCCCTCTGTCACAAGTATTCTCTTAAAACATGCCTCCATGTCTACTAGCCTTCACCAAATTAAGGTTGCGACCCACCTGGGAAGATACATGCCTTCATGACCCACTATATAGTAGAGTAAGGCCTGTGGCCTTCTAGAGAAAGGCTCCAGTAGGTGCAACCCACCTAGGGGATGGATTTCTCACCATAAAGAATACTCCCATAGACTTCAACTCTTCCTCATGCCTCCAGTCAACATAAGAGATAATCCATCCCTACAATAGAAGGTAAATAAACCCAGAGAGTTCTACAAATATGCCTATACTTACCCTCAACTATTCTGCATTCAGCCTTTGAAATGTGAACCATCAAGCAACCCAATCAACATGCCAATCTCACCCTTCCTCCGTCGCTAAGATCATCTCCTGGATGCGGCTATTTCATAGAGGAGAAATCATGTGAAGCAATGTCTCAAATGAGGATGAGGAAATGCACTTATATTCAATTGGACATGATGATTTTGGAAGAAAATTCAGAATTCAAATTTTCACCATTTCCCACGTAAAAGTGAATATAACTAATAGCATTTTATTTTGAATAAACAAATATTTATTTGACCAAATTTGACGATATTTAGATTGATTTTAGTCCTCTTGAAAAGAGGAATTCAATGGGATTATTATATTCATCAACTGAATAGATCAAAGTGGAATTTGGCCTAGTTGCCAATTTTAACAAATATAAACATGTACATTAAAATAAAACCTTGAAGGACCACCTCAAGCACATAAATTAGGTATTGTCTATGTTAAAATAAAAGCATTTTTTTGCAAAAACTACCAAATTAATTTTTGGTGAAAAGAAAATGACTTACTACATCGACCATATAATATCAAAAGGTTGTGTAAAGGTAGCCCCAAACCCAAAAAAATATATAATTGCAAGGATTCCAAGAGTTAATCTGATATTACCAAAATTTATAAAAATGTATGCTCATATTACAATTTCATTATTTGAGATAAGTAGGAAGGACTCTTGTCGATGGAATTTGAAATCACAACAATATTTTCAGATTATGGAAAAAAGTAATGTCCTCCACTCTAGTACTGCCTATTCCATACTCCTTTAAACAAATAATAATTGCATAGGATGCATTTTGATTCAGAATCAACACAATAATAATGTAATATGAACATGGAGGCAGATGCCTTGTCAATGGAACATGTACAACTGGAAGAAGTTTGTACGATTTTTGAAGAGATTAGAGCAGGCATAGCTGGCACCTTTACAATCACCTTAGCCTTGAATTTCATTTCTTTTTCACTCTAGTTAAGGTCACTATGCATGATTTTTTATTCCATTGTGAATCATATGTAGGGCATACTAAAATGATTTTTCTTGAGTCTTTTTTTTCTTATAACTTTCTCCCTCATTTGGGCTTTCCGCCTTCTGGGATTTGGATTGGTTATTTGCTGCTACAACTGAACTAAACCTCCTCCTCTAACCATGAAAGCTACATGCAATTTTTTTCCTTTATTTGGGTTGTCTTGGGGTGGGGAGTAGGTGCCAAGAAAATTATGATCACACATTTCAATTCAGGCTGCATTGATGCAGTATCCAAGGAGACCCGATACCAATTCGAGAATTTGTAGGTGTCCCATATGAAACATCAGTAATTTTGAGATCGTTTCATTCAAAATTTGTTAAATAAAAATGAGGAAAAAATGTTGGAACTCCACTGAAGTTACACACATTAATAAATTTGTTAAAACCATTTCCTCCCATGGAAGTTGGGCTGTTGTTAAAACTGCCACACGATTCCTTCACCCAACCACTAAACAAAGTTCATGCAACTAAAATACTCATCATATTTGTAATCCATATCCAATTAAAATTGTTCAGGAAATTGTTCCTGTTCTGAAGGAGGTTCTAAATGATCATCATCTTCCTCAGATTTAATGACATAATGACACATTTCTTAATCAACCTCCAACTTTACTCGACTAACAACAATTATGTAAATCTCTTCAAGCTCACTAGATTCCTTCTCTACTCTATGAAACTCATGACTCATCATTGCATTGATTTCTACAAGACAAAGACGGGCTTCACCAACCTTTTCTAGGAAAATAGTGCACAACATCAAAACCCTTAAGCCTCTCATACCATGGATTGTTTTCCTTTAGTTGACAGACAATTTTGTAATTTCAAGAGTGTAATAGATAACTCAAGATGGATAAAACTAGAAAGACACTCTGTCAATACGATACTGAGTCCTGGATAATTAAAAAGAAATTCCCCTCTAATCATATGATACTGAGTCCTGGCCAATTAAAAACAAAGTCCCCTAAGGTATACGATAGTGTAATTTTCGAGGAAAAGGAATTGGCTAAAATTTGGGGAAAATTCAAATGGAAAAAAGGAAAAGAAACCATATTAACACAATAGATTATGCAAAAATACTCCCATATTGCAAATGAAATGAGAAGCCCATGCAAAAAATATGGCCATGATATGAAATATGGAAGGTAGATAAAAAAATTACTTTGAGAGTACAACATTTCCCTTCACCATTATGAAGGGCATCTATCAAACCAGTGTAGTTCCACTTCTATATCGTACATTGTGATTGTAAGAGTATCCTCTTATTAATAAGAAAAATAATAGTATTATGCCCTTTTTGAAGCATCGTAGAAAAATCTTGGTTTGTGACCTAGATTTGGAGATAAAACTGGGTTGTGACCTGCATAAGGAATACTACATTTAGAGATTAAACTGGCTAATTTTTTGACAAAAATGATAATTCCAAGGAATTAAATATTTCAAAATCTCATACAAGCCTCTCGTACTATCTGTAACTCTCGTCTCAACATTTCTACATCCTTGATGGCATCAAGGATATAAATATATTCCAATTCATCCACTAAGAAGGGTATAGAAGCCTGAGGCCAATGTTGCCATTCGAAAGTAAGGATCCTCCAAATTTTCTGGGAGGCAAAGACCATGATATATGTGTATTATCAGTGGATTCTACTCCAACTCAGGGATATCATCCTATTATTCACAAGAATATTTTTCATGTCTGTCAGTATTATGTATCCTATTATCTCATATTTCAATCCCTATGTACAACAACCAGTCGAAAAATATTCCAATCCTATGTAAATCAGCCACTGGGAAACTACATGTTCCATGGTCATTGGCATCACAATCATGTGGGACAAACTACTAAAAATACACAATCTTACTGATAGTTCATCTCTTATTTACTTTCTTACTTGTAGTCACTTTACATTAAAAATGAATGTGTTATTTTGACAAGCACAGTAAGGGGAACATTTGCAAAACAGTGATGATCTTAAAGATATGTTGCAACTTCTCTTATACCTATTTCTCCAACTTTAACCCATATCTTTAAACTAGGTTTCCCCATAACATTTCCCACAAATGATTTTGGATTGTTGGGAGAAAATGGATCCTCATCTATTGATTTTATGATTGAAACACTTCCACCTTTGTAGTTTTTGAAATAGTAAGCCCCACACAACCCACCTCGAATAGGGATTGGAACTTCACTATGGTACTCAAATCATTCTTCAATAGTGTCTCCAAATGTGAGAACTTTCTTCAGTGGGTACATTAAAGCTTCAAGTCCATCTACATATTCTCTTTAAGAGTGTGCACACTGTCTTCTTTGTCCAGTGCACTATTGAATACACTTCCCATGCTTGTTAACGCACCATATATGACAAGAACAACCATTTGTGTTTTTATCAGACTATCCTTGATGGAAGGAATAAATTATAATCTGCTTTCTTCAAAAAGAATTTTTTTTTCAACTATGGATATCAACACCAAATTCCATCCTTGAGCATAAAACAAATCAAGAAATTATGCAATGAAGAACTATGAAAATCAATCAAAATTCACAACAAACATGGTTGTAATTCTATTGCACATGTTATCTCAAAAACTTTACATTTGTAAAGTACTTCAAATAGCCAGGCTCACATCAAACAACCTATACATATGTTGTAGCTACATAGGAAAAATATTTGCAATTAATAAACATATTAAAAACCAATTTTTTTTTTAAATTATCAATAAAATACTTTAGTAAATCTTCGAAAGTGGTTAAAGTAATGCTTTATCCTCTCCACACAAGTTTGGTTATCATGAATTGCATGTAACTTATGATCTATTTCTTCAATTGTTGAGTCACAAAATTCAGATGTATTTCTGTTGCACATGTTCTCTCAAAGCCTTTGCATTTGTAAATTACTTCAATCCTTATATAGAATATGGTAACCGGCTGACCTTTATGGGAAGATGTAAGGACTTAAAAGACATGTAAAGTTTGGGCTAGTTTTCTTGTTTGAAGAAAATGGAGGAGACAAAGTCCTTTTACATGCAAGTGCAGAATGCACATAAAAAATGTAATTTCAATTCAAAGTAGGAAAGAAATCACACATTTTTCATGGGAAAATAAATAATTCCAATTTATTTTAAAAGCATGAATCCCAAATACATCATCTTTATCTACAAATAGAATTGAAGAAGCTATTGGAAGGTTACCAATTTTGTTATCCTTTTGATGCCATGGGCTAGATATAAGAGTTACTAACAAAACGAAAATAAATTTCTATCTACATTTTTTGATTGTTTTCTCACCAATGAAACATGTTGATTAAAGGATTATGAATCTCATATACTTGCTTCAGAATATTTCTAGGTTTGAAGAGTTGATAATTCGTCGGAAGAGGAAGATGCTAGATTATGTAGCCTATCAAACCATGATTCCAGAATTCCAACCTGAATGGACAAATAATTTAACAACCGAATAAAGAGAGATATTGAATCAAGAGTACAGAAAGTGGGTTGGGGCATACCCTGATAAACAACAGGGTGATCATGAATCTTTCTACTACAGGTAGATAAATATCTTGCTTAATTCCAAATGGTCCCTGAGATATTTTAAAATGTGTTCCCTTGAATCTCATGTGGTAGTGTATTATCAAAAGATATGTTAATCTAACAAGCAGCCATTAGCAGATATTTTTAAGGAATACAGTTCGATGAAAGGGAACCATCACGCTCCTAGTTATGTTCCCTACATTCATTATTTTCTATTTTTTATTTATATATGTAGGATGCATCTCTATTTGATAATTATATAGCTACTCATGGGTTCATCAAACATTGATCCAAAGGCCATAAACAAGTTTTTACAACTCCTCTTCCTCTTGATGGATTATAGTAGCAAAATTTTCAGCAAAATGGGAGTTGAAGGCCACACATTTGGTAATAAAATCCCATTATCCTTTTCTAACAGGTATGCAATAAATTTGTTTATAGTACATCAACAAAATGGAATAAAGGTCAGCCTTACTTGTTTACCTTTGGAGGCTAGAGGGAGAGGACATGTTACCATTCACTAAAACCTGACATATAACATCCTAGGAAAACATAACAATTTCATTTTCTCACACATTTATCACCAAATCTTATCAATTTCATGTCAAATTGGTTTGGACCCAGTATGGGCCCATTAGGTGGTTCTTATCTCATAGTTTTACACCACCATTATGTAACTTGAAAACACTTTTTGATAGGAGAGAAGAAACATTTTGGACATGCATTAGCACACTTGGAAGTTCATTTCCAACTTTCTTGAGCTATATTTGAAAGGTAAAATCGCCACCTTCACCATCAAATAGTGAAGGTGGAGGGCGAACTTCGCCTTGACCAAAACTTGCGTGAAATATTCTTAACAAGTTTGTGCTTGTTATCTTTGATGATATACATATGTACACTGTAGCAAAACCTTGAAGGGCCACCTCAAGAACATAAATGAGGTATTTTCTATGTTAAAATAAAAGCATTTTTGTGAAAAAATTGCCAAATCAATTTTTGGCGAAAAGAAAGAGACTTAGTACATCGACCATATAATATCAAAATGTCATGTAAAGGTCAACCCAAAACAAAAACATCTCTAATTGCAAGGATTAGAAGAGTTAATGGGATATTACCAAAATTTTATAAAAATGTATGCTCATATTATAACACCCTTATTTGAGATACATAGGAAGGACTCTTCTCGATGTAATTAGAAAGCATGACAATATTTTCATCCTATGGAAAAAAGTAATGTCCTCCACTCTAGTACAACCTATTCCATACTTGTTAAAGAAAATTATAATTGCCTAGGATGCATTGTGATTCAGAATCAACACAATAGTAATGTAAGATGAATGTGGAGGAAAATGCCTTGTCAATGGAACATGTATTTTTGGTAGAAGGTTGTATGATTTTGGAAGGGGTTAGAGGAGGAATAACTTCCACATTTATATTCACCTTCAATTTATTTTAGTTTTCATTTTTTTTAAGGTCACTATGCACGTCTTTTTAATTACATTGTGAATTAGATGTAGGGCTTTGTAAAGTGATTTTTCTTGAGTTTTTTTTTCTTATATAGAATATGGTAACTGGGTGAGCTTTATGGGAAGATGTAAGGAGTTAAAAAAACATGTAATTTGGCGCTGGTTTCCTTTTTGAAGAAAAGGGAAGAAACAGAGTCCCTTTTACATGAAAGTGCAGAATGCACATAAAAAATGTAATTTCAATTCAAAGTGGGATAGAAGTCACACATTTTTCATTGGAAAATAAAGAATTCTAATTGCTTTTAAAAGAAGGAATCCCAAATTCATCATGTTTATCCACGGATAGTATTGAAGAATTTGTTGGAAGGTTAACAATGTTGTTGTCCATATGATGCCATGGGCTAGATATAACAGTTACTAACAAAATGAAAATAAATTTTTATCTACATTTGTTGATTTTTTTCTCACCAATGAAACATGTTCACTAAAGGATTATGAATCTCATATAATTACTTTGGAATATTTACAAGTTTGAAGAGTTGAGAATTTTTCAAATGAGGAAGATGTAAGAATATGCAGCCTATCAAACCATGATTCCAGAATTCCAACTTGACTAGACAAAGAATTTAACAACCGAAGAAAGAGAGAGAATGAATGTCTATGGAAAATACTGTCACTTACAATATTTTTCAAGTTAATGTTATACTGGAAATTTTACATTCCTAACATCATATTACTTTACATAGTTACTATTGGAATGTCGAGAGGTTTATTATTAGGTCCCCATATTACTAGTGTAGTCCCGTATTGTTATTAGTGTAGGCCCTTTACTGTTATTAGTGTAGCCCCCTTATTGTTATTGTTGTACCCCTATAACCCCCATATTGTTATTATTTTTTACATACATTATTATTGTTAGGTCGGCTAGGATTATATTGTGACCCTATGGACCCCTATATATAGAAGGAGGTTTTGTCATTTGTATCATTCAAGAATTTTTCATTTATTTAATGTATTGGAGGTTTCCCCCTCAAAGTGTTTGATTTCTAAGGTGTTGATCTCTCTTTTCTTCTATTTTTGGAGCTGGTTTCATAACATTTGGTATCAAAGCTTTGGATTCTAGGGTTTTGCTGCTCCAAACAACTCATCATGGAGTTGTCTCTATAATTTTTTTCTAGGAAGGTTCAGAAGATGAATTTTTTAATGTATGAATTTGAAATCTTGAGGAACGTCGGGGAAAATTTCAGATCTTGGTTCGCAATATTTTCATAGATATGATTTGTGGAAGTTAGGGCTTTTTGCAGGCTCTTGAATTTAACCTAAACTAGTCATCATGGAATTTTCTCTATAACGTTTTTCCGACGAAGGTGTAGAAGTTGAAATTTTTACAGAGTGAAGCGAAAAACCTGAAGAACGTCGTGGAAAAATTTCAGTACTTTGTTCACAACATTTTTGGAGATAGGGTCTGTAAAATTTAGGGATTTTTCAGGCTCTCGAATTTCATCTCAAAGAGGTGATCGTGGGAAAATCGTCATAACTCTCTGTTTGAGAATTGGATTGGAATTATGTAAAACGTTTCTACAAGTAAGTGGATTGTAGTTTCTTGTGTATCAATTTCGGAGTGGAAGGAGGAAACAGTGACACATGGCATGCCGTATAGTTTCGCTCTACTAAACCAGCTCATAATTAGGTCATTGTGGGAGATTGGGCATAACTTTGTCTTGAGGAATCTAAATTAGGTCAGACCTTTGGCATTTGAAAGAAAATTAAAAGGGCTACTATAGTGCCAAATTTCAGATATTTAAGATCCTAAATCACATAGATAATTCAATTTCAATAACGAGCTCCTCAAAATCAAGAAAAAGGTTTGTATTTGTTTTCAAATTGCATGTCTTGTTTGAAAAATCAGTTTTAAGTGATTCCAAAGGCCTATTGAGCATAGATATCAGCATTTGGTTCTAAATCACCTGCTAAAAAGAATTCAACACCTATTAATCCCTCATATTACTCTACTATGACTCATGAAGATGCAGAATTGCAACATGATCTATCAATATTACAAGAGCAAGTGCA
This sequence comes from Pinus albicaulis, assembly GCA_034641835.2. NCBI lineage: Eukaryota > Viridiplantae > Streptophyta > Pinopsida > Pinales > Pinaceae > Pinus > Pinus albicaulis. The sequence goes on along the minus strand of CM076583.1, from coordinate 1,120,165,480 downwards.
CCAAATTTCTCTCTCGCAAAGAGAAACAAAAAATGAAATGGAAGTTTTGAAGCAAGGTGTGCAAGAAAAGATGGATGGTTTGAAGAAATGCATGGAAGCTAATATGAATGGCATGGAAGCTGGCATGGAAGATAAGATGGATGACATGGAAGAAAAAATGAAAGACAACATGGGAAACATGAAGAATGATCTAAAAGCAGACATGGAAAGTTTGACAAAGTTGATACTAGAAATTTTTCCTAATGGAAAAAATATTGTAGAGGAAGCTCATGATGACAACAAAATAAATGTTAATCTTGATTTCATAAACTCTAATGTTCGACGGAAGAACCACCATATTCCAAAGATGGATATGAGGAAGTTTGATGGAAAGGATCCTGTAACATGGATACTACAGATGGAGCAATATTTTTATCTTAATGATGTGAAAAACACACAAAAGGTACGCATTGCAACTTTACATTTAGAAAAAAAATACATTTGTATGGTATCAATGGCTTTTCTCCTGTAAAAAAAATTGTCACTTGGTCAATTTTTACGGAGGAAATGATAGCACATTATGAGGATACAAAGAGAAACACCTTCTTTAGCCAATTTATAAATCTAAAACGAAAGGGTTCAATGGTAGAGCACATTGAGGACTTCCGAAAATTTAATATCAGGGTAACTAATATTCCAGAGGAACACAAGATTGATGTCTTAATAGGGACTTTAAAGGATAACATCCAACATGAAGTTTGCATTTTGGAACCCGATTCATTGCAGAAGGCATTCAGGTTGGCAAGAAAAATTTAATGTAAAATTATGGTGACAAGGAATCCAACCACTCACATCTATAAAGATGGAAGTGTTGCTACTCCTAAACTTCCACAAGCTACAAGGTTGTCACCATTACAATTGGAAGAAAAAAGAGAAAAAGGGCTTTGCTATAGTTGTGATAGAAAATACACTAAAGGTCATAAGTGTGCTGAGAAGAAATTATTTGTGAAGAGGAGGAAGAAAATGAACAAGTAACTTCAAAAGAAGAGGATATAAACCAAGAACCAAACCTAGAAGAAGAAGAAAGTATTCTGACCATATTGCGTAATGCATTGGCAGGAATTACCACTCAAACTCTCAATATAGAAGGACATATCAAGAAGAAAAAGGTAATAGTGTTGATTGATTCAGGTAGTACCCATAATAAAATATGACCCAGATATTCCACCTCTTGTACTCCAAAGAAACATTTGGATTTTTTTTCATATAATTGTTTCTCCTCCAACAGTTTTAGCACCTTGTTAGCATGTTGAACATGATCTTTCCAAGACTTGTTGTAGATTAGTATGTCATCAAAAAAGGCTAGCACAAATTTTTTAAGGGTTTGAAAATGGAATTCATCAACCATTGATATGTATAAGGTGCATTGGTAAGGCCAAAAGGCATGAAAAAAAAATCATAATGACCTTCATGAGTTCGAAATGTTGTTTTTGGAGTATCTTCAGTCTTCATTCTAACTTGATGATATCCTGAACGAAGATCCAACTTGGTAAAATAAATTGCGCCATTTAGTTCATCCAATAATTCATCAATCATAGGAATGGAAAGTTTGTCTTTAATAGTGAGCTTATTGAGCTCCCTATAATCTGGACACATGTGCCATGATCCATCCTTCTTATGCACCAATACTACTGGAGCAGAGAAAAAACTTTGACTAGGTTGAATTATACCAGGCTCTAACATGTCTGCAATCATACGTTCAATTTCACTCTTCTAGACATAACGATATCTATAAGGCCTGATGTTTGGAGGAACAATTCCTAGAATCAAATGAATAGCATGGTCATGATCAAGAATAGGTGAATTCCTTTACGAGTTTCAAACACCTTGGAATGATTTTCCAAGACTTTTCGGAGATCTAGAGAAATAAATGATTTTGATGTTGGAAATTATAGTGAGAATAATTGTGAAATTATGCCTCATTGTTCTTTATTTAGAAGATTTTTCAGACATTAGATCTTATTATATTTCCCATCTTCCTTGTGATACCTCATAATTCAATTTCCTTTCCTTCCTAAAAAAAAAAAATCAAGAAAATTTCTTGAAAATTAAAAGCTACCGTCCCCAAAGATTGAAACCATTCTACTCCTAGTACAGCATCAACACCTCCCATTGGAATGGAAAGCATTGAAACATTAAATACATATTGCCCCATGGTTAGCTTCATATTATGGAATTTTCTAGAGAAATTTATAGTTCCTCCATTTTCAACCATCACTTGACATTCTAGTGCTAGGTATAGGAAACAATTCAAAAGCTACATGGAAACCCAAAGATTATGGTAAGCGACATAGATCCCATTTTTACTAGAAATTTTTGGACGGAATTATTTTCTTGTTTGGGTACTCAACTAGCCCATAGCTCATATTATCATCCTCAATGTGATGGTCAAACTGAGATAGTGAACAAATGTTTGGAAGGATATCTTTGTTGTTTTGTATCTGATAAACAAACACAATGGGTCAAGTGGTTACCTCTAGCTGAATGGTGGTATAACACTTCCTTCCATACTACAGCAAAATGACCCCATTTATGGCACTTTATGGATATCATCCACCATCCATTACATGATATTTAAGAGAAAAATATAAGGTGCAAGAAATGGAAGATCACATCGAGCATCAATAGCAAGTTCTCCAAATCTTAAAGGATAACCTAAATTTTGCACAAAATCGAATGAAACAATAGGCAGACCAACATCATAACAAGAGAAGTTTTGCTGTAGGAGACGAGGTATTTTTATGGCTACAACCATACAAACAAATGCTCCTCAAGCAAGCTACGAAGGATAATAAATTATCACCAAAATACCATGGTCCTTACAAGATGTTGCAAAAGACTCGCAATATGGCATACAAATTGGAGCTTCCTACTTCTTCATGAGTGAATCCACTTTTCCATCTTCCATGATTAAAGAACGTCATATGTGACAAAATTCTAGTTCAAACAATATTGCCAAAACTTGACAAGGAAGAAAAAAATCATATTGGAAACTGAAACAATCACGGGAACAAGAACTTGACAGCTACGAAATCGATCAATTTTAGAGTATCTCATCAAGTGGAAGAACTCACCCACTGAAGATTCTAGATGGTAGGATGAGAATTTTATACAAAAGCATCCAGAGCTACTCAAGCATTGAGGACAACACTTTTTTGAAGGAGAGGGGCATGTTAGGTCCCCATATTACTGGTGTAGTCCCTTATTGTTATTAGTGCAACCCCCTTATTGTTATTGTTGTACCCCTGTAACCCTCATATTGTTATTATTGTTTATTTAGATTATTATTTTTAGGTCGGCTAGGATTATATTGTGACCCCATGGGCCCCTATATAGAGAAGGAGGTTTTGTCATTTGTACCATCCAAGAATTATTCATTTATGTAATGTATTGGAGGTTTCCCCCTTGAAGTGGTTGATTTCTAAGGCATTGATCTCTCTTTTCTTCTATTTTTGGAGTTGGTATCTCATTTGTATCTCTTCAAATTGACAATTTTTTTATTCATGTCACATCAAGTAGGGGAAAGGAGATGCATTAATTCAGAGCTTTTCCATGCTTGTGACTGCCTATGTCCTTACCTGTTGTTGGGAGCAAGGTTGTTTATTTTCCACGGGGTTACAATGAGAAGGTGAGGTTTTTGCTCAATTATTTTTAATTTGCAATATTCTTTTGGATACAAATGATTGAAAATAATGAATCTTTATCTTCTTTCATCATAAAATGTGATCCCAGTGATTTGAAATTTTAATGTTATGTAATGATAATCATAATCAATTTTATTTCAGGTAGCTGGTTCAACAAACAAGGAGGTTGATGCTTATATATCCAATTATCCAAAATTTTCAACTCAATTAATCAGCCAACTTCATAATGTTACAATGAACGTGGGTTCTCTACATTTCATCCTTGCTTTGGTTATGAACACTTTTATTCATATGGCTATATATATAAGATTTAAATTTTAATAAAAACCTTATTGAATGGCAGGAATACATGAAGACAGATGAAGTATATGCTCAATTAACATTGCAACCTCTTAATGTTGTAAGAAATTTTCAATTTCATTATATGTGCTTTGTTGTAATTGCCAATTTTGGTGAGCATTGATTTGGTACTAGTTCCATTTGTGCAAGGAACTAAAAATTGATGATATTGTGCCACAAGAGAAAAAATATTGTTCTTTTGGTTCTGACCTTGGCACAACAAACAAGCAACCGAATAATTACTTTCATAAAACGTTGACTACAAGTAACACTAGCACTGATGATAGGTTTTTATATCAATGACCAAATCAATGGCTAAATCAATGACCAAATCAATGACCAAATATACTACTATACAACAAAATTGAGACAACCAATTAATGACTCAGCTAAAAATGACTAAAAGTTGGCCGCATTATAAGATACTGTAAATTAGCTACTATTGGTCACCGACCGAAAAATAGTCGTTTATATGCCAATTTTAGTCATTTTTGTTGTAACTAATTTTTCATTTTGTACTAGTGTGTGTGTGTGTGTGTGTATCTATATATATATATATATATAGATAGATAAAGTGCCGAAGATGGCATCACGACACATACCTGCATATGAAAAAATTTGTTCAATGGGTAAACTCGAGAGAAATGAATCATCATATAAAGGAATTGATGGATCATGAGGAAATGGTGGCGGTATGCTAATATCTCCACGCAATGAAATATGCACACTAACCAATGAAATTAACATGCCATCTACAATGGTATCCCTTGTCTCAACTTTGAGCGCGATGAATTCTCTAGCTATGTCGGAAATACCATGCTCCAAGATGGTAGTGGAAAAAAAATTGGAGGTGGTGGTACATGCCTAGGGTCCCTATAGCCCCCCTCACAATCATATGTATGTCCCAAGTTGACTCCATAATAGCGATATCTGGTATCAGTGGAATCCAACCTCATATGTGACACGATCTCTGCATATATATGCTTGGAAAAATAAAGGGTGACCTAGTCATGGTGGGTGAGTTGGTCCGAAGCTCTAATGAATCGATCATACACAAAACGGGTTGCACCAAAATTATTAAAATATTTTAGTGGAATCATACCTTTATGTCTAGCAAGGAAATCCAGAGCGTCTTCAAACCATAAACATAATTTAACACATATATTTAACACACCAGAATAATAATAACATATACATTAAATTCAAATGCATTAGTTGAAGATGATTTAAAAATTAAAGACAATTTCAAGGAACAAACACATTAAATTTAAAGAGGATTTAAAAATGTCGGAGACGTATTTAAAACAGGTGAAGAAGGTCCACTATTTATAGCATGGTTATAAACAAAGACATAAACATATCCTATGACACTCTACTGGTGTCAAAGGTAGGATCAATGATTTGAACACACACTCTAGGTGGGCTACATAATCTATCACAAGTCTGACCATGTATATTATGTACCCCCACACTTCAACAACTTGCTGTTGTGGGGCAGTATAAGAGATGCCTCTATATATTATATATAATACACATAAAATAATCCAAGAAAAAAATGCTGACTAAACTATTAAAAATAATACAAAATTTCTACATATAATACATATTTAATAATCCAAGAAAAGAATGTTGACAATAAATCCATTTCTAAACTCAAGTAGAATAATCTAGTGTGAAGACCTAAACTTTAGAGTCCATTTTTTTATAATTTATCAATCAAAGTATTGAGTTCCATGTAAACACAATCAAAAAAAGTGATCAAATCTAGCTTCACACTTTTTTCTCATTTCTAAATAATGCATTTTATTCATAGGGCATAAATATGTAAATATATATGTGAAAATTTGAAATAAAAATATTTGCAAAAGTAATAAAATTTCATGCCAACCAAATACTCCAATAGAATTTAAGTTCTTATAATGTTTGACTTTGACACATGACATGTACTAGGTGCAAGATCATGAAGACAATGTTTCTTGTACAACACACTATATAATGAAACAATATGATACAAATTAGAAAGGAGTCAAAATACTTGTATTAACTTTAAATAAACTTTTCATGATGGATTTCATGTGTCTATTAATTTTTCATTTTTGAAACTTCAATTATATATATATGTGTGCATGTGTGTGTGTAAATAAATAAATAAATATATGTATGTAATATTTTCAATAGTTATGTTATAGTTATGTTATTGCACTATATTATGTTACAATTATAATGTTGTGCTATACATAATTTATAGCTATTTATAGTCAATATATATATATATATCATGTCAAATAGTTATAGAACTATGTTATGTTATTAATAATATATAGAACTCTATGTCATGTTTTAACTTTATAATTGTTAAATATTTATAGTTATATAGTTATGAATTATAATTATAACTATGTTACATGTTATGCTATAGTTACAATATATATGTTATGTTAAGTAATTATAAACCTATGGTATAGAGTTATGAGAAATATATAAAGAACTACTATATATATATATATATATATATATATATGTGATCTTATAGTTATAATAGTAAATATATATAGTTATATAGTTATGTTATGTTAAATAGTTATAGTTATATATGTTATGTTAGAGTTATATATAGTTAAATTTTATATATAGCTATGTCCTATTGTGTTATGTAATGACATGTTGTTATCTATATATATATATATATATATATATATTGGTTAAGTTGTCTATGATCCTCTAGCCTTGACATGTCACTTGAGGAGTCGCAACCCAGGGGCATCTAATTCGACAAAGTCACCCAGGGATTGCACATAGTGTAGGCCACACCATCCCTAAGTTGAATGGACCTTTTAGCATGTCTCATCCCCCTAGCACAGGGCACATTTACCCCTCGTGAGGTTCAAGTCGGGGTTTCCTTGTTGACGAGGCCAATCCTCAACGGGTTGTGCTAGTGGGACTTGACATAATTAATAGAATTTAATTAAATAACAAATTTTTCTTTTTTGGATTTTTAAATTTTAAGATTAATAGATTATCGAAGTAATTAAATTTTCAAAACTAATTTTACTATATTTATTATTAAAATAATATTTAAAATATAAATTATTTAAATTTAAAATAATACAATAAAACAAAATTTCTTATTTGATAAATAGAGGTTCACCATGGGCAACCATATTCATTATCGGAATCTAAAGCTCCTAAATTGTTTATTTCTTGGTTATATTTTGGTTATTTTCTGTTCTGGAGTTTTTTGGGTTATATTTTGGGTCAAATTTGTTCAAAATTTAAAATGCATTTTAAATAACAAAAAAATAAAAAAAAATTGAAATTTTATTTCACTAAATTCCTAACGAAAGAACTTTAAAACCTAAAATAATTAGAAATAACATTTTTACAATTCAAACTAAAAAATATTCATAATAAATATGCTATTGAATCACAAGTCAGAAAAACATTTAAAACCTAAATTATACTTCTTTTGGCGGTTTTGAAGCGTTTTTCTGGTGGTTTTGTGGTTTTCTAAGTTGTTTTATGGTTTTATAATTTGTTTTTAGTTGTTTTGAAAGGTTTTTTTGAGATTTTGTATCGTAATTTTTTTTTTCAAATTAATTTGTTTAATTTTGTAAAAAAAAAAAATGAAATAAAAAAAAGAAAAAATAATAGGAAACCTACCTTGGCTTGAGCCTGTGGGACATTTGCAAGGTTTTTGCCTAAGTTGGTTAAGTTGATCTATGGTTCAATATTTTTATCGAGCTCCAATATCTCGGTTGAGCTCGATCGAGCTCCTATTTATCCCACAAATTATGCAAGAATGACGTCTAGAGACCACAACTTCTTGTGTTAATAGAATATAAGGGCTCGATCGAGCCTTGAGGTTCGATTGAGAATTTGTTCTAAACCTATATCTATTTTTTTAATGCTCAATGAGATCAATAAAGCCATTAAAATGGGTTGATCATGCACTCAAAATGTTTGATTGAGTCCTCTTTTTTCACCTAAACACTCCCTCCCTTTCCAAAAAAATAACCCAAGACCATACTTTTACCCTTATTGCTCATAATAATATTTTATTACTAATTTTTTTTAATCGGCTTGTACCCAAATGTAAAATCTAGAAATAGATAAAGACCAAGAAGAGGAATATGAGTATGTTTTTTAGGCTTATATTTATGTTTTTTTTACTGTAATGAATTAATATATGTGTTTTTTTACCATAATTAATTAATATATGTTGGTGAGCCACAATGAAAGCAATTATAATGGAAAATTTGCAATACCAATAGAAAATACTTGTTTTGGCTTAGTTTATGTGTTTGTTCAGTATGTCATGGTTTTTCTATTTTTCACTTTATTAATATTTTTAATATTTAAATGAATAAATTTTCATATTTGAATTATAGGATTTATTTCACAGAATAGAGGTATACCTCATTTTATTTTACTAAAGGATATGAAGTAATAATATGCCGAATAGGGTAATAATAGTGTAAGTTCTACATCCCCTTCATCAGTGTAGAATTTCCCTGGTCCCTACACGGGTACCCCATAGATTGAGTGAGTGAGACTTCATCGTCATTGTAACACCCAACTTAATTACTTCATTTTTATTTTAAATTTTTTTGAAAAATACATTTGATTATTAAATGAGAAAAGGGACTAATGAATGTGTTAAACTAGTTAAATAACCCGAGTTTAAATTTTATAAATAAAGAATTACATTGATAATTTATGTGACTGGTTGGTAAATAATTCCAAGACACCAGAGTAGTTTGGAAGATGTTATTGAAAGTTACCTTCTACTCTGAGAATAAGAAGGAAATATCAGATTGGGGAAGGGGTTCTGTGAAAAGTGAAAGGAAAGGAACAACATGTAGTTGTGAGAACATAGTGATATAGAGCTGGAAGAAAACTGGTGGAACTCTGCAACCCATAATGGAGAAAAGACTAGACAAAAGTCTCTAGGTATAACTCCAAAGAATTTTTTGCTAACTTTTTCTCTAGTGAGGAGCATGGGGGGAGTTGAGGACGTGATCACCTCACTCGTGGTTGGGTGGCCTAACCAGTGAAGAAAAATATCAGCTAAATTTTATTGGGTTATGTGTTGATTATGGAAAATCATGATGTACAGTACTGTATTTATCCCTGTAAGAATTTTTACATTTGTTCTTCATTTACAGTACAAAAACTATAGGCAAGGCACGTCTCTGAAATAAATATCACAATACATTATTTTTTTATCTTATTTTAGTTTAATGGTAAGGATAAGATGTTGAAGGTATATGAATTAAGTACATTTAGTTACAGTCTAAACCAGAAAAGTCCAGAGTATGGTTAAAAACTAGAAAACACCCTAAAATTTAATGGCCATTGAAACCCTTCAACTCTAAGTATAAGTTGTGCAACAGGAAAGAATATATTTTTATATAACATTACTTCATCTACCATGTTCTAGCCAACAAGGATGTGGTAAAGAAAACAAGTGAAGAACGGTTGTGATAGCCCAAACTCGAAGTAGTAGGGCCCTGGAAGGAAAATGTATATGATAATAATACCAAGAATATTATAACATAACATATTGTTGAGTAAAGAAATGAAGAGTTAAATTGGTAAAACAATCCCTAGAGCACCTGGAGCTCATGCAGTGGTGAGAAAATTAGCCATGCAGACATCCATTTGAATATTGGTATATCGCAACAAAAGAGGATGGATTTAATAGATGAGAGGTTTAAACAATGGACCTAAGGGGACCAGAAGGGTTTTACGTCCTCCAAAACTCTTGTCAAATAAACTTTGGAAAACATCAACTATAATGAAAAGAAAAATTTATATATAAACATACAGAACAAAGTGATGCATGCACACAAATTATACATAATATAATAGTGCCAAAACCAACCGTGTAAGAATGAAATGCAAGATATTTCACCGAAGAAATGTAGCTTATAGAACCTAAGCCATTTCACATATAATTTCAATCATAGTAAAGCTACGGAAAATTAAGAAAAAAATTCTTGCACTTTGACATTTACAAAATATTATTTCCTTTAGAGTAATTTTTATTAAAAACAAAATCTGTGAACATAAAACATGGTGGTATACATAAGCGCTTTCTACAAAAACTCTAATGAATGACCAGAGAACCTAAACGAGGAGTTTAACCCTATTTCACTTGTACATAATTCATTAAATAATATCAGAAGGATTAATACATAAGCTGAAAATTTCCATGCCATATACAGACTCAAACCTCAGTTATTGAGTACCATAGGGTTAATAAACCCTACAAAAAAGAGACTTGCGTACAGAACTAAATATTTAACCATGTCATTGATGACAATCCTAGAGTAAATCAAGCATCCACCTTCAACGAGAAAATAGTATAACACCTGGAGTGATAGGGAACTGTTAGAGACTGGGTCGAGTCTTTAAGCCGAGTCCAAGCCAAATCCAAGCTTAAGGGGTAGGAATTACCTACAAAGAGCGAATATCAGTAAATTAGTAAAAGCGGTAACAAAAATAAATGGAAAAGAAATATAAATTGGTCACATTAATAGACATCTGGAAGAAAATGTTAGCTGGAAGAGAAGGGCTAGACCTCCTCCTGTCACCTCACCTGTATCATAACATAGGAAATTTCAATCAAATGAGAATACAAAAATGGCATACCTCAGATGTTAAGACTTTTATCTAAAATCAAAATTGTGAGACCATGCCAATAGCTAAGAATCAAATAAGCTCGGGGCGAAGTTGCGATAAAATCATGGAAACAGTCTAGGGAGTTTTGGAATTAGTGAACATGGGAGCTCTAGGCAGAGATGCCCAGAAAAAGACAACAACAATGGAGTCACCCATATCCACAAAAGAGGAATTTCAGAACGGAAGGCCTCCAAGTTTCAAACTCACAGTGACTAACACCGAAGGGTTTGGGGGTAGGGTTACAACCCTAACTACCTTTAGATCCATTGGAGCAGTACGATCAACGTAAAACAATGTTGGACAACCATCCAGATGTCATGCATTCATCCAGACAGTTCCTCGTAGAGACCTCCTACTGAAAGCTTAATGCAAATTTAATGTTGGGTAGTTGGATTGAGCCAGTTGATTATGAATCCCAGCTGTATATCTGTGATTAAAACCCTGGGTTATGCACATTGTAAACCTTCCAATAAATATGTATGACACACTATAATAAGCATGTAAATCCACATGGATGGAGTAGCATTAAGTTACATATATTCATTGCAAACATAGCTTGTATATAAAGTGTTGTAGTAAGATTATTACGTAGGACAACTTATGATTAAATATGTGTTTTAAATAACTGAGATACTCCATGCCATGACATAGAAAGTACATTTTTTATTTTTTGTGTTAATTATTATGATAAAGTACTTAGTAGATGTGACATATGGTATCATAGCGATGTTAACATGCTGGGACCCCATGGGCCATTTAAATAACAATTCTCACATTGGAATTGTGCACAGTGACAGAAAGAAAGAAGCTATTGACATAATATGATGAGGAGGGGAGTTGGATATCAAACACCTAGAGCTACATGGGAAGCTCACCATCTTCCTAATCCATAAAATAACCCAGAAATGTGGGTACAGTTGATTGTAGACCAACATCAACAAACCAACAAATTACTGGAAGAAGAACAATGTCAGACCAATAAACTTCTGGATACGGTGCAACAACTTCAGACATAAATGGTTTGATTAAGAAGCGATAATGAGAGATTAATGCAAGAACATGAGATGATTCTAAAAATCCTCTCAAATAGATAGAATCATCACACAACTCAACCAGTCTTGAGAGGGACACCCAAGATGAGGGTGAGCATCAAAAGGAGGTTCATGATAATCTTGAAGTGAGCCACACACAACAAAGTAACAAGAACAGAGCTTATAATGAAAAATATTTTAGGAATGCGCCTGATCAACCAGAAATGAAAAAATAGAAAGTGGAACTTCATGGAGAATTTAGAAAAATTACTCCTACCATGTTCGATGGAGAAGTAGAAGAAGTGGTTGAAGCATGGATTATTAACATGAATAAATACTTCCAAGTTTATGAATATAACAGCAAACTCAAAGCTGAATTGGCTATTTATCAATTGCAGGAAAAGGCTACCTTATGGTGGGAGGAAGTTAAAAATGTGTGGGGAATCAAGGACTAGAATGTGACCTAGGACGAGTTCCAACAATATTTTAAGGAAAAATATTTAACAAATAATTTTTATGATGCAAAATCCCTCGAATTACATGATCTGAGGTTGGGGCAGATGTCTATGGATGAGGTCATAACTAAATTTACCTCCTTACTAAGGTATGTACCGTATGTGAAGGATGAGAAAACAAAGGTACAACAATTTTTGAGTAGTTTACCTACCCACATGAACGAAAGGATCGAGTTCATCAATCCCAATACTATGGATTAGTTGATTCGAAAAGCATGAATGTGCTACCAACAATAAAAAATGGAATGAGTTTCTGGTAGGAATTGGTTGCCAAGAAAATGACAAAAGAGTAATCAGAATTGTAAGAGTAGCAGGCCGAGTAACTACAATAATTCTACAAGTAATCCGCCAAATAGACAACTTGGGAAAAAAAAGTAAACGACCAAATGGCCAACAAAAGACAAGCCCACGGAGACATCCAGCAGACCAGATCACAGTCAGACCCAGAAACTCCTGCTGCAATGTTGGGGTTTTGACGAAGTGCATTATTGTAAGAACATTCCTCACCATGTGAGAAATGAAACTGTAGCTAATCTGTAAGAAGCATCCATAGTAGGAGAGGTCACAAGGAATATACCAAGGATCAACATTGTGTTAGAATATTATTCTGTGGATTACTAGCCAACAATGATAGAACTAGAAGGTAAGTTATTCTCCCAAAATGTATCCATTTTGGTTGATCCTGGTGCCAGTTTAAGTTACATAAACCCCAAAGTACCTGCAAAATATAATTTAAAAATTCTCAAATTTAAGAATCCTTGGTTGGTGCAACTAGCCATCGGGGCAAGGAGGAGGGTCAATGCCAAAGTATCCAACTACCCTTTAGACATAGGGAACCAGCATATAGATGTTGAGTTGAATGTTTTACCCTTGGGTTGCTACAGCTTACTACTAAGAATGGACTGGATAGAGCTGCACTGGTCAATAGTAGACTACAAACATAAAACCATCAGTTATATGGGTGAGGATGGTACTCAGTAGGAGATACAAGTAATTAAGAAACCTCTCCAATTGTGTCCCATTGCTACATCACACTTGGGAAAATGCATCCGGAAAGGATTTCATATTTATGCTATCGAAGTGGGATTTACTAACTATAAGGAAAAAACCCCTATGTTGGAAGATATACCAGTGGTTCAGGACTTTACCGATGTATTTCCTAAAAACATACTGGGACTACATCCAAAGTAGGATATCGATTTCACAATCAAACTAATACGTGGAGAATCTCCTATGTCACGAGCTCCATATCAAATGAGTATACCAGAGTTGACTGAATTAAAGATGCAATTGTAGGAATTATTGGAGAAGGGATACATCTATCCTAGTGTTTCACCTTGTGGGGCACCAATGCTATTTGTTAAAAATAAATATGGTACGATGCGGATGTGTATAGATTATAGCCATCTTAACAAACTAACCATTAAAAATAAGCATCCACTTCCACGGCTAGATGATATTTTCGATCAAGTAAATGGAGAAACTGTATTCTTTAAGATATATTTGAGATATGTATATCACCAGATATGAATAAAATATGAATACATATGCAAGACAACTTTTTGAACCCAATATGGGCATTATGAGTTCGTGGCTTTACCATTTGGATTAACTAACGCACCAACCACTTTCATGATTTTGATACATGGCATCTTTCATCCATTTTTGGACAATTTTATTTTAAATTACATTGATCAAATATTTATTTATTCTAAAACCATGGAAGAGCACAAGGAACATTTTACGTTTGGTGTTGAAAATGTTTCGGGACCATCAACTCTGCCAAATTTATTAAGTGCGATTTCTACAAAGAATAAATACAATATTTAAGCCATGTAATTTCTGCTGAAGGAATATCACTAGAACCAGGGAAAATAAAGACTATTATGGAGTGGAGGGTACCCAGGAACGTAGGATATATACGTTCCTTCATGGGCTTGGATGGATATTACCGATGTTTTATCGAAGTTTTCTCTCGAATTTCATTTCCTATTACCTCTTTGCAATGAAAATGATGAGTTTTCAAGTGGACTAGCGACTACCAAACTAGTTTTGATTGGTTAAAGAAACTATTAAATACTTCCCCTATATTGAATATAGCTGACCCAAAGAAGGAGTTTGAATTTTGCATTGATGCTTGTGAGGAAGGGGTGGGGGGAATATTGTCACAAGATGGGAAAGTAATTGCAAATGAGTCTAGGAAGCTGAAGGAACATGACCATCAATATTATGCTTATGATTTGGAGCTGACCATAGTAGTCCACACGCTCAAAGTATGGAGGCACTACCTAATAGGGAAAATATTTCTACTAAAAAAGTACCAAACAAAATGACTAACTATTTTAAGAAGTCTAACCTGAATGCACACTAGGAAATGTGGAATGCATTCCTAAGTTAATTTGAATCTGAAATTCAACACGTGAAAGGTAAAGAAAACCATGTTGTTGATTCCCTAAGTAGAAAAGTACATGGTATTTATGAGATTTAATTTAACCAGGTGGAATTCAAGTTTTAGGAGTAAATGAAGGAGGTATCGCAAAATTATCTTGAATACCAGTTCCTATGGTAGCAAGTGCAACAGGAAAAAAACCAAGGAAAACAATCAGATTATAAAATCAATAACGAACAACTACTAGTTTTCTGAGGGAAAATATTTATTCCCAACCAAATGAGGTTGAAGGAGCTGATTTTGGATGAGTATCATCGGGTCTCTTATGTCGTGTTGATTTCCAAGTGTGAATGAATATTCAAACCCTTTCCCACATTAATTATGAGTCCAGGTGCATTGGTTATTGCAAGGATAACATGCACGATATGTGTAGATACAATAGTACAATTCTGATATCAATTGTGGATTCGATAATTAAAACGACGAAAAAATCACTGTAACATCAAATAAAGAGATGACAGTAATAAATTGTAAATCTTACAATGCATTCACAGTAATTAGAGTATAAAAAAGTACGTCTACTATCACAGTAATTGCAAATTATACAAAACGGGAAATAGAAATAACAAACATGAAATATGAAACACTTGATCAGAGAGTGGGCCCAAATCTTTGACCAAGGCTAAAATATACTTACAAAATCATAGAAGTAACTAGAAATTAATATTGCATTAAAATAATGTTCTTTTACATAGCTCAATTCGCTGCGTAGCCAACCCTCTATGTGTTATCTCCTACGTGTTTTATCCTATGCGTTGTATCCCTTCTATCTGATTTTTGTCCTTTTAAATATATAAAAAACAAAGGGAAATAGACTAATTAGAAAGTATCAATAACAAAGATGAGATTTTAAAGATATTTCCATCATGACTCAGCTGGCACAAGTCGAATCTAGTAATTACAATTGCCGCAATTTGGAAAATGGCCATAACAGAAAATCTCCAAATCGGTCCTTCAAAGAACCTTACATTTCTCTCAATTAAGACCAAATTTTGGAAAAAGCTCATGAGAAAAATAATTTGTTCCATTCTTCACAAAATCCACATCTCGGATTTTCAGGATTCTTCTTCGTTTGCCCAAACCATTCAACGTAAAACTATCTCTTGTTATCCCAAAAAATTCCTGAGTTGGAATATTCAATTATCAGCTGAAGATAAAATCTTCAATTTGGAAGAGATATTGGAGGCTAAAATAGTGAGTGATGTTATAATGAATTCATTAATAAACCATCATTATAAAAATTATGCATAGTAATCATTAATTTATTAAAATAAAGGAGAACAAGTATTATTTATCCAAAAGAGCATAAATAATAATGAAATGGAATTATATAATAAATTATGATAAATAATGTGATAAAAGAACATTATAAATGGATGAAATGGATATTAGGGGGTGATAATAATACTACAAATTAGTGGCCCAACATATCTCCCAAACTGAACATGTTCATGTCCCTATACACCCCAATGCCTTTGTATTAACCAAGTTGTAATACAATAATCAAAATGTTCACCCCAGCGCATGATATTGATGGAAGAGAAGGCTTCTGCCCCAAATTCTTCCTTAAAACAATTTTAATATTTATTTTCAACCATATGTATATGAAGTTGCAACAAAGTACGATACAAGTAAAAACAAACTTCATTACACACCAGATTTTGCTGAAATTTCGCAAGCAAATTTATACTATAAAAATGCTTCTCCAATCAAAAAATCAAATCAATCCAATGAAAGTATTTCAATATATTAGCAAAATGGTTGTAGGTAATAATGCATAGCTTTTTTGGAATTTACAAATTGGTTTAGCTTAAAAATTTATGGGTTTAATGATACCTCTTTGTTGTCCAAAAATCACAGGAATCCTAGGATTGTATACCTTAAATGAGGAAGAAATGATAAATCATTCATCATGTATAGAAAATTTTCCCCCAAATTGGAGAATTAGCATGCCCTCATCCTACACTAGAAAAAAAATTGAGGTGGTTGCTATAATCATGGCTGAAATGTTTGCTTGGTGTATAACAACATGGAATAAAGGAGATTTTGAGAATGAATAAAGAGATCGATGGATGATAAAGAATATTAATGGCATGTTCATGATAATGAAAGTAACACTCCCCCAAAATGAAATATTTTGTGTCTCTGAAAAATGGGAAGTGGTAAAGAAGGGGAAATAATGGTTGAAAAATATGAGTGAATGATGCTCAATGGTTTCTCATGACATTGTCCTAAAATTTTAATAAATCGAAACCTCATGCTATTTTACCTCAAGTTTTACCTCCATAAGAATGTGAAATGGCAGGTATGGATTGACATTTCTTAAAGCTGATATAGGTTGAACTGATGATGAAATTGATGCGGAAGTTGGAAGCCATGCAAGCTGAAAAACGTAATCGGAAAGTGTAGCAGGGTTTCCTTCCGCCAAACAGATTAGTTTCCTTGTCATCTATGAAACATCTCATGAGTATCCTTATCAGTAATTCATCACCTCAATTACCTGACTACATATAAAAGTGACATAATCATATTGTGAATGGCATGGGATAGTAATGGATAAAAGGGAAAATATGCATTCCTTATACCCATAAGATTTGGTTTTTATGAGCATACAAATTATGAGAATTAGTTATCTCAACCTTTTCTTCTCAAGGTCTGTCCAATTACCTAGGATTCAAAATCAGAATTAGGGCTCTTTATTCCACCTCAAAATAGTAGTGGTGTTGTTAAGATATGAATAAATGGTGACTGATTGGGCAAAGAAACTATCTTTGGTTAAAGATATGATACTTGAAGAATAGAGGAATGATGGATTAGATGATTCAAAATGTCAAATATCAAATATCCTAAAAGTTTTATCCTTGACATGTAAATTAAATATTTATAACTCAATAATAGATATAAACCATAACCATCATCATCTAAGAACTCATTAAATATTACCCCATGAACCATGAGTTCTAGAAAAACTTGTATATGCAATAGTCAGCTTTATTGGAAATTAGCTTTGAGAAACAAGGTAACCAAGTAGCTTATATTTTTAAATTAACTTCTATACCATAGGTATAGCCACTGCTGTCAGCATGCGTCTATAGCCTCGAGAGGGATGCCTTTTTAACATATCGAGATGCTAGTGTCCCATATATTATAAATGAGTACATAGTTACATAAGCATTTCAATTTACTTAGATGTCAACTAAATATCATTGTTCTGGCGTGGTAACCAGTTAATAACAATTCCATTTATGGGAGCTAACAAAAGTTAAAAATTTGGCTCATGATGAGACTTCTTGTCCTTCAATTTTATGACCAAAGGCCATTACCGTGGCTTGGTGACTAGCAGTGGTAATGTCACTTTCTTAGGAACTATGATCATGGTTGGTCAACTCTTGATGAGACCTCCTATCCTCTAGTTGACTATTTATGTTTAAAATTCAACTATGGTTATTGTTAATTAATAAAATATTACTGAATAGATGGGGTGGCAGGCCAGCTCCTTAAGAGCTACGGATGGCGTAAAACGTTGTGTAGTAACTATTTTCAACTTTGATAGTTTTTCTTCTAAAAAACAAATAACCTTCAAATGACTGCCGCTAAATGTATTTTTTTATTGCTAAGATTGGGGTTGAGGAACAATTCATTAGATAATGGCGGAAATATTTAAATAAAATTATGTGGTCATCATCATAAATTTTACAAGATCGGGGACTTGACCAATTAGAAAAGTTGAAAGCTGGCATGATGAAATCATCTTTGCATAATTATTCCCTTAAAAGTAAGATTATGTTTATAGCTAAACAAAGATAAATTGACTACCCAATCATTATTTCAAAGTGGGTCTAGACTATTAAAAGTATTTCTCATTCACCAAAGAGAAAAACAAATCAAAAAGACCTACATATGTTGAATCCAATGTGAAAATTGGCTAACAACAATAGTTATGACTGAGGTAACAACAACCATGACTTAGGTAATAACAGGGAAGGCGGAAAAATAACAATGTTAGGAAGGTGACATGAAAGAGGATTATCCACTTTACAAAATAATGAGGAATTAAGAGTGAATCATTCCTGACAAGGCTTACCATAATAGTCATCCTTATTACCAAATACGATACCTCCCCCCAGGTAAAGTATGTATGTCATCAGTCATAGTTGGTCATGTCATTAGTAAAATACCAATTAAATATATGGAGTCAGTCGAGGACGTACCTGACGACTTACCTTAGCGGAGTAACAACACTGGAGGAGTAACAACACCAAGTACTTAGAAAAATATCACCATGGAGTAACATTACCAGAGGAGTAATATCATTAGAGGAGTAACAACACCAGACACTTAGAAAAGTTACTAGAGTAACAGGATCAAAGGAGTAACAACACCGAAGGAGTAACAACATTGGATACTTATAAAAAATTTCAGAGTAACAGCACCGGAGGAGTAACAACACCGAAGGAGTAACAATAATGATGAAGTAAAAATAGTGACAGAGTCACAGTAGTGGCGAAGTCATAACAACAACAGAGTAACAATAGTGACGGAGTCACAACACTGATGAAGTAACAACATCCAACACTTCAAAAAAAATTCCGGAGTAACAACAGTGACAGGTTCACAAAAGCGATGGAGTAACAACATCCAACACTTAGAAATTTTTTATGGAGTAACAACATTCATGGATTCACAACACCGATAGAGTAACATCATCTAACACTTAGAATTTTTTTTTGGAGTAACAACAGTGATGGATTCAAAGCACTGATGGAGTAACAACATCCAACACTTAGAAATATTTTCCAGAGTAACAGTAGTGACAGATTCACAACACCTACAGAGTAACAACATACAACACTTAGAAAAATTTTCCAAAGTAACATCAGTGGTGGATTCACAGAACCAACGTAGTAACATCATCCAACACTTAGAAAAAAAATCAGAGTAAAATTAGTGACAGATTCACAACACCGATGGACTAACAACATCCAACACTTAGAAAAAATTTCCGGAGTAATGAAAGTGACAGATTCACAGCACCGACGGAGTAACAAAATCCAACACTTAGAAAAAAATTCTGGAGTAACAGCAATGACTGATTCATAGCACCGACGGAGTAACAACATCCAACACTTAGAATTTTTTTCGGAGTGATAGCAGTGACAGATTCACAGAACCGACGGAGTAACAACATCCAACACTTAGAAAAATTTCCGGAGTAACAACAGTGAAAGATTCACATCACTGACGGAATAACAACATCCAACACTTAAAAAAATTTCCGGAGTGACAACATCGTGAAACTTAAGAACTCACTTCTTTTATTTTGAGAACAAAACAAAGAAAATGTGACTTTGAAGTAAACAATACCTGGAGCATAAAAACATAAGAGAAATCATAAAATAAATGACTCTTTATTGAAAACCAATAAATAAATAAATAACTTAAGTTACAATGGTTATGATTTTTGTTGTAGAAATGTTTTTTGTGAATGGTGAATGAATGGAAAAATGCTTTTTCGAAAATGAATTGGATCTTCAAATGGAAATCAATTCCCGATTTATCATGTTATAAATCCATTAAGTGATGAAAATTTTTCATGTTTTTTTCTCTGTGTCAGGAAATTTCTTTGAAAATGTTTTTATTTCATTACTATTGTCTTCAAGAATCACTTGTTCATAAATTTACTCATTTATTCTCCTGGGGCCTGAAAAAAAAATGAGTGTCTACCTACAATAAAAAATGAAATCATGTAAGAAGAGAGGTGATCGAGATCTCCTAATCCAAGAAATATGCAAAAAAAACAAGTAGTTACTCTATAAAACAAATCCATGGGAGAAAAAAACAACAAAGTAAAATTAATTTATTACCTGCAGGAGAGTGGTGGCTAACCATTCTAACCAGTAATGTTTCAATCATAACTTCTTTGATTTTTTTTCTGATTTGAGTGATTCGAAAGCCAAATGAAAGAGAAATCAGAGAGATTTCTTGAATCAAAACAGGTTTTAAAATTTCTATGTAATGGTATGTTAAATGTTCTTAGAACAACCTGCAGAACAGAGTCATTTTCGATTTTCCAGCTCAGTCCAATAGTTGATATTTGAAACATAACATTTACATTTTATGACAGATTGAACTGATTAAAATTGGTTATTTAATTATATTCATGTATTTATCCCCAATAGTAACAATTTTTTAAGGAAATAATAATTGATAGGTCAAATACGCTAGCAAACAACCGGGAAAACAAAGTTTCAAGAGTGCTGATTTACAAAAAATAGTCAGTATTTTGGTCATAAATTCCTCATATGATATCTAAATAAAGTGATTCAAATTTATTTTTAAACTAGATTCATAGGGGAATATACCATAGAAACGGGTTTCCAAAATCTAGTCATTTAGGCCTCCAAAAATGGAATGTCCCAACTCTGTTCCTGAGCTTCCTACTAAACATCCTGTCATTTATTTGGTCATAAATCTTTCATTTAAAATGAAAATTGAGTGATTCAAATAGGGTTAGAAATTAGACATGAAGGGATACGTAGGATAGAAACATGTCTTTAAAATATGTCAATTTCGTCCCTCAAAACATGACTGTCCCGACTGTTTTTCCAGAATTCTCATCAAGCTCGCAAGCCATAAGATATGATAATCAAGTAATTTTTCAAAGAAGGTGATAAAAATTAATATGAGTGTTTGTAGAAATTATATTTTCAATATAATACATATACATACATAAATTATTTTGAACATTGATCACTGATGTTAATTTTCACAGCCTGTTGCAACAAAAACAACTATTTTTACATATAAAGAAATTTATTTATTTATATATTTATTCATTATATATTATACACTACACTACTCTACTTTTAAAAATAAAATATACTTACATATAAGAGTACTTCAAGTGAAGCCATTTTCGAAATAAGATATCAAGTATGCGCATACCTGTATTTGAAAAATGTATGTTAATAAATACACGGGTATGAGAGACCAACTTCCTTGTTAAGGATCATATCAAGAGTTGCTGAAGTGTGGAGTGATGTTGCAAGCAAACAACAAAGTGAAACCAACCTTCAATATAGTATTTATTTCCCATATTTTTCACATCGTGAAGTTCCTTGATTGGGTTCCAGATTGTGTTGATGCTTTCTTCATTAACCTTATCCTCTACCTTTTCGTTTAGATCTCTATTCATAGAATCGAAGGAATGAAAAAAAATTAAACAATTCTTAAAGCTCAAGACCTGGAACAGGGGGAAACTTCCCTCCCTAGGATGAGAGATTGGGTGTTTAAACACAAAGAAATAAGGAAAATCAATGAAATATTAAGCTTGGGACCTGGAGCATGGTAGCATTTCCCTCCCCCAGATGAGAGATTGGGCCCTAAGAAATTAGAGGAAAGAAAAGAAAAGAAAAATGACTAACGCTCAGGACCTAGATTAGGGTAGCATTTCCCTCCCTAGGGCGAGAGATCAATTCCTAAGAAATCAATCAAAAGGAAAAATAGAACAACTACACTGAGGACCTAGAGTAGGGTATCATTTCCCTCCCTAGGACGAGAGGTTAGTTCCTAAGAAATTAATCAAAAATAAATATAGAACAACTACGCTCAAGACCTAGAGCATGGTATATTTTCCCTCCTGAGGACGAGAGGTTGGTTCCCAAGAAATCAATAAAAAATAAAAACATAACAACTAAACTCAGGACCTAGAGCAGGGTAGCATTTCCCTCCCGAGGATGACAGATTGATCATTATATCAATATGAATCGTGTTCTTGCACCTTTGTTAGCCTCCCTAACAACAGCGCCAAAATGTTGATGTCCAAATATGAATGAATATTCAAACCCTTTTCCACATTAATTATCAATCTGGGTGCATGGTTATTGCAAGGCTAATGTAATGTTCCTAATTATTCCTAAGCTAATAGGAATATTCATTTTTTTTTCTTTCTTTGTTTAAAGAATAAATATGTAAAGGAGGTTCATAAAACTCCTAATAAAAGTACAAATCAATGCCCAATGTGAACAAGGCTAAATCTGGGTCACTTGTAAAAACACACTTGAGTGTGAAAGAGACTGAATCTATTGACCAAGTCAACTAGGACCAAATCAACCACACTATCCAGATACAATGAATCTCTTAAAAGGACAACGTAGTCAAGTTGGAGGCTACACATGTGAATGGGGCTAAATCATTGAAGGTGGTTTGGGGTTTTACAATCTCTTAATATTATAAAAGGAAGAGGAGGGAAACATCTTGAGGTTGTTCATGACATGATTTCTGAATTTTTGTCTGTTTATACAAACAGCTTTCTGGGATGCTTAGCCTAGATTGTATTGGGATTTCCTGTTTAGGGGTTCCATCTCTTCCCATTGAGGAGCTCTTGGGAGAGCTTGTATTGATTTTCCACTATCAAGTTGGAGACCAAGATTCTAATTCCAAATGCAACACAGATCCAGTGAGGTTTTTCTTTCTTTTGTAAGCTGCAGCAAGTGGAATACTAGATCTGTTCAGATCTAGCTGGTATTGGAGCCTCTTCCCAATGAATGTGTCTTTTAACCTCCTAGAAGATTTCATCCCTTGGTTAAGCTTCAGTTTTTGATCTTCACATAAGGCCAAAGTATTCTCAGAGCTTACAAATTTTTTCCTCTCCCTGGATAGCGTTATTTGTAGATCTACAGTTGTAGGGTGTTTTGTCTACATTTTGGAGGAGACATCTCTAGTGTTGGGATTATTCCTCTCACTATGGTGATCCATGGATTTTCCATCAAATCCATGTGAGTTTCAGATATTATATGCTGTACCATTGTATTATTCAAAAATTTCTGAATCATTCTGCAGATCTGCAACCTTAGATCTCAGATCTACTCTCTGTGCTTCATGTTTTGCACAAAACCCCAAGGGGAATGTAATAAGCAGCCTCTTTGGCTTCCATATCTATAATAGAGATGTATTTTCATGCATATCTCTGTTCTATATCTAATATCTAATATATCAGTGCTTCATTCTTTAAAAAATTATGATGTCTATCTTTCTTGGCAATTTCCAGTGCTACAGCACCTCAATCTTGAGGGTTTATCCATGTAAAATATTTGTTTTTATCTTGTAAATGCATAAGTATTGCCCTAGGTCTAATTCCATGATTTTAACACTTATTTTCATCTATAAGCTTTAGAAAATCACGCTGCTCAAGCTTCAACAAATTCTGCATACTCAAGGTATTAGGAAATCAGCCTTTTTAAGCCCTTTTGGAAGTGGAGGAACCTTTTAACGTAGCTATAATGATTTTTTTGACCTGAAATTCGGTGTGGAATTCCCCCACGACCTAATCTAAAATAACCTCTTTCCATTTCCATTATTGTTACCCAGATTTCTGAATAGACTTATTTTAGGGCATAAATCACCCATTTTCCCCATCCTTTGTCAATGGAATTAATCTCTATTCTTGTTGCTGTACATAAAATTTCTGCTGAGGTGTTTCTAAACAAATTTCAGAGTTATTAGCTCAATGATACTCTAGCACTATGTTTTTATACGGCTGCAGCCCTTCATTGGGCAATTCTCTGAAGGCAACTACGTGTGGGGGATCTATTTAACCTACCTAGAGTGATTTATTTTGAGCCTCCTCTTGGATTTCAGTCTTATACACTCTGATATAAGGGATACAAAGGATGGTATTGGTTTCAGAAGCACACATCACTGAAAAATGTGTTTTTCAGTCTTGTTTTGCTGAGCAGTCCAGATTGGTAACATTATAGTGGTATCGGAGCATCTTTCTTGGCTCAGACTGTGACTCTCAGCCCAAGAAGACAGAATGATATCAGAATGATGAATAATATGAGACTACTCTCATGAGCTTTTAGATCCAAAAAGGACCTCCCCCAGGAGGTTAAGATGAAGAGTTGCGGTGAAAATCCTAGAGGGTTTCAACAGGAGGAAGATGCACGAAAGGAGGAGACTTTGAGTGATTATATTTAGGAGTATGAATCTAAATCTAGTGAAATCAAGGAGAACTTGAGCTTCCAAGGGTTCTGTTAGCTCAAGGAGGAGAGAAGAGCCAACAATATAAGAAGAAGAGGTAGATTATTTCTGCCTAACTTTGATGGATCCTCCACATGCACAGCTAAAGAATGGATAGATCAGCTAGACTCGTATCTGGATCTACATCAAGTTTCAGAAAAATAAGCCCTTAAGGTAGCAGTGCTGCATCTTAAATATAAAGCTTATATTGGTGGTCATTTAAAAATTTTTCTTTGAAGAATGCAAATATTTCCACTTATGCTAAGTTCATTAGGAGAATGGTGAAGAAATTTGATGAGAGGCAAGATAAAACATTTGTGAAAGAGCTAGCAAAGCATGAGCATGCAAAACCATTGCATGAGTTAGAAAGACCTACTATAAAAACTCCACTTAGATTTATGTTGGAGGGGATGAAAACTTGTGTGGTACCTTGCCAAGGGCAAGATCCCCAATGCATGAAGATATTTCTTCTCAAAAAAAAGTCATGGAGATTCCTCTTAAAAAGAAGACCAAGATCAAAGGTCTCTTGTTGATAGTGAGGTGTTCTCAAATATTGATGAGAAAGAAGAACCAGAAGGCAGTAGCAATGTTGTCACTTTAAAAGAAGACTCATTACCACATGGGGATGGAGATGAAGTTCTTGTTTTAAGGGAAAGAGCTTGTGTATCTTTGCAAGTGATTCCCAAGGAACATTATGTGACAGCCTTATTTAGCAATGATACCTTACTCCAAGAAAGAGGAGGAAGGATGGATCAACGTCCAATGATGAGGAGCATGCACCCTCGTTTATTTCAATGGGTTTATATTCATGAGAAGGAGACTAAACTATGTAGCAAGGAAAGGGACACATCAGTCCAACCATTTATGCAGTCTACTTCAAATCTTGATTTCTCTTTACATGGAGGCATTTCACCAGGGAGACCCCCTGATGAGAAGAATAATAAAGTGCTCTCTTGACTTTGTGCATCGATGAAAAAATAGGCTAAGGAGGGAGCCTTGAAGGGAGCTACCACAACACTAAGATCTATTGATAGATTTCAAGGAGAGTTGAAAAAATTCCTAAAATTTATTTTGATATTTCTCACTCATTTATTTGCGCTAATAAAGAAGAAGTCAGAGACCTATGATGACATTAGCATGGTGTCAAAAGGCCACTCCATAGATTTGGGGCAGCAAATGATACGTCTCCATAAAAAGAAAGAAGACGAGGGGATGGCTACTTCATTTCATAGCTCTACAACACTATCTTTGTTGAGAAGCCTTGATTCCTATTGGGAATCCAAAATCTTGGTAGAGTATTCCAAAAACCTCTTCACATGTAAGGTTATTGATGGAAAAAGGAAATATAGGAGGTATAAGGTGGTTGATGGATTCATTTTATTTCATGATCAGATCTATTTGACTAAAGAGTCAAGACTCAAGGACCAACTACTAGGTGCTGCCTATGATATCTTTCTTTCTACCCCCA
The DNA here is from genome assembly GCA_034641835.2 of Pinus albicaulis. Taxonomy (NCBI): domain Eukaryota; kingdom Viridiplantae; phylum Streptophyta; class Pinopsida; order Pinales; family Pinaceae; genus Pinus; species Pinus albicaulis. The sequence goes on along the minus strand of CM076583.1, from coordinate 1,120,139,291 downwards.
TTGTTTTCATTAGAACACACCATATTATCTTAGATGGATTCATGTGGGAAGGCTTTGAAGAAGACTTATATCAGCATTATCAAAGATGCATGTATCACATGAAGATGGAGTAGCAATATAACTCTATGAAAGAGTTAGTTCAGCCCTCTCTTTCTCCGCATGAGGAAGGAGATAGATATGTGCACCTCTCCACTTGTTGGAGGAGGTCTATTGGTGAAGTGCATACTGATGAAAATCATGATATATTTTCTTATTGTATGCATTCTTTTACATTATATATCCATGCCATGAATCCAAGGAGGAGTGCCATCTCTCTAAAACTCCATGGCCAACTTTGGGCCAAAACTATTTCTAAACATGGCCACTCCCTTGATGGACTAAGGCATATTTTGCAGCATGATAGGTGCTTTCCTAAGAAACCAAATATATCTTCCACTTTCAGCCATGGAGATATGTCATGGGAAACAAGTAAGTGGTGGGGAAACCACTTACCACATCTGAATTTTATGCAAGTAGGAGATGTCCTACGCTGGTTGCTATTGGGTGAGTATGGGTACTACCCAAGGTTTTATATTTTCTTGTCTCATGCCTTGTATCTCAATGAGAGGATGCATAAGAAGAAGAAGGCATGGTTGCTTTGGTTGACAGAGAGTTTGGACATCACATGTAAAATTTCATGTCCATATATTTGCTTGTGATTGGGATGAGTCTCATGTATGTACATGTATTTCTATCTGGAATGTATTTCATGATCATGTATGTATTGGGGTTTGGGGGGAAATTTAACTCTCTCATGAGGTGGCATAACAAAGCTTATTTATATCATGATTATGGTGATGCTCTAATATTTTTTGGGAACATGAAAGGAGGGATGACACATTGGTTGTGTGTGTCCTTTGGGAATTAAATCTCCCATATTCATTCATGCTTCAAGAGGAGGATAGCACATTGTATGGTTGCTACATCATATCCTTTGTTTTATTATGCAAGGAGCGATATGTTGGGCTTATGTCATTGGAAAAAGTCTCTCACTTGGGAGAATTTGCAGCAAGACATGTGTTGCTTGAATCATATTCAGCCAACACCTATTATCCTCTACTATTTCCAAGGTTTGAAGAAGCTTTTTCTAGCAAGAAGGTGGTGGGATGGCCACTTATTATACTATGATTTGAGGCAAAAAGATGAGGGACAACACTAGTCTCAAGGGAGGTACTATTGTCACCATCAAATATGTCATATGACACTTAGTCCATGTTTCTTTTGGAGCACACATGGTGAAGATCCTCTATTCACTATATGCATGGAAGATTGGGTAAGGAGGCTCACTAGAATCCATGAAGGGAATCATGAAGTTCCAAGTCTCTTTTGGCTTCACAAGGATTGTATTATTGCAACCTAGGATCACTAACTCCATATTTATCATAAATGGAGGGAGAGAAAGCATGATTTGAGTATTATTATCTCTCATTTCCAGCGATGGAGCCCCTACACATTGCATATGGTTGGGATTGGTGACTATTTGTTTGAGCTACCAAAGATGGCTCACTTTGTTTGGATGATAGCATGCAGATTGAAGTCTCTCATGGGGGTTGAAGCACCCACTATTCACCATCTCTCATGCGTTGAGAAGGCCAATGGATAGCATATGATTCTTTTCATGTATATCCCACTACTTCATGATGACAGCTATTTTGTTCATCCACCAAAGGCAAACTTGTATTTTTGGGAGGAGAAAATTCCATTGGAGATTTTGCAAAGTTCTTGTGAGTTGCTTGAGGAAAAGAAAAATTTTGGAGGGGAGGACTGTAATGTTCCTAATTAGTCCTAAGCTAATAGGAATATTCATTTTTTCTTTCTTTCTTTGTTTAAACAATAAATATGTAAAGGAGGTTCATAAAACTCCTAATAAAAGAATAAATCAATGCCCAATGTGAACAACGCTAAATCTGGGCCACCTGTAAAAACACACTTGAGTGTGAAAGAGACTGAAGCTATTGACCAAGTCAACCATGACCAAATCAACCACATTGTCTAGATACAATGAATCTCCTAAAATGACAGCATAGTCAAGTTGGAGGCTACACATGTGAATGGGGCTAAATCATTGAAGGTGGTTTGGGGTTTTACAATCTCTTAATATTATAAAAGGAAGAGGAGGGAAGCATATTGAGGTCATTCATGATATGATTTCTGAATTGTTTTCTATTTAGACAAACAACTTTCTAGGCTGCTTGGCCTAGATTGCATTGGGATTTCATATTTAGGGGTTCCATCTCTTCCCATTGAGGAGCTCTTGGGAGAGCTTGTATTGCTTGTCCACTATCAGGTTGGAGACCAAGCTTCTACTTCCAAATGCAAAAAAAAATCCAGTGAGGTTTTTCTTGCTTTTGTAAGCTGCAGCAAGTGGAATACTAGATCTTTTTAGATCTAGCTTGTATTGGAGCCTCTTCCCAATGAGTTTGTCTTTTAACCTCTTGGAAGAGTGCATCCCTTGGTTGAGATTTAGTTTTTTATCTTCGCATCAGGCCAAATCATTATTAGAGCTTACAATTTTTTTTCTCTCCCTGGATAGCGTTATTTTCAGATCTATAGCTGCAAGGTGTTGTGCCTACATTTAGAGGAGAGATCTCCGATGTTTGGATTCTTCCTCTCACTGTGGTGATCCATGGATTGGCCATCCAATCCATGTGAGTTTCAGATATGATATGATATACCATTGTATCATTCAGAAATTTCTGAATCATTCTGCATATCTGCAACCTTAGATCTCATATCTACTCTATATGCTTCATGTTTTGCATAGAACCCCAAGGGGAATGGAATAAGCAGCCTCTTTGGCTTCCAAATCTATAATAGATCTTTATTTTCATGCATATATTTGTTCTAGATCTAAGATCTAATATATCAGTGCTTCAGTCTTCAGAAAATTACACTGTTTATCTTTCTTGGTAATTTCCAGTGCTGCAACACCTCAATCTTGAGGGTTTATCCATCTAAAATATTTGTTTTTATCTTGTAAATCCATAAGTCTTCCCCTAGGTCTAATTCCATGATTTTAATACTTATTTTCATCTATTAGCTTCAGAAAATCAAACTTCTCAAGCTTTAGCAAATTCTACATACTCAAAGTCATGGGAAATCAACCTTTTTAAGCGCTTCCGGGAGTGGAGGAACTATTTAACTTAGCTAGAATGATTTTTTTGACCTAAAATTTAGTGTGGAAGTCCTCATATCCTAAGCTAAAATAAAAGCTCACAATTTCCCTTATTTTTACATGGATTTCTGAATACACTCATTTTAGGGCATAAATCACCCCTTTTCCCCATCCTTTCTCAATGGAATTAATATCTCTTCTTGCTGATGTACATAAAATTTTTGATGAGGTGTTTCTAAACACATTTCAGAGTTATTAGCTCACTGATACTCTAGTATTTTATTTTTGTACGGCTGCAGCCCCTCATTGTGCAATTTTCTGAAGGCAACTACATGTGGGGGATCTGTTTAACCCACCTAGAGTGATTTCTTTTGAGCCTCTTCATGGATTTTGGTCTTAGATACATTGATATAAGGGATCCAAGGGTTGGTATTGATTTAAAAATCACACATACCTAAAAAATACATTTTTCAGGCATGTTTTGCTGAGCAGTCCAAATTGGGAACATTACAATCATAGATCCAACCACTACACCAAAAGATCGAACTGTTAGTGAGGGAAGAATCCCAGGGATTTAAGGGTGGGCCTGACCCCATTGGAGCAGCTAAGGGTGGGGCCCCTTTCCGCAACACCCGTAATTAGACATACCCATACACGTGGCTGTGGGCCCTACCTGCACACGGGATATTACAACCCACCATGCTCCACGAGTCTCGACCTCGAGACTTCTTCTTTGATACCATGTAGATCCAACCACTACACCAAAATCTCAAACTATTATTGAGGGCGGCATCCCAGGGTGTTAAGGGTGCACCTAACCCCACTAGAGCATCTAAGGGTAGGGGCCCTTGCGTAGCACCCCTCATTACACAGACCCAAACACGTGGCTACGGGCCCGACCCGCACATGGGATATCACAGCTAACATACATAGTATGGGTAGTTATAACAGCACAATTCTAATATTAATCTGGATTTTATAATTTAAAAAAACAAACAATCACTGTAACATCAAATAAAGAGATGACAGTAATAAATCGTAAATTTTACAATGCATTCACAGCAATAAGAGTATCAGGAAATACATTTATTGTCATAGCAATTGAAAATTATACAAAACAGGAAATAGAAATAACAACACACAGGAAATACAAAGCACCTGATCGAAGAGTGGGCCCAAATCTCTGATCAAGGCTGCGATATACTTACAAACTTACAAAATTAATAGGAAGTTAAACTTGCATTAAAATAATGTTCTCTTACACAGCTCAATTCTGTGCGTAGCCAACCCTCTATGCGTTATATCCCTTCTCTCTGATTTTTGTTCTTTTAAATATACAAAAAACGAAGGGAAATAGACTCATTACAAGACCTTAATAACCAAGATGAGATCTGAAAGATCTTTTCATCATGATTTATCTGGCACAAGTCGAATCCGACAATTACAATTGGGGCAATTTGGAAAACAACCACAACAGAAAATATGCAAATATGTCCTTCGAAGAACCTTGTTTTTCTCTCAATTAAGACCAAATTTTGGAAAAATTCTCATTACTATATTAACTTGGTTTGTTCTGCACAAAACCCATCTCTTGGATTTTAAGGATTATTCTTCTTTTGCCTGAAACATTCAACGCAAAATTGTCTCTTGTTATCCTAGCAAATTTCTAAGTTGGGATATTTAATTATCAATTGAAGATCAAATCTGCAATGTAGAAGAGATCTTGGAGGCTAAAATAGTGAGTGATGTTATAATGAATTCATTAATAAAACATCATTGGAAAAATCATCCATAATAATCATTAATTTATTAAAATAAAGGAGAACAAGGATTATTTATCCGAAAGAGCATAAATAATTATGAAATGGAATTATATAATAAATTATGATAAATAATGTGATAAAAGAACATTAGAAATGGATGAAATGGATCTTAAGAAGTGATAATAATAATACAAATTAGTGGCCTAACATGCCAGACACCCTCGTTACCAGAAAATGCTGACAGCAATCAGGAAAGATTACTTTTGGCCTACGATGCGTAAACATATTGCTGAATACTTGAATAAGTGTTTGGAATGTCAACAGGTCAAGGTGGAACATCAACACCCTGCGGGTTTACTACAACATATACCTATACCAGAGTAGAAATGGGAAGTCATTTCACTTGATTTTATTATTGGCTTACCAAGGACTAAGAAACAAAATGATTCTATTATGGTGGTTGTGGATAGGCTCAGCAAGGAAGATGACTTCATACCGGTCTAGTAAACTTAGAAAAGGAAACAAATCATTGATATTTTTATGAGGGAAGTGTTTATATTACATGGTATCCTGAAAACAATTATTTCAGATCTGGATGTGACATTTACCTCAACTTTCTAGAAGACACTCTTCACCGGTTTGGGCATGCAAATTCAGTTCAGTATCGCCTATCATCCGCAAACAAAAGGGAAGACTGAGCAGTTGAATCAAATATTAGAATACATGTATGTAATGCATCAGCCCAGGAAGTGGGAAGATTATCTACATTTAGTAGAGTTTTCCTACAATAATGGGTACCAAGAGTCTATAAAAATGAGTCCCTTTGAGGCCTTGTATGAGAGATAGTGCCAAACATCCATAAATTGAAGTAGCCCTTAGACTAAGTTAATGTTTGGGCCGAAAATGTTGGAAGAAATGGAACATGAAGTGAGAAATATTTGACAAAATTTAAAAGCTGCCCAGGATAGGTAGAAAATTCATGCAGATCGAAAAAGGACTTATCGAGAGTTCAAAGTGGGAGATCACATATATGTATAATTAGAGCCAATAAAATCACTCTAAGGTGGAATACCTGTGCTAAAATTGCTCCCCAGTTCTGTTGGCCTTTCCAAATTTTGGAAATGAAAGGGTCGGTGGCTTATCGACTGACTTTACCCAGTCACATATGCATGCATAATGTGTTTCATGTATTTGTATTGAAGTAATATGTGCATGATTTGAAGCATATAATACATTAGAATAACATTTAGGAAAGTTATAATTGTTAATTTCTTTTCTGAAAATGGAATGGATACTTAATTAACTAATTATTTTTCTTTCGTTGGTTTCAGATCGACCCAGATGACGAAATCCTAGTAGAGCCTCAATGTATTCTTGAGCAAAGAGAAATAATGCTCTGAAGGCGATCCGTCTTGAAATTTTAAGTGGAGTGGAAGCACTTTAGCTGAGAAGAGGCTACTTGGGAAGACAAACACTTTATACGAGGATGATATCTCGATTTTTTTTCTATGAGGGATTAGAAACATCGCGGACAGTGTTTTCCTTAAGTGGGGGAAGATGTAACACCTAGCTTAATTACTTCATTTTTATTTTAAAAACTTTTAAAAAATTACATTTTATTATTAAATGAGAAAAGGGACTAACGAATGTGTTAAACTGGTTAAAGAACCTAAGTTTAATTTTATAAACAAAGAATTAAATTGAGAATTTCTTTGGCTGGTTACTAAATAATTCCAAGACTCGAGAGTAGTTAGGAAGAAGCATATATTGATAGTTACCTTATCCTCTAAGAATAATAAGGAAATATCATACTGGGAAAGGGGTTCTATGAGAAGCAAAAGGAAGGAAACAATAGGTAGCTATGAGAACAGAGTGATTCAGAGCTGATGGAAAACCAGTGGGACTTTGCAACCTGGATTGGAGAAAAGACTATACAAGAGTCTCAGGGTCTAACTCCAGAGAACTTTCTGCTAACTTCCATTCTATTGAGGATCACGACAGGATTTGAGGATGTGATCACCTCAGTCATGGTTGGGTGGCCTAACCAATCAAGAAATATCTCAGATAATTTTTATTGGGTTATGTGTTGATTTTGGAAAATCATGATGTACAGTACTATATTTATCTGTGTAAGAATATTTACGTTTGTTCTTGATTTATAGAACATAAACTGTATTCAACACATTCCTCTCAAATAAATAACATAATATATTATTTTGTATCTTGTTTTAGTTTAATGGTAAGGAAAAGATGCTAAAGGTAGATGAACTGATTACAATTAGTTACAGTCCAAACCAGGAAATTCCATAGCATGGTTAAGAACCAGACAACACCCTAAAATTTAATGGCCATTATAATAATTCCACTCTAATTATAAGTTATGAAACATGAAAGAATATTTGTATATAGAACATTACTCTATCTACCATGTTCTAGCCAGCAAGGTTGTGGGAAAGAAAACAAGTGAAGAACAGTTGTGATAGCCAAAACCCTAAGTAATAGGGAGCTCTAAGGAAAACACACATGATAAGAATACCAAGAATAATATACCATAACATATTGCTGAGTAAAGAAATGCAGAGCCAATTTGGTAAAACAATCCCTAGAGAACCTGCATCTCATGCAATGGTGAGAAAATTAACCATGCAGACATTCATATGAATATTGGTATATCGCAGCAAAAGAAGATCGATTTAAAATTTGAGAGGTTTAAACCCTCTAACCAACGAGACCAGAAGGGTTTTACGTCCTTTGGAACTCTTAGAAAATCAACTTATGGAAAAGACAAACTATAACAAAAAGGAAACTTCATATATAAACATATAGAATGTTGTGATTCAAGCAAGAAAATTATACATAATATAACAGTGCCAAAACAAACCATGTAAGAATGGAATGTAAGATATTTCACCAGAGAAATCTAGTCAGCATAGCCTAAGCCATTTCACACATGATTTCAATAATATTAAAGCTACGAAAAATTAAGAAAAAAATTCTTGCACTTCGACATTTAAAAATATTATTTCCTTTAGAGTACTTGTTATTAAAAACAAAATATGTGAATAGAAAACATGGTGGTATACATAAGCACTCTCTGTAAAAAACTCTAATGAATGGTGAGAGAACCTAAACAAGGAGTTTAACCCTCTTTCAAGTGTACACAATTCATCAAATAAGATTAAAATGACTAACACATACGCCGAAAATTACCATGCCAACCATAGACTTAGGCCTTAGTGCTTGAGTACCCTAGGGTTAATAAACCCTACCAAAAATAAGACTTGTGTGCAAAACTAAATATTAAACCACAACATATAGGAAAATCATGGAGTAAGCCAAACATCCATCCTCAATGAGCACAATACAGTACTTGGAGTGAAAGGGAACTATTAGAGTCTGGTTTGATTCATTAAGTCAAGTCCAAGCAAAAGCCAAGTGTAGGGGGTAAGGATTACCTACACAATGAGAAAATCGATAAATTAGTAAAAGTGGAAAGCAAAAGAAATGGAAAATAAATAGAAATGGGTCGTGTTAACAGACATCTGGAAGAAAACCTTACCTGGCTGAGAAGGGATTGACCTCCTCCTGTCACCTTGCCTATAGAAAAATAGAGGAAATTTCAATAAAATGGAAATAACAAAATGAAATACCCCGACTGTTAAGACTTTTATCCAAAACCAAAATCGTGAGACAGTGCCAATACCTGAAAATGGCATAGGCTTGGGGTGAAGTTGCGAGAAAATCAAAGAGATAGTCCAGTGAGGTTTGGCACTGGTGGACACAGGAGCTCCGGGAATAGATGCCTGGAAAACGACAGCAACAGCAGAGTCGCTGCTATCTGCAGAAGAGGAATTGCAGAGCGGAAGACCACCAAGTTGAAAACTCACAATGACTAACACCAAAGGGTTTTCGGGTAGGGTTACAACCATAACTACCATAAGATCGATTGTAGTGGTGTGATGACCGATAATCAACTATGGAAAACCACCCATATGTCACACATTCATCTAGACAACACCTCATGGAGACCTCCCACTAAAAAATTAATGCGAACTTAATGTTGGGTAGATGGATTGAGCGAGTTGGTTACGAATCCCAGTGGTATAGCTGTGATTAAAACCCTGGATTACACACATTGTAAGCCTTCAAATAAATATATATGACATGCAATAATAACCCTTTAAATCCACATGGATGGAGTAGGATAAAGTTACATATATTCATTACAAACATAACTTGTATATAAAGTGTTGTAGTAAAAATGTTAAGTAGGACAACTTATGATTAAATGGGTGTTTTAAATAACTGAGATACTCCGTGCCATGACAGAGAAGGTAAATTTTCCCTTATTTTCTTTGTTAACTATTATGACAACAGAGTTACTAGATGTGATAGTCGTGTAGGTGTTTCTGAAAGGTTCAGTGAGACGTTTTGTTGGAAAATTCATTCCAAATTTAGGTTTACCCTCTATTTGCCAACAAAATTTTTCCTCAAATTTTACATTCAAAATTTTTACACAGAAATCACCGTTTCACATTTTCGATTTACTTTTTAAACATATCTTACTATTTTCATACAAATTTTCCAATAAAAAACAATTTCTCATACAATTTATATTTGTAAATTAAAAATTTGACACTTACCAATTTTAATATAAAGGGGAAGGTCAGGTGCTCTCAAAAGCCTGGCAAAGATGGTGGCAGGAAGCTCCTAATGAAAAAGTAAGAACTATGCTGCTCTAGATTTCCTGGGGAACATGGACTGCAAGGAATCGGTTGATCTTTAAAGATACTCCTTTCCCTATCGATAAACTGGAATCTGATATAGCTCAGTAAAAAAACTTTTTAGACAGTAAATCTCATTAAGAAAAGGAGTTAAAATGTAGTTTTTGCATTTTTGGGCTTTGTTGATCCACTTTACTATATTCAAAGAGTCACCAAAAATCTGAGCCTCTCGCTCATTACAGAAGGGAAGCCAGCATAGAAGAACATGTAATACTTTAAGCTCAACAAACTTGTTTGTTCCAGTGCCTAGGCCAACGTAAGCTCTTATAATTTTTCCAAAAGGAAAGAAGATAACAAAACTAGCTCCACATCTCTTGTTGATATCTGATGCCCCATCAAAATATGCCCAAGGTATAGTTCCCCTAGCCACTTCCCTCTTAACAGCTCCGTTTTGCTGAGAGTCACAAGAGTTGGGGATGTTTTCAAAAATGGTTGCAGAAAATGTGAAGCTGGGTTACACTTTCTGCCCTTTTTTGAGAAAAGATTTTCATTTTTTTTGGTTCTTCAACTTTCTGCAAACTATAACAATTTTTCTGTGTAGAATTTCATTTTGCAATAAAAATAAAAGTTGTGAGAAATTTTGTTAGCTTTCTATTACTTATTTTTTGAAATTTTTTTATGCAGATTTGATATGTCAACTTAGCGTTTATTTGAGTGTGTGTTTCTTAACAATCAAAGGATTCATAAGAAGTCATGTTATGACGCAATGTTGTATTCATTGAAAATTTGTGTTTTTGAGAAAAAAAATGTGTTACAACAATCTAGATAGAGTCTACTTTGGTTTCGTCATATTTACAAAGCCAATGGATGCATATCATAATTACTAGAATTTTTTGAACTGGTCCAATATGAAAAAACTGCATATTTTGGATATGTTTCGCGACGCAACAAATTTCTTAACATATAAGTTATAAACTAAAAATCTAAAAGCTACCCATTAGAGACGACGGACCAATGTAATGCCCCATAATTTTTTCAATTTTTTTTACAATGTATTTTGGGAGATAAAAAATTTTGATTTCACTGAATCACAATGACCCTCAGAAATTGTTTGCACCCATTTTATTAGAAAAATAATTAAAATTAATAAACGTTTATAAAATTCCATAAAAGTTATATTTCCCGAAAGTAGATTCAATTTTGAAAATTTTGGTCTTGGTTCTGACAGTTAATTAACAACCTTTCATGGAGTTTAATCAGTCCAAAGTTGCCGAAACATATTCAAAGCCTGTTTTTGCGTAACTGGTGACGTGTTAGTTCGGCCGAACTTTGATTAAAAGTTCAACCGGACTATGTTTTCCACTGACGGCTTGTTAATTCTAACGAATTAATAGTTCGGCCAAACTTTTAATCAAAAGTTCGGCCGAACTTTTGTATGACTTTCCGTCAGCCGGAAAATTTTGCGAAGTCCCTACTAAAACACATTTCACAGCAATTTATCATTCACAATTTTCGCACATTTTGCAATATGGCTCGGATCTATGGATAATTACAGTATGGGATAGATCAATACAAAGACCTCGCACAATGATGAAATTCCCTCGCTCGCACTATGATATGGCTCTCGCTTTAAGCATAAAATGATTCGTTATATGGCTCGCTTAATCTATGAAGTGATCTAAACATCGGCACATGGTGAGATCATACAAAATTCTGTAATTAGCCATATGAACTATCATTATTAAATAATGATAGTTCATATGGCTAATTACAGAATTTTGTATGATCTCGCTTTGCTCTGAACAGTGGCATTGAATTGCGTACTCTATAGTGATTTGGAATCGCATATTCTACATGATGGCATGGAATCTATATTTCTCTGCATCGCATTATTCCAACAATGGTTTGTGGCATGTAACATTTCGTATTGACCTGCACAATGTTATTACATTAAATTAAACATAGTTCCATCACATATGGTTCGTATACTATTACATTACCTTCCATAGGTTATGCTATGGTCTGAAAGTGGCATCACAAACACAGTGAATGGCATACATTATATATACACAAAGACTTGCAGTTTATATTTAGGATCGTGCTATATCTTTGTGACTCATTAACAATTCTGTGATGGTTCTATCACACCTGTGGTAACTCACAGAATGTTCAATAACTTGATATACAAGTTATGGGCTCATTTTTGCTAATAATCAATGACTTTGTCTCGCATATCTTTGTGGCACTTATATATCTCTGAGATCTCGCATACCCTGTGACTCACATGTATATTTTAAGTATTTTACAATCATGTACTAGCTTACATTTCATGGTTGAATTCACATTCTTACTGCAGATTTGGGTTCAAGTCTCTTAAAGCGAGTGCCATATCATAGTGCGAGCGAGGGAACTTCATCATTGTGCGAGGGAATTTCTAACTTTTTTATGGTTTACTTTTCAATTTTTTCTTTTAAAAATGGTTGAATGCAAATTTATTCTGAAATAATTCAATATATATTCTGCCTCTTTGCGAATCACCACAAACCATCATGGTTTTAATTGTAAATTTACAATATTGCAGGTGTACTGCAATTTCCTTATAGATATAGAAAGAGTATTAAATATTGTAAATTGTGTTTAGACATAGAAAGAGTATTAAATATTTTGTAGTTAGATATTTGATATTTTGTAGTTAGGTATTATTTATATATATATATATGGTTAATTGATGTGTTTGGTTTTTTTGTACAGGATTATAATATCATGGGTACTAGTAATGGGGAAACTAATAATAACAATATTGAAGAAATGAGAAGTGTAAATAGAGAAAGAGTTAAAAGACAAGGATCAAATATTATGAAACAAGTAATTGAAATCGAAAGAGAACAGAAGAGGGAAGAAAAAAATGAGCAGCGAAGATTGCGAAGACAAAATATGACTGATGATCGAAGGGAAGAACAACGAAAGAAGGAACGTGAAAGAAAAAGGTGGCAACGAGAAAGGAAAAATGAGGATGAAAGGGAAGCAGAACGAATAAATAAAGCTCAAAGAAAAAGAATAAAATTTGAAGAAATGGATGAGGACGAAAAAGAAGAACATAGAAGAAAACAAAGACAACAATATGTAAGATCACATAGAAAAAGACAAATCGAAGGTCGTAGTGATCTCGGGCCAACAATTGAGGTTCATTCTCCTATAGGTATGAATCTACAAAATCATCAACCAATGGAGCAATGTGACGATGAATGTGAAATGATTTCCAATGTACCAGTGGAAGATGAAGTTATTGCACATAAAAGATTTCGTGAAAGAATTGATAAATTAGCTCATCCTCAAATGTGCCATGTGTGTGAGGAGTCATATCCTAACATTCAAGTGGTGACTACAAAGACAGGTCCAATGTGTACAAGATGTAAAAAAGAGGGTAATAAACATAGATTTTCATCACAAAATCATATGAATCTAGGGTTGCAGCCTTTGATCCTTGGAAGTCTTACACAAGTTGAGGAAATGTTGATAGCAAGAGAAAGTCCAATTTTGCAGGTAATGCATTCAATAGGTGGCCAATACAAATATAGAGGACACACAATCAGTTTTCCTCAAGATGTTAAAGATGTTGCCAATAAATTGCCTCGACATATTAAAGACTTGGATTTAATGATGGTGGTGCGAAAAAAAGGTCAGCAAGGATCAAGCTATGATTTCACTGTTAGAAGGCAAAAGGTACTCGATGCATTACTTTATAAGATTCAAAATGATCCATATTATAAAGGTGTAGAAACTAATATGCATGCTATGGACGAGTTACCAGAAAAAACAACAAATGTGTCACATATGATTAATTCTGTTATACTACCAGATATGGACAATGACATAGACATTACATTGTTATAAGGTGCTCTAGGTCATGAAGATACTTTAGACGATTATGATACAACATATTTTGTTGTAAGGCCTCCAAATGCACCTAGGGAAATTGAACTTATTCGTGCATGGGCAGATAATCTTAATAGAGAAGAAAACCAACTAGATGGTGAAACTACAAATGTCATTAATTGGCCTAGAATTGGTTCATCTCCAATAAACGAGTACAATACTAAAGGGTTATTTGATATGCCATTTCCAACATTATTACCTAAAGGAGAAGCCGATTGGTTACAAGCATGACTAAGAAACGTGCATCTTCATGATTATGCAAAACATCTCCTCAGATTTCGTGATAATAGGTTTGGGAGACATCCTCGATTTAGATACTTTTTACTCAATATCATCATGAGACATCATGCTCAAGCGTCTTCTACAATATTTGTTAAAAAAATATGACAGAACTACCTACAACAGTTGATGAGTTACGAGAGCATTTACAAAATCTTCCTAATTCTAAAATTGTAGATAGATTGATGAGATTTGGACATGTTCTAAGAGGTACACGTGCATATTGGAGCAAATGATGTGGCGAATTATGTGACTTAGTACAACAAATTGGATCACCTAAAATATTGTTCACACTAAGTGTGGCAGATATGCAATGGTCTGATTTGCATATATTGATGCCAGGTACCTCTCCTACAGATCCAAAGGAAGCAAGAAAATGGAGACGCAAAAATGTCATTGATAATCCTCACATTGTAGCAAGTTATGTGCATTTAAGACATACATTGTTTTGAGATGATATTTTTTCAAAATTTCATCATGCTACATATTTTTGCTGTCGTTATGAATGGCAACATCGTGGATCTCCACATTTCCATGGGTTTCTTTGGCTAAAAGATGCTCCCAATATGGAAAAATTGAATTGGAATGACTTGAATCAAGTTAGATTTGCAAAATAATACTTTGATAGATCTGTCCATGCATTCAATCCACGTAATGAATATCAAATAAAGATCCCTATTCAATGGAATGATGATGATCATCCTTGCTTAAAGAACATTGAACAAATATTTCAATCTGATCCTATGATGGACTACGAACAACTTCTCAATATTGTTGAGCGCCACATCACCTTCAATGAGAAGTCATGCCTTAGAAAGAAGGGTGGAAAATTGGTGTGTAGATATAAGGCACCATGGGAGCTATGGAAAATGTCAAGACTTTATGTTGATGAGGGTGGAGAAAAAATATATGAACCTAGATGAAATGATGATCGATTAAATACACATAATCGTGAAAAATTGATGATGTGGCATGCAAATATGGATTGGAAACCTGTTCTTTCTAGGCATGTTGTGATTAACTACATAGAAAAATATGCATCAAAAGCAGAAAAAGGGTCAGAAAGCTTCCATGATATGTTGATGCATATTTCTTCTATTCAAAATCCAAATGAACCAGCAGCACGTGCATATAGAACATTGATGTGTGAGACTATCGTTGACAGGCATATAGGAGCACAAGAAACATGTCATATGCTTTTGGAGCTTCCTCTTAATGAATGTAGTCGTACATTCATTGTTTTGAATGTTGGGATAAATGTTTTCAAACAAGTAAAAGTTGATGAAAATAATGACCATAATGATAATTCTTTTATTGATGCATATAGGAAGAGACCCATGAGTATGGAGCACCTTTCGTTGATAGAAGCTTCTAGATCTTGGTCATATGACAAACGTTTCCATGATGAGAAATGGTTACCATAAGTTAATGCAACTATTGTACGAGTATTTCCTAAGTTTCATTCAGTTCGCCCTCGCAAAAATAATAGTTTTGTGGAGTTTTGTTGGTCTGAATTAGTATTGTACAAGCCGTTTCGTGAATTTCATACAGATATTGGTTCTAGAGATGATGACATCATACAAAATTGGGAAAATTTTTCCTATAATCCTTGGAATATTGATCATAATCCAATACCTTAAAAGGATCCATCTCAATGTCCAGATGAGGATGAAGATAATTTACATGTACAAAATGATTCTAAGCAACATGAGTGGGAGATTATTTCAGGTTTGTATAAGAATAAGTTTATACATGCAAGCGAATTTGACATGATTGGATTTAGGGATCGTGATGTTATGAAAAATTGGAGCTCTAGCTTTGTTGATGAAGAGACATCAAGATGTGTAGTGAACTTCATATCTGATAAGAAAAAAGTGAATGCAATTGTTACTACTGAATCATCAAAAAAATATTCATTTGAAAGTTTAGGAGAAAAGAAAAAAATAGCATTTAATGTAGTTCTTGATCATTACAAAGGAGATGACAAGGAAGAACAATTGCTTATGATTATCGAAGGGACAGCAGGTACTGGAAATTCTTACTTGATTGGTGCAATAAAACAAAAACTTGAAACTGACTCTCTTCCTCATAAGAGCCCATTGCTTCTTTTGGCCCCTACTGGTGTTGCAGCATTCAACATATCTGCATCAACAATACACTCTGCTCTTTATATACCAGTAAGGAACTTCATTGATTTACAAGGGTCACATTTTCTTACCTTACAAGAGGAGAAGAAACATGTTAAGTACATTCTTATTGATGAGATGAGTTTTATAGGGAGAAATTTGTTGACACATATTGATTCTCGACTTCGCAAAGCTTTTCCTCATAATAAAGAAGTCTCGTTTGGAGGTATATCAATTATATTGGTTGGTGATTTGGGACAACTACCTCCTGTTATGGATAGACCTGCATATCCATGTGAAGGTCATGCAAAATAATTATGGAATTTATTCACAACTGTTGTAACTCTTGATACAGTATACAGGCAAGATGGACAGAGAAATGATCAAAGATTCTTTCGTCATTTATTAATGAACGTCAGAGATGCAATTCCAACAATAGAAGATTGGAAAGTACTAATGACACGTACAGATTCCAAATTGGATGCTTCAACAAAATATTCATTTAATAAGGCTACACATTTGTTTGCAACAAATGATGATGTGCACAATCACAATAAGTGTTGCTTGGTATCCCTAAATCACCCTGTTGCACGTAGTTTTGCTACAAGATCAAATAACAACAACAACATGGAAGCAGATGAGGAAAAATTGGATAATGAGGTCCTTCTTGCTGTTGGAGCTAGGGTTATGCTAACTTCAAATTTATGGACTAATGCAGGATTTGTCAATGGTGCTCTTGGAGTAGTTGAAGATATTGTGTATAATCCTAGAACATCACCTCCTAATCCTCCTACATATGTTTTAGTAACATTTGATAAATATGTCGGAGTTGCGTGGGATGAATTATTACCTCATACTCTTCCTATTATACCTATTGAAAGAGGCAATAATAGACAAATTCCATTGCGACTTGCTTGGGGATTAACAATTCATAAGTCCCAGGGATTGACACTAGAAAAGGCAACTATTGATATTGGAAGGACAGAGCGACAAGGTCTCACTTTTACTACAATATCTCGAGTTAAATCTTTGGGTGGTCTTCGATTTCAACCACCATTTCCATATGATCAATATGAAAATATGGCAAAATGTGCCGGTGTTTCTAAGAGAAAAGAAGAAGAAGTCAGGTTAAGGTTAAATACTAAATAAATTATGTATTTTTCATGTATTTTTAAATATATTCTTCATATCACATTTCAATGATATGATAGGTGTATTTGGTATTTAATATATTAATTAGTTCATTTTTATGATCACCAAACATATTTATATTAATAAAATTCATTAGAATTTGTATTTCTAATCTTCAAAATTTCAAAGTATGATGTACATCTCACAAATATACAAAAAATTTAATAATATGAAAAATGTGACGTTGATGCCTCTGACTGGAACCAGCCTAGATCCATCTAACTCTGGATCTATCATGCGCCGAGAGGGATCAAATCTCTCGAGGTGCAAACCTTTCCTCAAGTTTTGCACTCAAAAAATAGGTTTGCACCTCGAGAGATTTGATCCCTCTCGGCGCATGATAGATCCAGAGTTAGATGGATCTAGGCTGGTATTAAAAGAAATAAAAGTTGATTTAAATGATATGATATAGTCCAGTTAAAGATTTAATTATTTATTGCTGTGTTAGTACGAAATCTTAAGAAAAAAAACTATACTTGAAGTTGAGTCACTTTTGCTTCTAAATCATCAAAGCTTAAGCCATTGTATTTTAAATGTAAGTTTCTTTAATAATGAGTTATTATATCTTTCGCATATATGGATATTATGTATTTAATTTTTTTGAAGGTGTATTAGTTTGTTTTTCATTAAAAAAATTTGTTACTAATTTTTAGTTTAATATTAGGAGTTCAATTTTGGTTATTTATTATTATTATTTAAATTTATTTATTTGTAAAGAAATTTTAGTTATTTTTTATTATTATTTAAATTTATTTATTTGTAAGGTGAATGGTTGAGGCCTTATTATGAGATGTTTAATAATTTCCATTTTTTAGTTACTAATTTTTTGTTTTTTTGTTTTATATTATTTTTATTTAATTTTTATTTTTTATTTTTTTTTTCTATTATTTCCATTTTCATGAAATATGGTTTTTTCACTATATTTTTTTATTTAAGATAACTTATTATTATATTAAAGACATATTTTAATAAATTTAATTATAAAAAATATATAGTAAGTTGTTCAACAAACACACCCACACAAGAACACAAAATTCTTCACACAAATAATCTATTCCCATATAATAAATATCCATGCACATTACTCTAATCTACAATTATTCCTATCATAAAGAGTATTTCATCTCACAAACTCTCATTTTATTGGACCCTCTCATGAAGGAGTTAAGCCTAAACCAAATTTGGTTCCATGATAGAAAAATATTATAGGAAACATATTCTCCTCACACCAAAAAATATTATAGTTATATTAGTCAATTAATTATAAATTATACAGATATAAATCCATCAAGCTCTATTTTAATATAGTTATGCTATCTTAGCCATAATAAAAAATTATTGGAGAGAATATCTCAACCATACACCAATATAAAAAGACAATTAAAAGAATTCTTGATATAATAGTGGGCTTATTTAAAAAACCACAATCTTACAATATGATAAATAATCATGCAATACATGTAGGAGTTACTATCTTCAACTCTTATACCTGACACCTAATTCAGCAATGTGTAATTTTCAAGAAAAATACATCAGCACATTCCATACATAAAGTAGTAGTGACCTATTTTTTTCAATTTTTGAAACTCAAAAATTAAACTTATATTGCATTTTAGAAATCTGTGCTCCACACAATGTTTTTGTTTTTTCTCCTATTTATGTAATTGAAAATCAAAAGTATCGTTTGAATATAAATGATGAACAAAGTGTCAACAAGCCTTTTATTCTTTTTAGTTGTGTATTTTTGAGATATGTATTTTTCTATGAGATTGGTAAAAAAAAAATGTATAAGTTCAAGCATGTATATCCATGTATGTATGTTTATAATGAATTTTAAAATAAGAAAATCATATGTAATTGGATAGAAGATTTAATTAAAAAACATATAAGTACCAAGTCTACGACTTCAGCGGAAGAAATGAAAACTTAGATCCTGAAAGTTACAAATCCATCAAAACTTAGGGGGTTTTTAGATCCTGAAAGTTACAGATCCATGAAAACTTGCGAATTGAAAACCATTCTTGACTTTCAAGCTTTGAAAAAAGAGTTTTAAAATACCTAAAAGGATTAAAAATCCCTTGATTTAAGCATTTAAAACCAAATCCTTCAAGATAATTTAAAACCCTTGTTTGAGATATTTTTAAGATAAATAGTTGATTTTGGTTTTAAAAATTTGATTGATGTATTGAGTTTAATCTCATGATTAATATTTGAAAGCTCGACTAAGGGATCAAAATATTTATCAAATAAAATCTTAATTGGGGTCGACATAAGCCATCTGCACTTGCTCATGCTACAGAAAAGTCCAACTGAGCTTCATGGATTCAACTTGTTCACAATCCAATTTATATAAAATAGTATAGTTATTTTGGTAGAGATCTATTAATTCAAGTAATCATTTTTCTAGATCTACTTCCATACATATTATTGCACATGCAAACCTTTCAAATATGAATTTTTATTGTGTATATATTTACGAAAGGTATTCCAATAACTTCTAAATAACTATTTCCTTAGGAAGAGAAGAGTAATATGCAAAAAAATAAACCAAAACCAATATAGTTAATGACACATCCTCATCCAAATTGAATTATGAGCTCGAGTGGTTCAAATACATGTCTCTTGAATTTGTGAAAAGTGTTTCATTCCAAAATCTGAGGTTAATATCTTCCTTTTATTAAAACAGAAATATTTTGTAACCTATGCCATATAAATTATAGGGTATATTACGTTTGGTGACGGTGAACCAATTAGTTCTCATATTAAGGATTGAAGCCTTGTTAATTAATTGTTGAGGTCAAATGAGTTTGACTTCAAGGATGGAGCTTAATTTTTTCACACACCTCAAGGGGTGAGATTGATGTGTTGGCTTCAATGGGGAAGTGACAAAGATGTGTAAGGTTATTGCCCTTGAAAGGGGTGGGGTGACCCCTGCTAAATCCATATGGAGGAGGGATGATTGAGCATAAATCTATGATAGTGGATAAAAACGAGGAGGATGATTTAGTATAAATTTATGATTGTGGATAGAAACAAGGAAAATTGTTAAAAAGTGTATTTAAAATAAATTGGGGTATTAACATTTTAATGGTATTGATAAAATCATGGGAATTATTATACGCGTCAAAAAGCAGGTGATATTGTTAATGGTTTCTAGTTAAATTTATTTGAATTCCACTTAATTTTCAAAATTTTCAAAACAATTTATAAATTTTATTAACTTTTTTTTATAAAAAATGAATATTTTGAATATTTTATTTTTATTTTAGTTTTTGAAATTTAAAATCCTCTTTTCTAATGAGTGGATGTACAAGATGTGACTAATTTTTCCTTCTTTTAAATATAAATGTTAGTGATAAAAATTATTTAAGGAATTAAAAATAACAAAAAATCCTCTTTGCCAAATATCCTAACCATTAATTACCTTATTCTCACAATTCAATACTTATGGATTATGTATAGTTTATTGTACCTGCCACTGGCAGGATACTACACATCAGGTTTTCCCTGATTGTGACATTAATTCACCTTGATTAGACATATTTTTTCAAATTTTTTTTATTTTTTCCATTGTTTGACTATAAGATTTATTATTTTTATTTATTTTAATTATTTTAATTTGTTTTTCTGGCATTCTATTGGTTGAAAATTTCAACATGTTATTGCAGATTTCATAGATATTTGTGAAGGAAATTGTACGGGAGAACAACAGATCCAACCATTCATTAGAAAATAGGAATGAATGCGCCCTTCATTTGGTGTAATATCCGCCGACGTATTCTAATTCGCATTAAATCGAATCCATATTTCTAAAAAGTGAATGATTTGATATGGTATATATATATATTACCGTACACATTAATTTTAAATTCAGAAGATCTCATCTATCTCCTTGCACGGATCTTGCTTTTTCCAAATTTAGAGAGTATGGTATGATAATGCTATAACGAAAGGTTCGAAACTTTTGCACAATTACTGAAGTAGTCACAATATCAATCTTAGTACATAAAACCCAACTCTTCTCAACCAAGGTTTGACCTTGGTGTATGAATCGACCACTAGCACATTATAGCTTCAACCACTTATAATAATATGTTTGCCCACTTTACAACAACATCAACCCTCAACCTTAATTAGCCTTAGACAAGAGCTCCTTAACTCTTCTTCGAAACTCATTCAGAATATGGGTTTAAATATTAAGGTCGATGTTTCAATTCTTTTATAGTTATTACCCAAGTCTTAATGCATTGAACTTATTAAACTTCCGCCACAACCACGATTCAACATCGTTGCCTTCGCATATTCATTAAAATGTCACCATATATGAATGTCTGGCATATACATGTAACCCAAAATGTTTGGGCCCACGTATTAACAACCTCACGCATTCGACGGCAGGTGAAGCGTTTCGTTCAGATCAATGATCCGATGGATAGAACAGAGTTTCGCGCGATTTTGATGCCTGTGGGTTAATTCTTAAAAATCACGCGATGAGGATGGTATTCAAATAGCACCCTGCGCCACATGTCAACTAAAGAGCCAAATCACGTTCAAAAAGGCAAATCCGCTTACCAGTTGGATAGCCACGCGATACTGGTTGTTTTCGTTCTCAAAGCCGTCGTTACTATTTACCTTCTACTCAAGGTTCCAATTGGTTTTGTGGTTCCGCCTTCCTTTACTTCTTGTTCAACGATTCGCCTTCAATGCCAACAGCTTTGTTCATAATTCCAATTCACACTAGTTCAACAGTTCGCACAAATCAACCCCATTCAATCTTCAACGGTCAATGATCTCTGATCGGGCTCCCATGTAATTCAATATCGATAAAAATGATCAGCATTCTCCCTGGTTCCGTCCTTTCCTCTTCAACGCTAGTCGACTACAAAATGATTTGCAGAATACAGAAAAATAATTACCATGAGAATCTTCTCAAACTTGGAGATGATGAAGTCAGTTTAGGCAGATAGAGAGAACTGCAGTGATCTCACTGTTACATGCAGAAGGTAGTAGTTATGGATGTAATCATTTCCTCCAAGGGATATGGAAAAAATCTGCTCCGCAATGAGTTTATTGGTCGCATTGTGTCCTATAATTCTTGCAACTCTATATTTATAGTGTTTGAAAAGCTTGAATTGGTGAGGCATCCTTATAATTTCAGACTGTATGCAACCGAATTCTCATCATTATAATTGATTTGATCAATATCTGCGGTCTTAACATTAGTTTTATTTTTTTTATTATTATTATTATTATATAGTTTTGGTTCATATGTGTTGTGACACATTTAATAGTTTTGTTTTCATTTTGAAAAGATTTTA
Source organism: Pinus albicaulis (assembly GCA_034641835.2). Taxonomy (NCBI): domain Eukaryota; kingdom Viridiplantae; phylum Streptophyta; class Pinopsida; order Pinales; family Pinaceae; genus Pinus; species Pinus albicaulis. The sequence continues at coordinate 1,120,116,800 of CM076583.1, read as the reverse complement.
TATACCTTAATATAAGGCCAATGCTAATACACAATATTCGGGCCTACTTATAAAATTAACATATGTCAACGTAACAATGCTGACCATATGTTTGTTAAACCTACGTGCCCATCCAACGGTTGGGACGACGTCGGATCCGTTTCGATGATCCGACGAATAAAACTCAATATCGCGTGATTTAGCTGCACAAAAGTGAATTCACAAAGGTTGTGTGATGACTCATGGACACCTGTCACCGAGTTTATGAGATCACGTTCTTTTCTTAAATACTACTTACTTCCCTTCTTGCTGGGCGATACTACCAGACTTAGACTCTAAACCACGTTCAGTCTTGATACAGGGTTCTGTCTTGCTTCACAGTTCCATTCCCGCGTGGTTAGGTACCAATTCATTGCATTTTTAATACTTCTTCATTCCGTTGCCTTGATTAACTCCACGTACAGAGATTTAACTCAATTTTCACTGTTATGGTCCCAACCAGTTATCAGGTTCTTTACTATTCGACCTCAACCTGGCAATCTTGGTAAGGCAGAGGTTCATCTCTTGTCTATGGTTCAAACCATACCTATCAGCATTGTATAACGAATATGGGGTAATTCCATAGCATAAAACACGCCATATGAAACCCTCACGGCTTAATTAAAGAGACACTAGACATGAATGTTTCCATACATAAACGTCGAGCTTAATTAAACAAAACCAACAAATCGTATTGACAATCCATCTGGGGCCCAGCGTGTCCCTAACTTACCTTTGGATTTAACACTTCGGCGTATCATAGCTTAAACATATATCAACTATGAATCCGCAACCATATATGAAAGTTGGGACCCACAATATGCACAAATTGCCTTACCATTAATCTTCGACCATCTACCAACGTGAGTGTCATTGATTTCCCAATACTCGATATTGGACGACTATGACGCTTATCGCATTTTTTCAACCCCCGAACTTTAATGCTCAGAAGTTGCGTGAAACTCGTGGTTTTACAATACCACCCCTGCCTTACGTGTCAACCGTCTAATGGAATCACGTTTTTTTTCGCTTTTCCACTTACTTCTTTACAATCACGTGATAACCATAAATGGTTTCTCACTCCGGCTTTACTGTACATCAAGGTTCCGCTTCTGTTCACGGTTCCATTCTAGGCCTTTCTTATATATGAATGTTTCCCTCAATCATGTAAGTGGGCCACCCTACCTATCTGAATTACCTATAGTACTTCTACAAAGTTAACGTTTCCAATTTATTAAAAAAATTAATTGTAAAAAATTATTAGGATTAGGATCATGCAATAATGCCTACTCTATATGGTGAAACTGATGATCAACGTTCAAATTGGCGTTTTAATCCTTTAGACCAATACATATATGTGTTTCTATGGAACTAATCCTTGCCTTTTTTTTAACACTGCAACGTTGGATATCGACCAACGATACCATGGACACTTAGATATTCAGGCGCACATACAAAATAAACATATGTCAACATAACAATGCTGACCATCTCTTTGTTAAACCTGCGCAACAGTGTATAAAAGAAAAAACAGAGAATGTAATTATAAAAATTTAAAATTTAAATTAAATTATGTTCTAAATAAACTTTATCATTTTTGTATTATTATTTATTTTAATTATAAAAGCTTAAAAAATTATTTTAAAAAAATTAATTGTAAAAAATCATTAGGATTGAAATTTGTTGAAATGTTAACTAAAACTAATACAAATAATAATACTTAAAATTGTGATTTTTTAAAAATAATTTTAGTAATTGGGATTATGTTAAATAGTTATAGTGAATAATTATTATTTTTCTAATTCATATTCAAATTTTCACCAATTACATGATAAACATTAATGTGTTGATGATTATTACTTAAATTAGTTATATTTGAACTAACCTATACCATTTTCGTATATATGTAGATTAACTTCACGGTTTGACAGTTTTTGAACTCCACACCTCTGAGATATTTCAGCCATGAGTATTAATTGTACTGTGGATAATTATATCAATTTAATGGTTTTGATATTTCTCGGGATCTTATCTCATTAAGTGTTTCGTGCCGATTTTTATGGCTCTATCAATTCTGTTCAACTTGCTATTTTAACTAATTTGCTTTCCGTTTCCAGTGCATATAAATGCATGTTAGTCTGGGAAGTTCACTCTATTAGTGTTGTGCGGAAGCTTGTGCATTGAAGGTTACAAACCTTTTCAATTAATATGAGATAAACAACATTCAAATCTTACCACATTAACTTTACCGTTCAAATATGCTCTGTTCTAAATGTAATATGGTTGAGACCATAGGTAATAAAGGTAAGGTTATAAGGCCATGGGTAATTATATAAATACTTTTATCGTAAGTCGACACAAATAAATTAAGTTATGTTTGTGCCATATATTGTACAGTGATGAAGGAACCTGACCCCTGATGTACTTGACATCAGTGGTGAACTTCTCTAGACTGACCCGCAGTCATATATAGCATTACCAAGTAGACATCAGCCACATGCTAATAAGAACATCATAAATAATATTTTTTATTATTACTTGTATCATTGTCTCTATCTATTTGGACAAATAAATTGATTTATATTTCAATGTTATTAATTATACATAGAATCATTATCAACAATAAGGTTTTCGGCATCGAATATGTAATTTATGATATTCATTATGCAAGTACAAAATTGAGTTGCAAGATCTAGTCGATGTCACAGACACCCCATGTAGATCCCTTGATATTAACAACCATTAATTCAAAATTAAATAGCATAAAATTATGGCACTTGTGTGAGTTTCTACTTTGCAGTTGTTATTTTTCTTGAATCTCTGTAAATTTTATTTCCTCTCTTTAGAATTTCTGTTCTTGACCATCGAAATCGTTATATTCTGCTCAACACATCTGCAAGTAGATTTATCATGCGACTCGACACTCTACAAGAAAGCTTTTGCAAGTCAGGCTGGAACTGTGCGCCTCCGGTTGGAAGGTCTGGTAAGCATAATTTATCTTACTCTTTCACATAATTCCACATATTAAATTCCCTTTCTTGCTTTGATTCTGAGTGCAAAGTGGATGATATTGTACCTGCAATTTACATATTATGGACTCTGTTTTTAAATGATAGCCGATGAAACATTGATGATCGCAATTCCATTCAAATTTGATAAAGTTGTTGCGTTCTACAAATCTCGTTTATTTTTAACAAATTCACAAATTTCCTAGAAGTACTTCTCAAGATTATATCATTCAGAGAAAACATAGAAAGTAGAATTTTGTTAGGCCCCTAACATTAGAATACCATTTGTATCATCCTCAGAGGATTCAAAGTCATTTCCCTTGGAATGACTCTGTTTACTAAAGCCTCCGTTCATTAAAAAATGTAGATTATTATCATCATCATTTTCTGAATCAAATTCCACTTGATTTGTAGCTTCGGCGTTAGCATAGAAAAAGCTATGCTCTTGTTCATAGAACAACATATTATCACGATTATTATCATTTCTATGTGAAAGCACTTCGACCTTCACTTTATGATGCAAAATTTCAACATCTCTATTGCATTGTTTCCTACTTTTTGTATTCCATGACCAATGACGGAGTTGCTAGATGTTAAATAACATCCAAAGACGTTCAAAGTCGAAAAAAATATTAAATGTGATGACAACAGGAGAGAGAAAGGAAATACTTTTATTCCTTAACAATAAAAACTATTGTTAGAATGTCTGCCTCTCACAGAGGGATTTAGAAAATAGTGACTACTGTAAGACATAGTGCACAAAACTTGATTCTCTGTATCTCAGTTCAAAACATAATAATACTGCTATGTAAACCTATTCTATTTCTCACTCTGCTCTGCCTTTTAAAATAAAAACATAGGACTCTGTTACAAATACTGTCGGGCCTTTTATATGTGGTAGCACATATTACATTAAAAGTAAAACTAAAGCAATACGCCCTTTCGGGGCCACCCAAAATGAAGGCTCATATTAAAAACATTGAAATGTTTTAACATTAGCTCTTATAACAAAGGACTTTATAAAAAGTTCATCTTGCATATGAAACATATTAAAACCTCTGACATAAAACCTTTGCATCGCGTGATTAATGAAAAAAAAACTTTGGTGTATTTCAAAAGACGATGAAGCAAATTGCATTAATGCATTTCGCGTTACAAATCTCTCCTTGCTGACATCACTATCTGCACATGCGATGGATTATTAAATCCATCAAATAAAACGACATCGCATTTGCCAAGGACCTACTGACGTAGACACGAAATGTAACACAAAAATCTCTTATAAATTCTACTGAATAAAATGCCTCGGGTCTGGTTTAACACAAAACAAACACGCCATTCGAAAATTTAGATTCCGATGGAGGAATGGACCCACGATCAAAACATAAATTGCGCTGTATAAAAGTGGATCGGGTCAGCGATTTCACACTGTGAAATCGGGCCATAAACAAAAACATTCCCGATGCGATTCAACTTGAGATTGACTATTCTAATGTCGCGTGGTGTTGTCGATGCATGGACCTTGGCTTAGGGCGGAGAGCGATTTATATGATTGCAATGAACACATAGGATCGGGCCATAGAAAAAGGTTGTGGTATATATGAAACGTTCCGATTGCGATGAACGCATGACACTGTGGGGACCAATGGGGTTTAAAAATAAAAACGCCTACATTCATATAAAAATCAAAATGATTCTATTCATTGTGTTTAAAATAAAAAGTACACTTTTTCACCCAAAACAGAGACTGTCCCCGAACACAAAAAAAGACCGTTTTTCAAATGCAGAGGACTAGTGCGGATAATAAAAAAACTGACTGTTCACCATTTTAGAAAGCGGTTGAAACGAAAAATACTAGAGATAAAAAATGGAACAGTGAAAACAGAAGTAGCTAATAGAACAGATTCAAAGCCAAGGGTAGTTAAGATAGGCACAAAAACAAAAATCTATGAGATAAATTAAAGTTCAAACTGTTTTGTGGTTATTGGTATCCTCCAAGAAACTATTGGATCCTGTGCATATTATGGAGGAAATAAAATGCAAGCACCTTAGTTGAAATTTAGTCATAATTAATCTTTGAACAATTGCTTCCAGAATACAAGACATGTAACAAGAGTCATCAGCTTAATTGATCGAGTAAAAGTAACACTAGGAGTAGTCAAAACAGAAGTAGAAAATAGAATAGATGCAAAGGAAAAGATAGTTTATAGGTTATGTAGTTATAGCTTACTAAGAATAGTACTTGTTACACTATAGTTTAGAGATTTATAGAAAATTAGAGCAGCTATCCAAATAGTCACATTAGTCTTATTGCTATGGACCTATGGTGGTGGCAGTCTTAGTCTCATGCCCTAAGTTATTATTATAGGATCTTGAAGATTTCATATAGTCTAAATCAAAATTGTTCTATGTCATCTATTATTCACATTATCATCCACAGGTTACTATGTCTCAACTTCTGGTATTGCTCTTATTCTTCAGTCATTTGATTCCTTTGGATAGTTAATTTGTTGTTTTTTCTTGATGTTTTAACAAATTTAGGTGCCACTTGCTACATTGAATGGAATCTATGAATTTGGAACGATGGAATGTAGTGACATGCAACTTTCATAGACGCTAAAACAACTAATAGGAGAAGAAGACACTGTTAATATCAAAATAGACTGTAGAAACAAAGCAATGGAGAAAACAAGTGTTGGATACTTTACATGTAGACCTTGTAAGAAGTGGTTTAGCTACAACTTCAAATGGTGCAAATGTTGTTGTTGTATGCAGTACATTTTTTAATATGCAATAAATAATAAGTGATTGTCAAAGGTCAACATGAAGGAAATGAAAGAAGAAAACAAATAGGCAATACTTTAAATCTAGATGTGGTACCAAGTCATATAGATACAACTTCAGATGATTCAAATGTTGTTCTTGTATACACCATCAATGTTAATGTCCATAGAAAAATGACTGGTTGTTAGCAATCATCATAGAATACATTTATTCGTGATTCAAATGAATATTTTGTCTTATTACAAAAGGTGGTGTAACCACCAAAATTTTCAAAATATAATGATAGAGTTAGTCCATATTATGTTGACCTATCTTGTCCAATATTTGCTACATTTACTTGCAAGTACATACTTTGGTGCAATAAAGTTGCATCTTGAATAAGAGATGAATGCTTTGTAATAACTAAGTCGATTCTCATGTTTAGCTTTTTGTATGGAGCATATTGTTGCCTTGAAGATGCTATTATGCTACAATGCATATCTGACTGTACATACATATTTGTAATTACAAGTATGTTGTTTACAACTAGCAAGATTAGTTTTACTAATCAAGACATAAACAATTTGTATTTCTTGCTTTTTATTGTATACAAAAGTCAATTATTTCTAGAATACATAGCTTGTATGTTAGATTCTTGTTTTCAGAGACAATAATAAACATTGTATGTTTTTTGTTTTTCAGTGATACTTTTGAAATACAGAGAGATGCAAAATAGGAGCTAGTTGCAACTTTGCTTCTCTTATTTTACTGTTTTGAAATCAAAGATACAATATAACAATAAAATTAGTATTTTGTGCTAGTAAAAATTATCATAGAGATATATTCAATAAAGCAAAAAATATTATAGAACCTCTTCTGATCTTTGAGGAAGAGAAAATCTAAGATACATAGTACTTAGTAAACAAATCACCATACGAATTTGAAGAATAAATACATAGAAAAAATGATTGAAGTCATAGACATTGAAAACTACCATCCAGCAAAAAAACATCGCATAGATGCTAATATTGATATCGTTTTAATGAACCATAGTCTCTTTATACTTCATCAATTTGCATATACTCCTGGAGATTGTTTGTTCAATGCATTTGAAGTGCTTCTGCACTTTCGTTACTTGTCTATTGAACTACGCAATGGAATAATAGACCATTTTCTCAATTGTCTACAATGCAATGACATAGAGGAAAAAGAATCATACCAATATGAACTAGATCCTGTCATGTTATATCACCTTCATGGAATTCACGATGTTCACACATACCTTTGTAGAATGCGTCTTTTTGCATCTAATAGCAATTTCCAATCTGAAAGAGGCCTATGGGGAGACACATTTTGCATATGATGACTATCAAAGTGGTTGAACATGCCAATTAGAGTCTTCTCACTAACAATGAAAACAAGGTATTTTTTCTTCAACCATGATCTAGATACAATTCCACTAAACATTGTGTTTCATGATAAAGATGCTAGTAGTGGAAATTTTGAACCCCTATTATACAAAATATTATGTAGATGCAACTTTGTACCAAATTATTCCTTGTCACCTCTTTGCAAATATCTTGAAAGCCATTATGAATCCGTTGTTCATGAAATGAAAATTCATGGATTGCATATAGAAAAAACAACTATGTCGAAATGTGCCAATAGCATGTTCAGTGGAATTTTTCATTTAATAGTGCCTGAATTTGATGAACATTCTTTTAGACTCTACATTGTCTAATCTTTTTGCAATGCACTAATGTCTAGGAGCAACGATGCATTAAATTGTATAGAAAAACACTTAACAAATGAAACTATACAAATTCAAACAATGGTTGTAGGCTGGCAACAATACCTAATTAATATGGCAATGCCATATGAAAAAGGAGGAGTTGAGGGAACATCATTTTGCTTCCAATGGACATCGATCATATTCAATGTAAACATACAAATATGGTCATTTGCTAGTAAAACCATTGTGAATTACTACCAATCAAAAACAAATTTCAATCAAACGTACAACATATTATCATTTGAAACAAGTACATCACACATTCATTATGAACCATTACTATAAAATCAAAATACAAATCAGTGAAATCTGCAACATAGAATAGTACAAATGCACAAAAACACCAACAATAAAATAAACTTTTGCAAATTGAAACAAATGATATGTACAAATGACCCAAATAAAATTGGAGAAAATAGAAATAAAATAGCAGATAAAAATTGTTCATCACAAAAAAGCACTCCCATAGAAATTTACAAATAAAAAATTGAAGACACACCAAAAACCAAATGTCCAATATGTAAGACATTGCAATTTCAAAAGAACATCTCAAGCATTGGACTTGAATTATAAAGAATGTACATAAACATATCTAGAAAAAAGAAGACATTGTGTTTAAATATCATTTGTAGATCTTTCAAAACAGCACTTTCCAATGAAAATTTTCCTACTTTGCAACACCTGAACAAATAAGACATAACAAGCCATTGCAAGTTGTAACAAGACTTTCAAAGCTTGAGGAAAGACTTGTTGCATTGAGAATTCCCTTTGCACAAATAAGACAATGTGGCAAGAAGCAATCACAAATGGGCTTAACTGGTTCAATAATCAATGTACCTGTCTAGATGGACATTGTCTAAAAAGCATTGCCACAATCCATAAAGAATACAATGACAATTGCTATTGCATTAAAACGGCGACTAGAATACAAGAATGCATATCAAATATGAAAAGCGCGTGTGCATACTATCATGAGAGAACTTAAAGAACTATGATCTTGAAATTTGTATAAAACTGAAAACATTTCCATTAATAACAATTGGAATCATATACTTGAATTGGACAATAAAGGTAATGAACCCGAGGATGACAACAGTGATAGAAAAAGTGAAATTGATAGCATTTCAGAAAGTGAAAGGCCAACGGAAACCTTAGTACATGGATTCATAGCTTCACAACGAATTCATGATTTACAAGACAAGATTATTGAAATAGCACCAGCTGAGGGACAATGACCACTTGGGATATTCAAAGACAAACATGCAGAAGAAATGATTTTCCCAACACTATTCTTCGGAAATCCACGTGACGATGATATACTACAAAGATTTCGTTACCAAGAAATAGTAAAATGGGATCTAATGCATTGCAGTGGTCACTTTTCCTATCACATCACAAATTTGTTCTTCAAGACAATGTGAATAATCATTGAAAAGGTGATGTCATGCATATCAGTACGAATAAGGAAAGGAAAATTACAAGGAATAAAGTTGTTCGCAAAAGATGTTAAGTACAAGCCCAACTTAGAAAAGTTATTAAAAAGTCACATTGGATACATAGATTTCAAACACATACGAATTTCTCTTGATTACCACCAACAAATGCAAAAACATATATTTGCAATGATACGACAATTAGGTCCTCCAAATTTCTTTGTTACATTTACAAGTGCAGAGCATCTTTGGACACCACTAGTAGAAACTCTTACTAAATTACATTGGAATAGAAATAAAAATAAACACATTGAAACAATTGAGGAATACAACATTGATTATCTTGTCAGAAAGGACCCAGTAACATGTACATGTTACTATATACATAAGACAAATGCATTAAAGCAATTGATCTGTCAAGATAGTACTTTTTTTGGCAAAATATTAGATTACTACTTTGTAACTAAGTTCCAAAATAGAGGTAGTGCACTTGAACATGCTCTTATATGGATAGAAAATGCTCCAGTATATGGAATTAATACTAACTTAGAAATTGAAAACTTCTTGGATAACTATATAACTTGTAGCACAAATCACCTTGATCCAAAACTTGCAAACATGCATGAACATCATCATACCAAAAGCTGTAAAAAAATAAAAGCATCACAGTGTAGATACAAATTTCCAATCCTACCAATGAAAAGAACAAGGATTATTGAACCAATTACTTCACTACATGGCTCAATAAATGAAAATTGTTTGTCCTTGCAAAGCACCTTAGAGCAAAAACACTATGACAAATCAACTAGTCATGAAAATTTCTTAGATGAATTCCAGTTAACAGAAACTGATTACATCGAATTAATACAAAGTACATTAGCACAACCAATGGTATTCTTGCAACGAAAACCATCATAAATATGGATAAATAGATTTGCATACAATATGCCACACCTATTGAATGAAAATACAGATGCTCAATATGTTCTAAATGCATATGATGCATCTTCATATTGCACTTCATATATGACCAAAGTTGATATATCTATGACAAATGCATTCAAATGCATAAAAAAAGAACATGAAAAAATCAAAATAGATGTTATTCAAATGATATGGTCTCTAGGCAATGCTTTGCTTAACCTTCAACAAATTTCAGCTCAACAAGCAGTCCACATAGCTCTCTGACTACCATTGAATCATAGTTCAAGAGAATGCAACTTTATAAACACAACACCAATAGACGAACGCACATTTATACTTAAACCAACTACTCTTCTGAAACAAATTCCTGACAACTCTAAAGATGTTATGTGAAGTTCTATAATTGATTACTATATAAATATGCCTAATGCTATTAAGCATGTATGTTTAGCCGAATTTGTATCAAAGTATAGGAAAGATGGCAGACCAATATCAAAAAGAAAAAAAGAAAAAGTAATTCGATTCATTAAATACAAAAAACACATTGACTATGAAAACTATTACAGAGAAAAACTTTTGCTATATGTTTCATTTGAAAACAATGAAAATTCACTAAAGCAATACTTCCTTACATGGAAGAGTGCATACATGTTGCATAAGAACACAATAAAGAACAATGGAACTAAGTTCACATATAACATGAACAGGAAATGCGGTGATTTGGAAGAAGCAATTCAAAAAATTGATAACAACACTACAACTTCTAACCATACAATAAAAAAACCTAAAATATCTAATGATGTTACTAAGAAGTATCACTTGGCTAAATATTTTCAATTTCCCCAATGCAATGACAAAAAAAGACATCTTAACATTGGTTTTCAATTTAGAGAACATCCATTTATGCTTAGCAACGAAGAATACTACAAGATTAGGAGAATGCTTAATAGAGAACAACAAGCAATACTCAAAGACATTGCAATGAAAAAACGAAATAACATAGACAAACCATTCTACTTATTTTTTATTGGAGGAGCTGGTACTGGAAAAAAATTCACAGCAAAAGCAATATTTCAAATGCTCATGCGCATCTACAATGAACATTACAATATAGACCCTTTGAAACCAAATGGTTTGATATTAGCACATACAAGTAAAGCTGCATATAATGCAAGTGGAGTTATAAGTCATCTGCATTGCTAATGCCTTTCAACAAATCTAGTTTTATTCCACTTAGCAACGATGTATTAGACAACTTAACACAATTGTATGAAGAATTAAGGGTTGTTTTCATTGATGAAGTATCTATAATTGGAAGTTGTTTTCTATATCAAATTGATGATCGACTAAGAAACATTAAGCATAATAAAAAAAAATACTTTGGAAACATTGATATCATATTTTGTGGCAACTTGTACCAAGCACAACCTATCCAAGATTCAGTAATATTTTAACAACATACAATAAGAAGGCAACCAATAACATATGACTTTTGGAAAGAGCATGTAAAGTACTATGAATTGCACATTGCAATGCGTCAAACAAATGAAATATTCATTAGCATTTTGAATAGGATGCGTATAAATAATCAAACAGAAGATGATTTTAATTACCTAAATAGAAATTGTATTCGAATTGCTCCTAATGATCCTACTTTCCCCTATCTATTTTTTAGGAATAAAGATGTAGCATTACACAACAAGAAAATGTTGTCTATTGTTCCTGGTGATGAAATTGTAATTGATGCAATTGATTATTAAGAATAAAATGATGGAAACATACCATCTCATGCAAAAATAGCGACATTACCTTCACAAATTGTCCTAAAATTAACATGCTAGTTGAAATGTATGCATGAAACTATGACTTACAAGACGGTCTAGTCAACGGTGCAGATGGTATCGTTAATGCATATGTAAAATTAGACAACTTTGATGTAATATGGATCAAATTCTATGATGAGCATGTTGGTCATCAACAAGCACATAAATTTGATTTTCTATATAGCGAGGAGTTTTCTAATGATTGGACTCCCATACTGCGCACAACAAAGCCAATTTCTGTATTAGCAAAAACAGACAACTTGAAAATCATAAAACAATTCCCAATCCAACTAGCATGTGCACGTACAATACACATATCACAAGGCTTGACACTAGACAATCTTGCATTTGATCCTATAGGAATACGACGCCATGGATTAGTATATAGAGCTCTTTCTCGTGTAAGAAACACAGAATCATTGTATTTGATTAGTCCACTTAAGAAACAAAACTTCCGAACTCAACACAAAATTTCTATCGAAATGGAATGTTTACAAAGAAATGCAAAGTGAAAACTAGACTACAAATATTCGTTATTAGAAACAAAAGCATAGATTTCAATTCTTTCTCTAAACACCCATAGTTTACAAATACATATTGATGATTTGTTAAATGACTATGATCTAATGCAATCTGACATCCTATGTTTACAAGAAACACATTTGAAATATTCAATGCTTCTAAAAAGACTTGAAACATTCAATTGCATATCAAATCATATTAAACATGGTTTGCTAATTTGTATGAAGAAGCATATAAAGATCTTGAAACATATTCATTTTGAAGAAAAAAATGTTGAAGCTACACTAGCAAATATGCTTCTCCATGACATGGATATTATAGTTGTGAATGTCTATGTTGCACCATATGCAACATTGAACGATACATTGGATCTTGTTTCAAAAGCATTATGCAAAATACATTCAAATCAAACAATAGCAATTGTCGGTGATTTCAACATCAATATGCTTGGAAGCAACAACAAAACAAACAAACTAAGATCGTATATGCACAATTGCAACCTTCATTTTCTTTTAGAGACAAATAACAATACACAATTATCAATTATTGATCACATATGGTCAAACATAACTTGTAGCTATAAGACATTCAGGTTAGATACATATTGGACCGACCATGATACTATTTGTCTCATCATTGAAGACAAAAATGCAACACAAACATAGTGCAAATGAAAGTAGTCTAATGCTTTTTTTCTATTCAATAGTGTCAGACTTGCATACTCATGTCCTTATTATAAAAATGAAATCAATAGTGAATATTATTACCAAACATACCTTTAATTTGTTTCTAAAAAAATTCTTTGAAAGCTGCATTATAGCCTTTTAACTACTATGACTTTGACTTCTAATTGTATGTCTTGCAGATTACTATAGCTTTCTACAATGATTCAAATAGGGAAAGACAAGTCACAAAAAGAAATAAACACATCCAGGTTTTCTTACTATACCGAACTTACATAGCCTTCAATGCATATGTATAGAGATATCTCTATGTTTAACTGTTTATTTCTTTCTACAAAACTATTGGAAGACCTATTCTTATATTGCTAGTGCTGACTTCTATAGCAATGTTCTTCATATAGAATCATACTATGCATCGATGATTTATTTCTCAAGCATCACAGAATTCATTTTAATTCTTGAATTTGTCTTTCAACCCATTGTAATATTTTCATGCACACATGAGACACACTCCATTACAAATTGCAAACTATATATAACCACGTTGGAGTTATCTAACAGTAAACACTACAAAATACTGAACCTTATTCTCTATAGTATTTTAGCACTACCACACAATTTTTTCCCCTTTTCATCATCTCAATAATGTTCCGTGCTTAAACTTGACAATCATCACCAACTACTTATTTACATCAAAATTGTTACATGCATAATTCTATTAACCCCAGTCTTCTTGTTCTTCTTTTCTTGTCAACCTTTAATAGCTTTTCCTCATCCTTTCTCTAGAAACTTTTCAAGCTTCCTCTTCACTTTACATTTGAACCCTTTTTCACTAAGATCTCCTCCAATTTCCCATGTTGCTTATTGTCAACCTTTAAATTTCAACAAATATAATATCAAATACAGATTAAATTGCCTCCAAAATTATAACTCTATTTCAATTACATCAAACTGAATTATTTCATAATCCATATGCATCTTAATTCACATTGTGCAATTTGAAGAAAATGTTTCCAATCTCATCATTATTTTTGTTAATATCCCTTGTTATCTTTGAAATTTTATCTATACCTTTTTTTTGGGTTTCTTTTGTCCTATGGTGTTCCTATGTTATTTTTTGTTGGGTGGTAGAACAAGCTCAAATGAAATATATCTTGATCGACATATTTATTATGTAAACTCCCAACCACCCATGATAATTAACAGCATTGGAAAGTGAGCTTGTTCAAGAAACACATCCAGGTTTGTTTATTATTGTTGGAATATTTGAAAATTCCAGAACAAATCAAAGAGAATAATACTCTCCTATAGAACACAAAGAAATATAAAAATTTCTTGATGTAGATAGAGCTTTGCACTTGAAAAACTATTTCATTAACTTAAAAACAAAAACTATTACAAACTCTTCCTCAACACAGAGGATATACAAAATAAGATTGCTTCAAACGCAGTGCAGAAAACAAACTCTCTGTCTCTCTGTCTGTGCAAAAGAACACATTGTTGTGTGTTTAAAATGCTCTCTTTCTATTACAGAGAAAAACACACTACTGTGCTTTTTCAAAACAAAACATAAAAACATTACACAGGCTCTCGGGCCTTTTCAACTTTTTATATGCCGCGCATATAACATAATAATAAAACTAAACTATATGATGTTTGAAAGACCTTCGGGCCCACTTACATTTCGCTCATATGTTATATATGATAACACAACACACCAAAGGTTTAACAACTTATCGCGCGATAAAAAATTACAACATAGATCAATATATCAAAACTATGATATAACATAACAAAAAAAATAACTCTATCACACGATACAAAAGCATTATAACAAAACCATAATATGACATAAATGCCAAACTATGTGCCCAGATTTCAACCTGCAATTAAACAAAAATGAATCGAGCCTTTTTGCGTTACAAATTTGGGTTGCTGATGTAGGCGATTTGTGCGCACAATGGATTATACAATCCAGTGCATAAACTCATACCGCGTCTGTCGGAGCCCTGCTGATGCAAGCGACTATTGTGACATGAAACCTTTTATCAAATCCACTGAGTAAACTCCATCGGGTCCGGTTCTTATAATAAAACATAACAATCAATTAAAAGTCCCCATTGTTGATTATAAACCAAACACGATGACCACTTTTAATTCCACTACATAAAAACAGATCGGGTCCGGGTTGAAACAAAACAAATGGACGACATGAAAAAGTTTCGATTGCAATTTATGATCAGACCCGAGACCAAAACTGAATTGTGCCATATAAAAGTGGATTGGGTCCAGCGTTTGCACATTGCAATCGGGCCAAAAAAAAAATGCTCCCGATTGAATACTTGCGATATAATATGAAATTGCCGCGTGGTCTGTGGACCACACCATCTGCGGACTCTGGCTCAAAGCGGAGGGAGATTACAAAGTGGCTGTGTAATATATATGAATCATTCCGGTTGCGGAACTCTCCACATCAACAAGACATTGTTCCTTTGGGGACCACGGGGTATATAAAAAAATTAAAACTCCCGCATACATATAACAACAAAATATCTTTGTGTAAAATAAAAGTACTCTGTTTTACCAAAATAGAGACTATCCCCGAAAAAAACTAAAAGACTTTGTTTTTCAAAATAAAATGACTGCGCCGATTAAACCAAAATTGAAACTGACTAATCACTGCATTTGGAAAGCAGCTGGAGGACATAAAACTAGAAATTGAAAATGGAAAGCAGCTCTGCACAGCCATTGTTGAAAGTAACATTTCAGAAATTATGCTCAACTTACTTAGTCTTTGATGCATATGTATATACACATCTCTATGTTTAATTGTTTATTTCTTTCTATCAAAACTATTGGTCATTGAATTCTTGATTACTTGTTCAATTGATTCCTGATAAGTATCACTGAGTCAATATTTATCAATGTTTTCATGCCAATCAGCAGTACCTGAACTTTCATACATCTGTACTACATGCATTTACACGTTTCTATAGTACTGGAATTGAATCATTTTTTCTATCAGCCAAAAAAATTTTAATATTTGCAACTCAGATCAGTATATATCTCTGTTGCACTAATAGAATTTTCTGAATTTAATATTGTGTAATTTATAAGTATTCCATTATCTATGTTTTTAAATGCAATTAACATTTCTTTCAGTAACTAATAGTCAGTTTCCAGTACAATATACAATAAGATTGTACTTTTATTTTTATTTTTAGTTATTAAAATTTACCAAACACTTCATGGTCGCCTTCAAGCGCACCATTCAATGACGTTGCATCTTTTTCATCTCGCAATTCTCGACAACAAGATACAATAGACAAAGAACAACAAATATTAGGTGCAATTAAATCAGACAAGTAAGTAAATTTGAAACAAATTCTTATATGTGCCATTGACATAGCATTTATATTTATCACCAATATATTTTACTTCTAACTATTTCTTTTTCCACATCAACATCGTCAATACACAGATCGAAAGCAACATATTTAGTCCCAGTTACCACTGAAGAACTAAACATTCGCAAAACTGGAAAAATGTTCAATGGAGATGTTATGGTTATCTATATCACATACCTTGATAAAGTCCAAAAAGCACGACAAATACTACGTGCAGATTTGACAGATGCCGAAGGAATCATGACTATCACATTGTCCATACCAACTGAGCTTATTGAACAACATGGACAAAAAATATCACCAGCAAAAGTAATATCTATTAAAAATTTTAAAGTTCTTCCCAAAACAAATTATGACCGTGGTGATTGTGATTGGATTCTGCTGCTAACTAAACTAAGCACCATATAGAACGTACCAACAAATTGCAAAGAATACAAATTCATTCTAGATACAACAGTAAAACATGTTACAACAAATACAGAAACATATCCAATTGGAACAATTGCAGTAGTTGTCATAGCTGCACTGAAAGTTGGTTTGCAATAAACATTGCAAATTAAAGATGGAAATTTCGATGACAATAGAGCAACGGTAACATAAATTACTTTGAAATGTTTTTATATTTCTAGTTCCATCCTACATTTCAATTCAGTTTGAAAAAAATAAAAAACTTTCTGTGTTCTATTGCAGTTGCAGTTATTTGAAACATTTTCACCACTCTACGATGAAATTGAGCAAGAATTACAAAAAGGCCATTTTCCAATTATGTTATTCAAAAACATAACAAACAAGAAAGAACTGGAGGACAGAACACTTTGAACAATGCAAGCTACATTCATCAAAAAATTGAATGCAGAAGCAGCAAAAGAACTCAGAAAATTGAATCCTCCAACATTCTTTGTAAGTACAAATGAAACAGTATCTCTACTTCTCAATATGCAATTTTTTCTTCATCTGTTTCTATTTTGACATATACTACTTGTCCTCCTCTATCAACAGATAAAAGGAACATTGACAATTGCAAGCATTTACTCTACACCATTTGAACCAGTTTGTTCTGAATGCAATTCACCAATGCCAACCTCTACAATGATAAAGGAGACAACATTTGATTGCCTAAAGTGCAATTAAAATTCTTCCTTTTCCTATTCACAGTGTCTTAATTGCATAATCAAGTCCAACAACACCAATTTACAATGTTGCATCCAAAACAAATTTCTCTTGACACAGTTACTTCCCAAACTAACACATATGTCTTTTGAAGACTATGTTCAAAGGAAACAAGCAACAATGTATATGCTACACGATTTCAAAATCAATGGTACATTTACAATAAATGAAGACAACGAGATCCAATCTGTTGACAACAATGGAAGCCCTACCAAGGCTAGGTATACTTATAATTATTCTTCATATTTCAACAAAAATTCAGATATATGCAGTTTAAATTATGCTATCCAAAATAGCAATATTTGTACTAATTTTTCCCTTTTCTTTGCAGCACCAGCACTTCTGCAAACATTGGCTACAATAGAAACACATAGTAATCTAGAAATCAGTGAAAAGTTCTTGTCAATTTTTGTACAAGATTTTACTGCTCAAATCTGCCCTTATAAAAGTGCAGTATGTCTGCAACATTTTTCCAGAACAAGAATGTTTTCATATAACAATTAGGAACAAAAATCACTAGTTATACTTATAGTGTTTCTTCTACCTATTCACAGATACTTTCAGACTTAATATATGTATATTTAAGAAATATAGCTTTTCCATTAGGCCTTTACAAATGTTTTCAGATTTCATACATATGTGTTTAATGAATAGAACATGTCTTTACAATCTGACATTATATATATAAATGTTATAAATCTATTTAAAAATCTCTTGAGAAAAATATTTGTGCAGATTTGATGCCTCGGCTACTTCCAGTCTTCTGTTTTGTTGTTTATTCATTTTGCAAAAATCATAATTGACATCTGAAACATTAATTCATCTGTGTAAAAGAGGGAGAGGCATTAAGATTATTTTTCCATATGGTGTGCAGTACAAGTACACGCGTCTGCAAATAAAACAGGGACATTAATTTTTCATATATTCTTATGCAGCAACTTTGATTAGAAAAAAGGTTTATAACCTTTTAATTATATGTTTTAACATTAAACATGTGCTCATTGTAAGGTCAACCCAAAAGGGCAATGCATAGGTTTTAAGTTTAGCTTTATTTAACATTTGTTTCGACTCTGCAGCATTTTGGATCTTATTTAACATCTAGCAAATGCTGAAACAGTGGTGCAGCTATGCATCTAAGTGCCATCTTACTTTTTTTTAAGTACTGACTCCACCGTATATCCAAATCAATTGATATATATTCTTATGTATATAACGCTGGCTAATTTGGATTATTTAGTTATTATTCTTTTAGTTCTGGAATATTTATTATTTTTTTTTATTCAGATCAATTGGTGATTGGATAAAATATTTTTTTTACATTTTATTATTACATATTTATAAGTTAAATTAGACCCAAAGTCTATAAATTATATATTTAAACAAAATATCACAGTTTATATATAAATTGACATCAATTAGCAATGTTTATAAAATATCTAATATGAGATGGATCGCCATATTATTTCTCTCTAAACTAACAACTAAAATCACAACACTAAATTCAATTTTATAAGTTTACTTTAATTTATCTATATCTAATTGTATTATAAAACAAGTGTAACTATATTATATAAAAAAACATTAGAAATTGAAAAATATAATTAATCAGAAAACAGATCCCTAATGAATAGAATATCAAATCTATCTAATATCTATAAAAAATCAAATTAGTTAACTAAATTATATTATTAAATTTTAGAATATATAATGAATACATCAAATATATAACTATACAAAATATTAAACAATTTTAATCGCTATATACTACGCCATATAATTATATTAAAAAAAAAAAAAAAACACCCATTATAAATTGAAAAATGTAATTACAAAACAACATTCCTAATGAGTAAAATATTGAATCTATCCAATATCTAAAAACTCAAATTGGTTAACTAAATTACATTATTAAATTTTGGAATATACATTAAATATATCAAATATATAACTATACGAAATATTAAACAATTTTAATTGCTATATATCACGTCATCTAACTTTAAGTAAAAATAACATGCAACTTCTTGAACAATAACCATCCATATATATATAAAGAAAATCCTCATAGCCATGCTGAAACTCAAATTAACACCTAAAATCACAGCACTAAATTCAATTTTATAAATTTGCTTTAATTTAGCCATATCTAATTCTATTATAAAACACGTGTAACTATATTATATAAAAAAACATTACAAATTGAAAAATATAATTAATAAAAAACACATCCCTTATGAATAGAATATCAAATCTATCCAATATCTAAAAAAGTCAAATTGCTTAACTAAATTATATTATTGAATTTTAGAACATATAATGAATATATCAAATATATAACCATGAAAAATATTAAACAATTTTAATGGCTATATACTATGCCATATAATTATATTTATACAAAAAAAAAAAAAAAACCATTAGAAATTGAAAAATGTAATTAAAAAACCACATTCCTAATGACTAAAACACTGAATCTATCCAATATCTAAAAACTCAAATGGGCTAACTAAATTACATTATTAAATTTTGGAATATACATTAAATTTATCAAATATATAACTATACAAAATAGTACACAATTTTAATTGCTATATATCATGTCATGTAATTTTAAGTAAAAATAACATGCAACTTTTTGAATAATAACAATAAATTCTTTCTATATATATATATATATATATATATATATAACTTATATTTTTTGTTATTATAAATTCTTATAATTAGTTTTTTATTTTTAGCATTATAAATTTTCATGTTCATATATATACTTTAGGAAAATGTAAAAGTTTTCAGATCTAAAAAAATCAAATTAGTTCACTAAATTATATTATTATATGCAATTAATACTAACATCAATTTTTTTTTTTTTAATTTAGCTATATCTAAACTAAACTAAGCGACAACTTTATTACAAAGAAAATCCTCATAGACATCCTTAAATTCAAATGGAAACATTTAGCCAATCGTCATAGACATGCTCAAACTCAAATTCCAACAATTATTTCTAATTTAATTTAAGTATACTTTATTACAAAACAAATCTTCATAAACATCCTCAAATACTATTATCTTTTTCAACAAATGGAAAATAGAAAGTTTTTTTTTTTTTTCTAAGTAAAACTAAATCTATTGATATTTAACATAAAAGTACAGGAGTGCCTCTGTCTCAGCTGTGGAAGCCTGAGCACAGGGCTTGACTACCATGAAAATTCATAGTTTGGACTACCCACAGTGGGGAAACCAGTCCATTTAGATTAAGATTTGCTGCCCTCGAAAGGGAACCCGATGTTACATTCAAATTGTTTGTCAAAAATATCAAAAAGATAGCATGCCACTCTGCAAGTAGAGGGATAAAAAGCAGGAAAACCAGAAGTAGTATAAAGACCTTGCACCTAGAGAACAAAAGCCTCTGTGGCATCTTTTGATTACTGTGCATCTGTGTAAGAGGGCGATTCTTCAATAATCCTGCAACCAAACTCGTCGTTGCTCCTCCCTTCATCAGCTGAGGAAGGCATCTTGTCTTTGTCCACGCCTTCCATATTCTGGACCTGCGTAGAAACATTTGGGGCCAAATTTAATTGGGCCAAGGAATCCTTGGCAAATTCTGCAGGTACTGGGCAAGGTGCAGTGGGTCCATGGAAAACGACTGAGGGACTAGGCATAGCAGACGTAGATGGCACCAAGCGGGAATATTCTTCACAAACCGTAACCGTGACGTGAGCTCTGAGGACCGATCGTTCAAACATACAGTCGAAGGTAAACTCTGCACGTTGAGAGGATTGGCGAAGGGAGGGAGAAGAGAACGGGTGAGGAACGGATGGAGCTGCAGAAGGGTGCACCGGAGGCGCTTGGGCGAGGAAAAAAGGAGATAGAGGATGCACAGAGGGAGGCATAGAGAGGGGGCCATGAGGTCTGCCCCTGCGACCTTTAGAATCTGAGGAATAGTGACAGGAGAGATCATCCGACGAGGAATCAAAGGTGGGAGACGAGGGAGCTCGATGAGCTCTACCACGACTGGAGCCTCTACGGCAACTCATGCGATGGTGGAGCTGAGGCATGGTGGAGGGAGAAGGCATATGAGACAGGCAACAGAGCAGAGACTGTGGTAGGCCAAAAGAACTATAAAGCGAATTTGAAAAACAGAATTGGCTGTGCGAGTAATGGAATTCCGGGGTGGTCTCCAGACAACATAACAATTCACACCGTCGGCCTTTCTGCGTTCGAGTGTTAGGCTCCACGCAGGCAAACAGACATGAGGCTCAGTGAAACACAGTAGCGGAGCAGACGGGGCAAACTCCATGTAAATGATGCCAATCCATGCCAAGAGCCGGGATGAAGCAAGTGAAAGGCGCGCTGCGAAGATGATTCCAGAGAGAGCAGTTAAGGTGGCATGGGGTGGCGACTTGAATGCCACTGCAAATGCAAGTGTGGGAGGCCAGATGGCCTGCCCAGAAGGACTGCCTCGGGAGGCGCCGAGGTACGAGAGTCCCATCATGAACTGGAGGCAACCGCATCCGGCGGGAAAATAGAAAGTTAAAAAGCAATGAATCAATAAAATATTCGATATACTTTTGAATTGAAATTGCAAATTGTATTAAAATTAAGTGTCTTGTTGATGTGGAACATTTTGATGCGATCACAACTGAAATCATAAGTTATATGATACAACCGCATATGTTTTTCTTTCCACCGTTGAATGATGCGATGCGATTGGCACAATCGCAATCGCAAATTGCAAGTTCAAGTTCTTTTGTTATGGTCCAATTGCAATGGTATGAATCAATAAAACATTTGATATACTTTTGAATTGCAATTGCAAATTGTATCAAAATTAAGTGTCTTGTTGATGTACAAGATTGCAATGTGATTTCCGCATCCATTTATTTTGCCACCGTTGAATGATGCGATTGGCACAATCGCAATCGCAAATCACAAGTTCTTTTGTTTTGCACTCATTGTAATCGTAAGGCTCCAACCCAATAAGTTTTATAAGGTGGATTTGATTTCCACATCGTGTAACAATTTGGGCATATGTTTTCTTTTCTACTGTTGAATGATGTGATGCGATTCGCCCAATCGTAATCACAAATAGCAACCTCTTTTGTCTTCGCCGGATTGCAATGGCAAGTCTCAAACCTGATAAGTTTTATAAGACAAATTTATTTTCCATATTTGCTTTAAGTTTTTTCACGTTCAGCGGGGTCCACAGTTGCAAAATGTTCATTTGATACATTGTACTTTATCACGCAATGGATATAAATTGCTGTTGTAATAAACCCAATCAACATTTTAAATTAATTTCGGAGCTACATTATAGCCTACTCGTATGTATTCGAATTGCCTAATTCGAATTACATTTGGCCGCAAATCAAAGTTATGAAACATTTAATGAGCTTTGAACTTTATTAATATTCGCCACATCTTTATAAACCTTTCTTTTCTATTTTCCAATGCGATTAATCGCAACTCAATGCTCCCCATTGCGATTAATGCATTTGCCAATGTTCCGATGTGATGCCCTTAATCCGATGCGTTTGGTGCATTCGCAAACGTTCCAATGCGATTAATTCCTTTTAAGCTGGAATGTCAAATACATATAAATCATAGTTCATAAACACATCGGCTCCGTAATCGCCATCGGGACTTTTATTAACATGTTCCGCTCTTATGATTTTCTCTGATGCGATTCGTGAGGGTCCCACAAAGTCAATAAATTATTCCGTCCATTGGATTTATTATAATCTATGCATTTTCCAGTGGTTTAAAAACCAACACCACTGGTCAGGCCCACGATGCATTATACCCTACCTTTATATATTGCGCACCAACTATGATATATCAGCATACATTACAGCCTCGGATATAACTCAACCTTCGAATGTATTGGTCAAGCACAACATTACCACGCCTCACACTTACATTGAAACTTAAACAAATAATTAACCATAATACATGCGCCAATAACACTTGGGCTAAGGTTAAAATATCAGCCACTGATATATTTTAAGGTCTGGGCCCATCAGCGAATTAACTCGCCTATGTTAAAACATAACAAAACCTATTGCAAAGCCTCTCGCACCTTGTATAAATTGCGCATGAACATTGCAAAAATTGCATATAACATATACGACCAAAGGTTAAAAACCCAAAAACATGCTTATCAAATCCGCTGAATAATATGCATCGAGCCCGCTTTAAAACAATGTAGACTATGCATATAATATGCTCTCGTATTCTAACCCCAACGCTAACCTTTGAAAAGTTCGGATGCCACATCTTTATAAACCTTTATTTTCTATTTTTCAATGCGATTAATCATAACTCAATGCTTCCCATTGCGATTAATGCATTTTCCAATGTTCTGATGTGATGCCCTTCCTCCGATGCGATTGATGCATTCGCAAACATTCCGATGCGATTAATGCCTTTTTACCCGAAACTTCAAACACATATAAATCACAATTCATAAACACATTGGGTTCGCAATTGTCATCGGGACTTTTATTAACATGTTCCGCTGTTATGATTTTCTCCAATGCAATTCGTGAGGGTCCCACAAGGTTAATAAATTATTCTGTCCATTCGATTTATTATAATATATGCATTTTCCAATGGTTTAAAAACCAACACCACTCGTCGGGCCCACGATGCATTATACCCTACCTTTATATATAGCGCACCAACTATGATATATCAGCATAAGATGCAACACACTTATATTGAAACTTAAGCAAATAATTAACCATAATATATTAAACAATTTTAATTGCTATATATCATCGCATGTGACTTTAAATAAAAATAACATGCAACTTTTTGAATAATATCAATAAATTCCTTATATATATATATATATATATATAACTTATATTTTTCTTTATTATAAATTCTTATAATAATATTTTTTTATTTTTAGCATTATAAATTTTCATATTCATATATATACTTTACGAAAAATGTAAAAGTCTTCAAATTGTGGACAATATGGCATTGCAATTGTAGTTGGGTCAAATTGGATTAACAAAATATTAGTAAAAAAAGACTCTAAACCTTTCAAATGTTAACATCTAGCAAATCCTTATAGACATGCTCAAAATCAAATTGAAACAATTATTTCTAATTTAATTTAACTATACTAAACAAAGTAGCAACTTTATTAGAAAGCAAATTTTCATAAACATGTTGAAACTCAAATTGCAACATTTCTATATTTACATTAAGCAGCAAGTAGTAGCTACTCTGCCATACTCATATTGATTCCAAAAGTAAGCTAAGCATATGTAGCAAATCTAATCTACACATCAAATGCATATTCTCATGGATCAACACAAAAGTTGTTTCACTATAATTTAGATAGATTTAAACTACTACTAAACTCAAATTGCAACAATTATTTCTAATTTAGTTTAATCATACTTTATTACAAAACAAAACTGCATAAACATGCTCAAATTCAAATTTATTTTTATTAATTTTTTAAGCTTAAATTTGACTTATATACTTTTTCTATAGATCAATATTTAGTTAAATAATCACTTCAATATATTTTAAAAAATATATTATATTATTATACATTTCCATTACTATAAAATATTTTTTTTAGGATCTGCCATTTAATGTTGGGTGATGTGCCCTTTACCATCGATATTGACTACACCATTTTGGAAGTTGTGTATGAAGTTAGTGTAATATAATTAGTTCTAACAATTTAGTTTCAAATTTTTAATTATTTTAAATATTTAATTTTTATTAAAGGTTAATCACCAACAATATAGCTTAATAATTCCCGCATATTAATGCACCCAGCAACATAAAGTTTGCCTCCATATAAATATTGACATACACATATAGTGATGCGCCTAGAAAATATAAGAGCCAAATACATGTAACCCTCGGTTCATAACTCAACCACATATTAACCTCGAAAGTCCTTTAGCTTATCGCCCAATTATCCGAACCCAATGCAACCCAATAATCCGCAACATAATTGATTCATATTATACCATGGGACCTTTACAATAACCAATTTATTACTGCGGACCTGACATTCTGAGATGGGGGCATCAAACAAGATGTATGTTCACTATAAAGGAGGGATATTATATCCACACTCACCAAGGTTTTGAAAATGCGAGACCAATCTGGAAAAGGATCTGGGAAATGAGACATTGGCCAAAGGTCACTTATTTTATTTGGTTAGTAAGCCACCGTAGAATATTAACTTGGGAAAACATACAAAAACGAGGTATGATTGGGCCATCATGCTGCCCCTTTTGTCGAAAAGAAGAAGAAACGATAGACCATTTGCTCAGCTACTGCACCAAAGTTCAGCCTCTATGGGAGAATCTAACACTTCTATTTAGGTAGCTGATAAATAACAATGAAACTGTGACAGAACTCATAGAAAACTGGGGAAAAGGAAGATTTAACTGTCAAGTAATCAATAGAGCGTGGACCCTTACATTAGGATTCCTACTGTGGAATATTTCGAAGGAAAGAAACCAGAGGGTCTTTCAAAATGTAGAACAACCAATGATTAATATATGGCAGCGATCCATAGAAAACATCCAGGAAACCATCTTAACGGAAAAATGGACAGATGAAGATTGGAAAGCAGTTGGGATTGAAGTCCTCATATTGGAAAAGCTGAATCTAAAACCGCAGATGCTCAGCCAAGGGCTTTGGAAATTCCGACCTCCTAGCCACTCAATAGATGAGCAATGGAGGCCTCCCCAACCCGGCTTTTTGAAACTCAACTATGATGGGGCATCCAAAGGGAATCCAGGCCAAGCAGGATCAGGTGGGATCTTCAGAAACTCACAAGGGAATGTCTGCAGATTCTATGCTCTAGATCTAGGCCATGCAACCAATAATGAAGCAGAATTAACGGCGGTCAAGCAAGGCCTGCAGATATCAATCCGAGAACAGTATCAGAGGATCATTGTTGAAAGGGACTCAGCTATGGTCACAGGGATCCTCCAAAAACTCCAACAGGGAACTCACTGGGTAAAAATCTCCCAAAGTTGGAGAACAACAGCTCTTATAGATGAATTGAGTCAATTGGTGAAACGCATACAATACCTGATCCCTCACCATGTTCGAAGGAAAGGAAATGCAGCAGCAGACTACTTGGCAAACTGGGGATGTGAGAATGTTGAGAGCCGCATAGAGGGACGACCAACTGACCTCGTATGGAATGTGGAACTACAATAGCTCCAGTTGATAGTGGCAAAAGACCTCCAACCCCCCGATCGGGGTGTACACATGCCATCATGAAGTGGGGAGGCGGCAACTGGGCAAGCACTCCCATAAATGATAATTAATACCACTTAATATGAACTGTAAGACCAGCGGAGTGGAGTGTGCGAGCGCCGGCAAAGAAATGATGGTGCATGATGGACAGGGTGTTTGGCAGGCCAGCGCAAAAGCAGGTTTAAACTTGGTAAGTCATTTAACCCTGCCCCTTCAATCCTGCATGCATTATCCATTGCATGCGAGAGACTGGAGGTGGCAGCGAAGGCGAACTACAGCTCTGCACCCAGGATATAGCTTGACTCTGTTCGGGTATGTTTTTATGATAATATCAGCTCTAATGATGTTATATGCAGAAGATATGGTCTATAGTCATGATGGTAGTTTAGATTGCATGTAGTTTGTAAAGAGTCTGGAACCAGAATTGAATCTGGTCCCTCCTTGTTTCCGTGACCCCTGTTACTCCTATGCACCTGATACAAGCTCTGTTCGAATGTATAGGAGTAAAACCCCCAATTATATGTGTGATCAGCGCGACAGCCAGGTTTTGATAGGGAGTCATTTCCCAAACAGCAATTCCCCTGTTTCGAATTCTGGTAGTATCTATGATAATATGAGGAGTCATACCATTCATAGTAGCCTAGAATTCCTTAACCAGAGTCATGGCCCCATCTATTTACCAGTAGAGAATCCCTGCCATACAATGTTATTTCTGTGTCTGGGCGTAGCAAATCCAAATTGCAAGGGTGTTAATGTTTATAATATGAAGGGGAAGACAGAGCGGTTATGGTCAGTAGGTTATCGTCCTGAGCAGTGTTTGTGCTTGTCTGTGTCGAGAAACCAAAACTTGTTTTATCCTGATGAAAATATGCAGAGTCAAACCAAATCCCGTGATAGGAAATCTCCCAGTTATCACAGGAAGTGTAAGAATAAAAAGCTGGCCGAATCTCGACCTCATCTCCTGTTTTAGTGGTATAATAATGATAAGAGAAAGAGGCGTTTACTCAGATCAGACAATCAAACTCTCAGGGGCACCGTAAGGTGCATGCTTTGTTTTAATACTCTTTCTTACTCTATTCACTTCTGTATGCCAGTGTTTGTTCAAAAACCCCACCCAGCAATGGGGAAGCGACATAACAGGGCAGCCACTGATAAAGGAAAGCAGCCTGCTCAGTCTGAAACAGCTCCTAAGAAAAGGGGTCGGAAAACGTATTTGTAACATCTGGAAACGCTGGCAGTTAGCTATGTCATTGGAAATCCCTCTGTAGTCAGAAATGATATTCGTGGATGGGAGAAAGAAATTCAGCAGGAACCAGAATATAATGAGACAGAGGCAGAGATCCTCGATTTCATTACTGATCCAGGTCATACACGAGGCAGGCTTACATTGTTTAATCAGACAATCCATACTTATTGGATTGTCAAATGTTTGATAGCAAAAGCAATACAGAGTAATCATCCAGTTCAAGCAAAGACTGAAGCAATGCAGCCAGACCTTCGTACCCAGGCTCAACTCTTGGAGATTCAGGACAACCAGCAGCATATAAAGATCACTCAATACCAGACTGCAGATAGAGTTAGCAGACTAGATGACAAAGTGGGGCGCATGGAGAAAATCCTCCAGAAGATTCTTCAGCAACTCAATCAAGCAGAAATACCAGGGTCTAATGTCAAAGACCCTGCCCCAGTCTCCTCATCTGAGGGTTAGAAGATTGTCTTGTTAGATTTGATGGTTTTTTTGTTAGTTTTGAACTTTTAAAAGATTGTTATGTTTGTACATATTAAAGTAGTGAAACAGTTAGTGCAAGAAATTTATAGACGCAAGAGACAATTCCAGTATTGGGATGCAAATCATGTTTTCAGAAGGCCAACAAACCTGGTTTCCCTCTCGGGCAGGTTGAGGCCAAAGAATGACTTATATTTTTTGTAACCTGTCTTTAAATATAAATAGAAATGGCAAGGTCCCACTAAATTCACAAAAAAAAGAATATCAAACCATAAAGTTGAAGTGTCGCCCCACAATAGCTTACATGTTTCATTCACTAATCGTCAACTAGATCTGATGGTCCATAGTACGTCGCGTGGAAAACTCAGATCGAACGATCCCAATCGATTATTGTGTTTTTAAAACGCTCAGGGCTTACTCCTCTGAACTTGCTTGATATGAGTGATATTATAATACCACTGCAAGCTGACGTGTCGAGCGCCCCATCATATCGCGTTCCACACTGAAATTCCGCTTACCACGAATGTGACCACGCGATACCGCTGGTATTAATCTCTGAAACCGCTTCTACTGTAGCTCTTCCCAGTTCCGCGACTGACTCGTTGCTCCAGGTTCTGCCTTAACGTTTCACCGCATTTGTTTATATAACTCCACCTCGCTTTGCGTATTCTTCTCACAACCTGCAGACAATGCAGACTGATCTCTTTTCCCTCACATTTTATGGACTGATCTCATAGCAAAATTTAGACCATTCAAATATAATTACTGTTTTCATATGGGTTCATCACATTCATATCGGACACATCCTTAGCTGGTAGAAAACCAGTTGTACATCTAAATTCTTAAGCATTTGTAGCATATGTACAGGTTTGATGAGAAGCGTGGAGTATAGACGTGGGCTGTATTTTGTTACAAATCGGTGTTTTTAACCATTCTCATAGATTCAGTAACATAACCTAGATTTGGTTTGACTGGGATTTAGTTTTTATTAAGTTTTAAATTAATTTTAATGAAATTAATTTTTAAGAAATTAAAATATCTCAAATTTATGCAAATTTCATCTAATTTTCCAAAATCTTAATAATTGAATCCCATCCCATCTCATTGTGATTAAATTTTTCTTCTATCTAAATTTAATCTAATAATTAAAAAGAAGAATATACTTTTTATTCTTTTATCTCTTTACAGTTCACATTGTTCTTCTATCCAATAAAAAGATTAACATGGACTTAGTGACTTGTAATAATATGGATGGTTTCACTCTTTCGACATTCCTGGTAGAATAGATATTTGACCACCATATTCATAAAAATCATTCAGAAGGTGTGATGAAATTCCTACTTTACAGACTTATTGATAAGTCCAAGTTAAGAAAAGCTTGTGTATGCATCTTCCAGCTTACCTTGATAACCGAACAACCGATCAGTTTCTATGGCTGTAATTTGTCGAAAATGGATGGTTTTGGTATTTCGAGTTGACCATCCTGTTGCAACAGATTTTTAACTAACATACTCATAAAACACATCAGTAATATTCGATGAAGTTTCGTACTTGACATACGAATGAAAAAGTAAGTTAAGAAAAGCTTCTGTGTGTATTTGACCTCTACCCCTCTTTCAATGGCTCCTTGCAATAATTTAATTATGAGTTTCGTTGGTTAACATTTTCTTGATGGAAGTAAATCGGTTCATTCACAGTGGACATTCGATATATATATATATATATATATATATATATATATATATATATATATATATATATATATATATATATATATATATAAGATTCCATACTAGTACAATTTTATTTACTTATAATTATCTATAAAATTATTTTATATTTCTTATGATAATCATTGTCATTAAAAATATAGTATAACTGTTTTAAAATCAATTAAATTTAATATATTTTTAATTAATTTGTAAAGATTTATTAAAACGATTTAATTATATAATTGACACAGCTCTTAACATACAGAGAAACAAATCTATTTCTATATTTAAAAACTCAATTTAAATAAAAAAACATTATTTTTTTAAAATTATATTAATTTTGAAACTTAAAAATAATTAAATTATATCATTTTAAGACTTTGAAATGATTAAATTGCTATTAAACTAAAGAGATTGATATTATAAACCCGAAGTATATAAAATATTTTTTATAAATAATATAATCCATGAAATAAACATGGTTGCTCATGTTTGATTTAAACATTGAGAAAAATTTTGTCACAATGCGACGTTGGACCAAGCATTGATTAAAAATTTATAAACTCAACACTAAAATCTATTACTCAATTTTTTAACCTTTTTTTTTTTTTAATACCACATTACAATAATTAGATCCTCAAACCAGAAATTTTAGTGTATTTTTTTTCTAAGTGAGATATGAAAACTCTATATGTCATTTTAAATTTACAATCAACATAGCAATTTTGCCAAGCAAAAACACAACAATCCTTACATTTGACTTATATTGTTATTATTGAATAGCAAATATATTACTGAATTTTAGTTCTAGTATAGCATAAATTTTTTCTGTATAATATTAGCTCATGGTAGAGTAACAAAAGCTATTTACAATTCAGATTTTTCCATAATAATTTAAGCTTAAATTTCCATGGTTAATAATATTATTTAATGCATATATTAATTATTTTTATAATTAATATTTTTTTAAATGTGAATTGTATTAAAATGACTTTACATTATAATAATTCAAGTGGAAACTTATTTTAAAAAATAATTTATTATGTTTATTTATCATAATTTACTAAATTTACATTAATAAAAAATTATTATTTTGCAATTGCAGTTCAATATTTAATAGTAAAAAATAATAAATAAACAAACTATTAGCACAAATAATTTAAAGAGAAGTCACAAATTGAACAAAATAAATATCTACTATATGTATTTATTAACTATTAAATTATAATTAACATAAATAAAAACTTATTTTTTTAACTATAATATATTTATAATTAGTTAATCTATGATTGAGCATTTTAAACGTGATAGATTCCAATCTTAAAGTGTTATCCATATGTTCTTACTAAGTGAATCTTAAAGTGTTATCCATATGTTCTTACTAAGTGAATTAACAAGGCACTAAAAACAATTACTCATAAACATACTCAAACTCAAATTGTAACATTTCTATATTTACATTAAGGGGCAGACATTACGAATTGAAAAATATAATTAATAAAAAACGCATCCCTGATCAATAGAATATCAAATCTATACAACATCCAAACAAGTCAAATTACTTAACTAAATTATATTATTAAATTTTAGAAAATATAATGAATATACGAAATATATAACTATACAAAATATTAAACAATTTTAATGGCTATATACTATGCCATATAATTATATTTATACAAAAAAAAAACATTAGAAATTGAAAAATGTAATTAAAAAACTAGATTCCTAATGACTAAAATATTGAATCTATCCAATATCTAAAAACTCAAATTCGCTAACTAAATTACATTATTAAATTTTGGAATATACATTAAATATATCAAATATATAACTATACAAAATATTAAACAATTTTAATTGCTATATATCATGTCATGTAATTTTAAGTAAAAATAACATGCAACTTTTTGAATAATAACAATAAATTCCATATATATATATATAACTAATATTTTTTGTTATTATAAATTCTTATAATAATATTTTTATTTTTAGCATTATAAATTTTCATATTCATAATATTTTTATTTTTAGCATTATAAATTTTCATATTCATATATATACTTTAGGAAAATGTAAAAGTTTTCAGATCTAAAAAAATCAAATTAGTTAACTAAATTATATTATTATATGCAATTAATACTAACATAAATTCTTATTTTTTATTTTAATTTAGCTATATTTAAACTAAACTAAGCGACAACTTTATTACAAAGAAAATCCTCATAGACATCCTTAAATTCAAATGGAAACATTTAGCAAATCCTCATAGACATGCTCAAACTCAAATTCCAACAATTATTTCTAATTTAATTTAACTATACTTTATTACAAAACAAATCTTAATAAACATCCTCAAATACTATTATCTTTTTCAATAAATGGCAAATAGAAATTTAAAAAGCAATGAATCAATAAAATATTCGATATACTTTTGAATTGTAATTGCAAACTGTATTAAAATTAAGTGTCTTGTTGATGTGGAACATTGTGATGCAACCGCAACCGCAAACACAAGTTATATGATACAACCGCACATGTTTTTCTTGCCACCGTTGAATGATGCGATGCGATTGGCGCAATCACAATCGCAAATTGCAAGTTCAAGTTCTTCTGTTATGGTCCAATTGCAATGGTATGAATCAATAAAACATTTGATATACTTTTTAATTGCAATCACAAATTGTATTAAAATTAAGTGTCTTGTTGATGTGGAAGATTGCAATGCGATCGCCGCATCCGTTTATTTTTCCACCGTTGAATGATGTGATTGGCACAATCACAATCGCAAATCACAAGTTCTTTTGTTTTGCACTCATTGCAATCGTAAGTCTCTGAACCGATAAGTTTTATAAGGCGGATTTGATTTCCACATTGCGTAACAATTTGGGCATATGTTTTCTTTGCTATTGTTGAATGATGCAATGCGATTCGCCCAATTGCAATCACAAATCACAACTTATTTTGTCTTCGCCCGATTGCAATGGCAAGTCTCGGACCCGATAAGTTTTATAAGGCAAATTTATTTTCCATATTTGGTTTAAGTTTTTTCACGTTCAGCGGGGTCCATAGTTTCAAAAGGTTTATTTGATACGTTGTACTTTATCATGCAATGGATATAAACTGCTGTTGTAATAAACCTAATCAATGTTTTAAATTAATTTCGGAGCTATATTACAACCTACTCGTATGTATTCGAATTGATTAATTTGAATTACATTTGGCCACAAATCAAACTTATGAAACATTTAATGAGCTTTGAACTTTATTAATATTCGCCACAACTTTATAAACCTTTCTTTTCTATTTTCCAATGTGATTAATCGCAACTCAATGCTTCCCATTGCGATTAATGCGTTTTCCAATGTTCTGAAGCGATGCCCTTACTCCGATGCGATTGATGCATTCACAAACGTTCTGATGCGATTAATCACTTTTAAGCCGGAACTTCAAATACATATAAATCAAAGTTCATAAACACATCGGCTTCGCAATCGCCATTGAAAATTTTATTAACATGTTCCGCTGTTATCATTTTCTTCGATGCAATTCATGAGGGTCCCACAAAATAAATTCTTCTGTCCATTCGATTTATTATAATCTATGCATTTTCCAATGGTTTAAAAACCAACACCACTTGTCGGGCCCACGATGCATTATACCCTACCTTTATTTATTGCGCACCAACTATGATATATCAGCATACATTACAGCCTCGGATATAACTCAACCTTTGAATGTATTGCTCAAGCACAGCATTACCACACCGCACACTTACATTGAAACTTAAACAAATAATTAACCATAACACCTACGCCAATAACACTTGGGCTAAGGTTAAAATATCAACCACTAATATATTTTAAGGTCTGGGCCCATCAGCGAATTAACTCGCCTATGTTAAAACATAACAAAACCTATTACAAAGCCTCTTAGGCCTTTTATAAATTGCGCATGAACATTGCAAAAATTGCATATAACATATACATATGCGATCTAGAATTTAACTGCACTTGCATAGTAAACGAGGATCGGGTTGGTTCATACTGATGCCATGAAAGCATCGGGCCATTGCTATTGTGACTTATGTCAGTTCCCATTGCAATGATCGCATCGAAACATCACCACATGAACAAGACACTGTGAGGATGACACAGTTTTAACTAAAAAATCTTCCGCGCATTAAAAAAAAAAATCTCTCTGTTTCATATTAAACCACTGTGTTTTACCAAATACAAAGTCTGTCCCCCAACACAAAAAAAAACTCTACTTTTTAATTTGTTTTATACAAAAAAAACAAAACAAAAAAACATTTGAAATTGAAAAATGTAATAAAAAATCCACATTCCTAATGAGTAAAATATTGAATCTACCCAATATCTAAAAACTCAAATTGGCTAACTAAATTATGTTATTAAATTTTGGAATATACATTAAATATATCAAATATATAAATATACAAAATATTAAACAATTTTAATTGCTATATATCATGGCATGTAATTTTAAATAAAAATAACATGCAACTTCTTGAATAATAACAATAAATTCCTTATATATATATATATATATATAATATATATATATATATATATATATATATATATATATATATATAGATATAGATATATATATATTTCTTTATTATAAATTCTTATAATAATATTTTTTATTTTTAGCATTATAAATTTTCATATTCATATATATACTTTATGAAAAATGTAAAAGTCTTCAGATCGTAGACAATATGGCATTGCAATTGTAGTTGAGTCAAATTGGATTAACCAAATATTAGTAAAAAAATATTCTAAACCTTTCAAATGGCAACATCTAGCAAATCCTCATAGACACGCTCAAACTCATATTGCAACAATTATTTCTAATTTAATTTAACTGTACTAAACAAAGCAGCAACTTTATTAGAAAGAAAATTTTCATAAACATGTTGAAACTCAAATTGCAACATTTCTATATTTACATTAAGCAACAAGTAGTAGCTACTCTTCCATACTCATATTGATTCCAAAAATAAGCTAAGCATATGTAGCAAATCTAATCTACACATCAAAAGCATATGCTCATGGCTCAACACAAAATTTGTTTCACTATAATTTAGATAGATGTAAACTACTACTAAACTCAAATTGCAACAATTATTTCTAATTTAGTTTAACCATACTTTATTACAAAAAAAAACTTCATAAACATGCTCAAATTCAAATTGCAACGTCTCTATAATTGGATTAAGCAACATGTAATAGCCATAATAGCTATCCATAGACATTTTCAACATCACATTGCAACATTACTATATTTAAACTAAGCG
The DNA here is from genome assembly GCA_034641835.2 of Pinus albicaulis. NCBI lineage: Eukaryota > Viridiplantae > Streptophyta > Pinopsida > Pinales > Pinaceae > Pinus > Pinus albicaulis. The sequence goes on along the minus strand of CM076583.1, from coordinate 1,120,081,235 downwards.
GCGGGTAGTCGCTACTTGTAGCCTTGTTAATAATGAGGCATAATTAAACTATGATATTTTCATTTAGAGAATGGGTAACACGGGACCACATGTTCATACTTACCATTAATATTCATATCGACCGAAGTTTTATGTCGCAAAGTCATGAGTGACCTAATCAACTAACACAATTTTACATGAAAAACTGCTGAGGTTTAGACACATTTGGATGCTTGAGATGATCCCATTTGTCCACATGTTTGTAACAAATGGCCTAATATCCTTTATGAATTTTCAGATTAGAATAAAATATGGTAGGAGAAAACCTCGATATGTAGTCTAATTCATATTCTATTGAGCCTATGGTTTGTATTATTGCAAGAGGTAATTAATCAAACCATCAATGAAAATTAAAGGCAATCTCAAACCGTCTACATGGCTACTTAATAACTATTTAAATGTGTGTATGTATCTTTTAAAGAAATGTCTTGGAATTAACACATGGAAAGCGTAAACACACTAACATGTGGTGGGTGTATATGAACCAAGGATTTATTTAATTTAATTTCTTAAAATTTTATTATGGGAGAAAAATTTATTGGTGTTACTTTTAGTATTGCTATGTTGATATTTATTTTAAAATTAATTATGTTGAGATGTAGTATGGGAGGAAGAATAAGGTAAGATGAATAATGAACAAATGAGTTTTTTTAACGGAAATAACAAACAAGAGAGAGGATGTTTTTATTTGAAAATAACATAGGGAGAGTTTGGAAGTATTGATAATGATGAAAGAGGAGAAGAGCAAGTAAAATTTTAAGGATGGAAAATTATCTTGAAGTTTGAAAGCATTGGCGAATCTCACTAGTCCTGAATATTAAAAATATAAAATATTTATTGATGTATTTGTAATATTATTCAAATTTATACTAATTTTATATATACACTCTATGTAATATTGGCGATTTTTAAGTTAAAATAATTTTATATTGTAAAATTTGGGCGAATCATTTTTATAAAAAAATGGGAATGGATGAATATTTTTATTGGAAATGTCATGGAAAATTAGCCCATCTATGAATATTAGCCCCTAAATTTTTCCATGGAGAAGAGGTGTTAGGTCAATATATTACTAGTGTATTCCCTTATTGTTGTTAGTGTAGCCCCATTATTATTATTGTTGTACCGCTGTAAACCCCATCTTATTATTATTATGCCCTTACATTATTATTGTTAGGTCGGCTAGGATTATATTGTGACCCCATGGACTCCTATATATAGAAATGAGGTTTTGTCATTTTTATTATCCAAGAATTGTTCATTTATGTAATGTAAAGAAGGTTTCACCCTCAAAGTGGCTAATTTATAAGGCATTGACATCTCTTTTCTTCTACTTTTGGAGATCGTTTCATAACATTTGGTATCAGAGCTTTGGATTCTAGGGTTTCGCTACTTCAAAAATGCCATCTTGGAATTTTCTCTATAACTTGTTTTCTACAAGGGCTCTAACACTAAAAAAAAAATCCATATCGAAGAAATCCTAGGGAACTTCGTGTAAAAATTTTAGATCTTGGTTCGCAATATTTTAGGACATATGATCTATGGAAGTTAGAGTTTTTTCAGGCTCCTGAATTTGATTTAAAAGACATGAGCTTGGGTAAATCATCATAACTCTCTCTATGAGCATCGGATTGGAATTCTGTAAAAATTAGCTAAAATTAAAGGGATTGTAGTTTCCTATGTATCAATTTTAGAGCTAAAGGAGGAAACAATGACACGTGGAATTCCATATAAGCTCTCTCTAATGAACGATTCCATAATTAGGTCATTGTGGTAGATTGGGCATAGCTGTGCTTTGAAGAATCCAAATCAAGTCGAACCTGTGGCATTCAAAAGAAGATTCAAAGGGCTACTATAGCCTCTAAGTTCATATATTAAAGATATAAAATCACATAGATAATTCAGTTTCAATATAGAGCTATAAGAAGCAAGAAAAATGTGTCTATTGTTTTTTCAAATTGCATAAGTCTTGTTTCAAAAATCAATTTGAAGTGATTCCAAGGGAACTTTGAAGCATAGATATCAGTATTGGGTTCTAAAATACCCCCCTAAAAATAATTCAAAACCCATTAAGCCCTCAGAATACTCTACTATGACTCATGAAGAGGAAGAAGTGCAACATGATATATGAAAATTACAAGAGAAAGTGCACCAAATTTCGCTCTCGCAAATAAAAACAAAAAATGAAATGGAAGTTTTGAAGAAAGGCATGGAAGCTAATATGGATGGCTTGAAGAATGGCATGGAAGACGCAGAAGAAAAAATGGAAGACATGAAAAATGATATAAATACAGACATGGAAGGTTTAAAGGAAGGTTTGACAAATTTGATACAATAAATGATTCCTAATGGCAAAAATATAGTAGAGGAAACTCATGATAAGAAAAAAATAAATGTTAATCGTGATTTCATACACTATAATGTTGGATTGAAGACCCACCATATTCCAAAGATCGATATGAGGAAGTTTGATGGTGAGGATCCTGTAACATGGATACTATAGATGGAGAAATATTATGATCTCGATAAAGTGAAAAACACACAAAAGGTACACCTTTCAACTTTATATTTAGAAAAAAATACATTTGTATGGTATCGATGGCTCTTCTCCCGTAAAACAATTTTCACTTGGTCAATTTTTATGGAGGAAATGATAGCATATTATGAGGATACAAAGAGAAACACCTTCTTTAGCCAATTGATAAATCTAAAACAAAAGGGTTCAATGGTGGAGCACATTGAGGAATTCAAAAAATTGAATATAAGGGTACCTTATATTCCAAAGGAATGCAGGATTGATATCTTCATATGGACTTTAAAGGATAAGATCCAACAGTTGGTTCACCTTTGGGAACCTGATTCATTGGAGAAGGCATTTAGGTTGGCAAGAAATATTGAATGTAAAATTATGACAACAAGGAAGCCTACCACTCACATCTATAAAGATGGAAGTGTTGCTACTCCTACAATTCCACAACCTAAAAGATTGACACTATTATCAGCAAATTGATCTTGGTTGGCTGCTCATAAATCAACTCAATGTAACTCTTCCAAACCACTTCTAACTGAAGATTAGCCTCTTCAGTTTGAGAGGGATCTCTCAAAGGGGGTTTATGATTTCAATAGAAATAATACTAGATGGGTAACTATATGAATTGTGACTTGGTTTTTGTTTGATTACAGGTTGAAAAATGAAGTCTTGCTACCATTAAGATATGGATTCAACATCAGTACTCTTAATGACAGTATTTATTCACATGGAATTTGAGGCAAATAGAGCTATTTAATCAAGATGATTCACACATACAATATATGGAAAACAAAGTAATTTAACCCCCTAAATTAAGTCAAAGCATAATAGCATGAGTTTTGAGTAATTAGGGATAAAATACACTACAAGTGATTAGACATAAAGATACATAGCAACAACACATTAAAAAAATCATAAGAATCTCAGGTCTAGAAATAGAATGTCACTGTATGTTATTGATAATGGAAAAAACATACAAGCAGCAATTTGGTACAATATTCTCCAACCTCCTTTTCCTTCCACCTTATGTCTATAAATAGACTTAGGTATCTTTAAATTGATCCTCTCAGAAAATATGAGCCTTTGAATGCTTATTTTGACACCTAATCTAACCATAAACTAGATATTTGGAACTAGAAACTGACACCTACTAACTTAGGAGTTAGAGTCCTAACATAACTCAACTACCTATTTATTACATCTTTATCTTAAAAAATACTCCAACTACATTGAAAAGAAACATGTGCTTTAACCACACTGATCACAATCAAACATAAATATCCTCATTGTCTTCATGAAATTGTTCTTGCTATTTCTAAGGAGTTTTTTCCATCTCACATAACGAAGTACCTCCATATTGAATAGTAATTTGAAGATGATTTGGACAACTCTGTGAAACAAACCTATATGAAAATATAATTCTGACCATATTTAACCTCTTTATATGATCAACTGACCTTTAATGCAACCTTTCAAACCGAAATTTCTTCAAAATTTAACTTGATGCCAAAACAGGGGAAAACAAGGCAGTTTCGTAGCAACTTTTGCTAGCAAATTTAATTTACCCATTTCCACCACGTCTTAGCTCTCTTTTCTTTCATGGATCTGTTTGATATGTTTAAAGAGCTAATACAAAATTTTCCCAATATCTAATTTCAAGTTTAACCACCCTTTTTATCAAAAATTCATCTTCAGAAATTTCGTAGCATTTTTCTGGCTTCAAGCCTAAATCACGCTACGAAACTACCTGATATGGCTGAAAATTTCAAAATCTTCCTTTTTCTTCCGAATTTCACCTTTAGGTCTGAAAATTGATATAATGAAATATGATAAGACAAAATTTCCTCTTACCCTCCTCAAAAAGCATTATTTTCACCTTTAGCAAGTTAATTTTCCAATACAATGACTCTGTTTTTTCTGAAAAAATTGGGTGCATATATGAGCTCCTATCTCCATATCCTTGATATTTGTTTAAAACAGGGAGGAGGTTTTTTTAAATAAGGATGTTCTGAAGAAAAAAATCTCTTGGGTTTTTGAAAACCATCTCTGACTGTCTAGAATCTGCATTAGAAAAACATGTATAAAACAGGAAAATTCTGGATTCTGAAAATAGGTCCCGGAGACATCTTTGAATCTCCAAACTGGTAGCACTTGTGAGAAAAGTGAAGGAGGTTATTTTTTCTTGTTCTATTCTTGAAAATAAACTCTCTCAGTATTGCATAATTCACCTCTATTCATCCATAATCTTTGCTTGAAATTGACCGCTCACACAGTCCAAAACACAAAAAATTCCTTGTTAGCTCCAGCAAAAATTCAAGCAACCTAAATTGGTGAATGCTTCAGTAAAAATAGGTTCCTGTATGAATATATTAAGGTACATGATATTCTATCTAACCAAATATCCTACTTTGTATGCTTTGTCCTTCATGGCCATCTCCCTTTATAACCAAGCTACCCTCTTAAAAAGGTGACACTTGTAAAGACAAATTTCACAAAAAGTTGTTTGCCACAAAGCTAAACTCTTCAAGGATGACACTGAGATGATTTACATGAAAATTATGAAGGGATAATGACAGATAGGAGCTTGGGTGATTTGTTTTAAAATAAAATGAAATTCAAGTGTGAGAGGGAAAATGTCAAATGGAGTGATGAAGGTGGAATGATGACAAACCGTTATGATTTCACATTTGGATGACTGTCATAAGCTACTAGGTGATCTCATATTTCACCTATCTAATAAAAAAGTGACAGCTCACACCACTTTGGCCCTTTGGTTGAAAAAGCACATTCTCGTAGTGAAGACAATTAGGCTTCTGACAGATTCACTATGAAACTATTAGGCAATTTCGTAGCGAAATCTGCAGATTTCCTTTGTAAATCGTTATGAAAATCTGAAAAACTGACTAGAGAAATGTTTTGTGGTAAAAAGGCATGAGAATGAAAACTAGTTTAGATTAGGGATATTTGACTTGATACAACATGGTTTGGGATGGGTTTTAAACTTAGGGTAGACATCATCAAATACAAAAAAAATCAGCTATCTCAAAAAATGACTTAGGAGACCACCTCAATTTTGGTAAATGACCTACTTGACCTTATCAATGGAAGTCTTAAAACTTAATGAGTGATAACAATGATTCCGCTTGGGATGGTGTGCTCCTGTGGTACACCAAAGAACCTGTAGTTCCAGTGACATCCATCTTTTTGGAAATAAACTTTTGAAATTTTCCAAGCCTTCTTCAAACTCTTATGGCCTTCACCTCGAGCTCAAGCTTGATGTTTACTACTGAAAAAACTAATTTGTACCTACTGAAAATATGCTTAATCTACTTTGAGCTTATTTACACACACTTATACCAACCCTAACAGCTGCAATCTTCATGTTTGATTCAAGCAACATGAAACCTCTAATAAAGCTAGCCATTGAGTTGATCTGATACCTGTACTGCTTGACTGCAGTTGAACCAAAAGAAAACTATATTCCAAAATGATAAAGGTAAGAGAAGATGGATATGATTTTCACAATGAAAACATAATTTGAAATTTGGACTGTAGAACTCTTCAATGTAGTCAGCTATAGAGCCATAGAAGACATAGTTTGTTTCATAATCCTCAATAAATTCTGTAGTTTTAGACAGCTCATATATGGTTTCTTTAGCAACATAACATTTCAGTTGTGTGTTATCAAACTGATTTTCAAGAACAAGGCATTATTCCTCAATATCAAAAGAGAAACGTAGAAGCACCTTCCCTTTGTATTTTGGCATGAAAAACTTTTGAAAAGACTGATCTTGACCATGAATACTATAGGATTAAATTTGATCTTCTAAAACATCCATGTCTTTCTCAATTTTCTTCGCAACTTCATCCAAAAATTAAATCTTATCTTTTGACTTGCACTCAAATGAATTTAAATAAGAAGACAAGGACAAAGAAAAAATTTTATCCACTTCCTCATTAGTGTGATCATCATTCCATTGTTTAAAACCTTGAATGGAAGGATATTATGCCACCAAATCTATTCTTTCCATCCATGTTTCCAAAAAAATAAGCCAAAAAACTACAAATGACTTAATAGATCTGATAGGAAAACTTTCAATCCATTGTTTACATTTCCCTTGAAATGGATCATAGAACAATATGATAAAAATATCTTGATGTCTGACTCTAAGAAGCTCATTAAAGTCACAGAAATCTGATATATGCTTCAAGGTCAAACTCAAATCTTCTCCATTAAATTTTGGACCATTCCTTAAAAAATATGCATCCTTGGGAAAAGGATTTGGGAAACCATAAATTTCTGAAAAAACTACACATGCATACCTCGAAACAAGAATGGCAGCATCTAAGTTCTTCATAAGTCCAATGAAATCACCATGAAGCTATGAATTTTTTAATCCTTCAACAATGGAGTTGCCAAGGTAGTTATGCAGCCTCAAAAAAAAAATTTGAGCTTCTGCTACCTCCAAGAGTTCAGCTTCACTGTTTGAACAAAAACTTCAAGAAATATGTCTTCAGACTCCCGGCGGACGAACCAAAATTTTATCACCAAATTGATATTGATTGGATGCTTATAAATAAACTCAATGTTGCTATTTTAAACCACTTATAACTGAAGATTAGCCTCTTCATTTTGAGAGGGCTCTCTCAAAGGGGGTTTATGATTTCAATAGAAATAATACTAGATGGCTAACTATGAATTGTGACTTGGTTTTTGTATGATTGTAGGGTGAAAAATGAAGGTTTTATACCATTGGGATATGTAGCCAACATCAGTACTCTTAATGAGAGTATTTCTTCACATGGAAGTTGAGGTAGATAGATTTATTTAATCAAGACGACTCACACACACAATATAAGGAAATCACAGTAATTTCACCCCTAAATCAAGTCAGGCCATGATAGCATGAATTTTGAATAATTAGAGATAAAATAAACTGCAAGTGATAAGACATAAAGATACATAGAAACAACACATTAAAAACCTCATAAGAATCTCAGGTCTAGAAGTAGAATGTCACTATATATTACTGATAATGGAAAAAACATACAAGCAACAATTTGATACAATATTCTCCAACCTATTTTTCCTTACACCTTATGTATATAAATAGACTTAGGTATCTTTACATTGATGCTCTCAAAAAATTTGATCCTTTGAATGCTTCTTTTGACACCTAATCTAACCATAAACTAGATATTTGGAACTAGAAACTGACACCTACTAACTTAGGAGTTAAAGTCCTAACATAACTCAACCACCTATTTATTACATCTTTATCTTAAAGGATACTCCAACTACATCGAAAAGAAACATGTACTTTAACCACACTGATCACAATCAAACATAAATATCCTCATTGTCTTCATGAAACTGTTCTTGCTATTTCTTAGGAGTTGTTTCCATCTCACATAATGAAGCACCTCCATAATGAATAGTAATTTGAAGATGAGCTAGACAACTTTGTGGAAAAAACCTGTATGAAAATATAATTTTGACCATCTTTAACCTCTCTGTATGATCAACTTACCTTTAATGCAACCTTTCAAACCGAAATTTCTTCAAAATTTAACTTGATGCCAAAACAGGGGAAAACAGGGCAGTTTCATAGCAACTTTTGGTAGAAAATTTAATTTACCCATTTCCACCACCTCTTAGCTCTCTTTTCTTTCATGGATCTGTTTGATATGTTTAAAGAGCTAATACGAAATTTTCCCAATATTTAATTTCAAGTTTAACCACCCTTTTTATCAAAAATTCATCTTCAGAAATTTCGTAGCGTTTTTCTGGTTTCAAGCCTGAATCACGCTACGAAACTACCTGATATGGTTGAAATTTTCAAAATATTCCTTTTTCTTCCAAATTTCACCCTTAGGTATGAAAATTGATATAATGAAATACAATAAGACAAACTTGCCTCTTACCCTCCTCAAAAAGCATTATTTTCACCTTTAGCAAGTTAATTTGCCAATACAATGACTCAGTTTTTTCTAAAAAAATAGGGTGCATATATGAGCTCCTATATCCATATCCTTGATATCTATTTAAAAACGGGAGGAAGATTTTTTAAATCAAGATGTTCTGAAGAAAAAAATCTCTTGTGTTTTTTAAAACCATCTCCGACTATCTAGAATCTGCATTAGAAAAACATGTATAAAACAGGGAAATTCTGGATTATGAAAGTAGGTCCCGAAGACATCTTTGAATCTCGAAACTGGTAGCACCTGTGAGAAAAGTGAAGGAGGTTATTTTTTCTTTTCTATTATTTAAAATAAACTCTCTCAGTATTTCATAATTCACCTCTGTTCATCCATAATCTTTTCTTGAAATTGATCGCTCACATCGTCCAAAACACAACAAATTCCTTGTTAGCTCCAGCAGAAATTCAAGCAAGCTAAATTGGTGAATGCTTCAATAAAAATTGGTTCCTATATGAATATATTAAGGTACATGATATTATATCTAACCAATATCCTACTTTGTATGCTTTGTCCTTCATGGAAATCTCCCTTTATAACCAAGCTGCCCTCTTAAAGAGGTGACACCTATAAAGACAAATTTGACAACAAGATTTTTGCCACAAAGCTAAAATCTTCAAGGATGACACTGAGATGATTTACATGAAAATTCTGAAGGGTTAATGACAAAGAGGAGCTTGGGTAATTTAAAAAAAATAAATTGAAATTCAAGTGTGAGAGGGAAAATGTCAAATGGAGTGATGAAGGTGGAATGATGACAAACCCTTATGATTTCACATTTCGATGACTGTCATAACCTACTAGGTGATCTCATACTTTACCTATCTAATAAAAAAGTTACACATCACACCACTTTGTCCCTTTGGCTGAAAAAACACATTCTTGTAGAGAAGAGAGTTAGGCTTGTGACATATTCACTACGAAACTATTAGGCAGTTTCGTAGTGAAATCTGCAGATTTCCTTTCTAAATCGTTATGAAAATCTGAAAAACTAACTAGCAGAATGTTTTGTGGTAAAAGGGCATGAGAATGACAAATAGATTAGATTAGGGGTATTTGGCTTGATACAACATGGTTTGGGATGGGTTTTAAACTTAGGGTAGACATCATCAAATGAAAAAAAAATTAGCTATCTCAAAAAATGACTTAGGAGACCACCTCAATTTTGGTAAATCACCTACATGACCCTATCAATGTAAGTTTTAAAACTTAATTAGTGATAACAATGATTCCACTTGGGATGGTGTGGCCCTATGGTACACCAAAGAACCTATAGTTCCACTGACATTCATATTTTTGGAAATAAAATTCTGAAATTTTCCAAGCCTTCTTCAAACTCTTATGGCCTTCACCTCGGGCTCAAGCTTGATGTTTACTGCTAAAAAAAATAATTTGTACCTACGGAAAATATGCTCAGTCTACTTTTAACTTATTCACACACACTCCTACCAACCCTAACAGCTGCAATCTTCATGTTTGATTCAAGCAACATGAAACCTCCAATAAAGCCAGCCATTGAGATGATCTAATACCTGTACTTCTTGACTGCAGTTGAACCAAAAGCAAACTATATTCCAAAATGATAAAGGTAAGAGAAGATGGATCTGATTTTCACAATGAAAACATAATTGGAAATTTGGACTGTAGAACTCTTCCATGTAGTCAGCTATAGGACCATAGAAGACATAGTTTGTTTGATAATCCTCAAGAAATTCTGCAGTTTTAGATAGCTCATATATGCTTTCTTTAGCAACATATGAGTTCAGTTGTGTGTTATCAAACTGATTTTCAAGAACAAGGCATTCTTCCTCAATCTCAAAAGAGAAAGGTAGCAGCACCTTCTCTTTGTATTTTGGCATGAAAAACTTTTGAAAAGACTGATCTTGACAATGAAGACTATAGGATTGAATTTGATATTCTAAAACTTCCATGTCTTTCTCAATGTTCTTAGAAACTTGATCCAAAATTTGAAACTTATCTTTTGACTTGCACTCAAATGACTTTAAATAAGAAGACAAGGACAAAGAAAATTTTTCATCCACTTCCTCATTAGTGTGATCATCATTCCATTGTTTAGAAACTTGAATGGAAGGATATTATGCCACCCAATCTGTTCTTTCCATCGATGTTTCCAAAAAAATAAGCCAAAAAACTGCAAATGACTTAATAGATCTAACAGGAAAACTTTAAATCCATTTTTTACATTTCCCTTGAAATGGATCATAGAACAATATGATAAAAATATCTTGATGTCTAACTCTAAGAAGCTCAGTAAAGTCACGAAAATCTGATATATGCTTCAAGGTCAAACTCAAATCTTCTCCATTAATTTTTGGACCATTCCTTAAAAAATAAACATGCTTGGGAAAAGGATTTGGGAAACCATAAATTTCTGAAAAATCTACACATGCATACATCAAAAAAGGAATGACAACATCTGAGTTCTTCATAAGTCCAGTGGAATCACCATGAAGCAATGAATTTTTGAATCCTTCAACAATGGAGTCGCCAACTTAGTTTTGTAGCCTCAAAAAAAAAAAAATTGAGCTCCTGCTACCTCCAAGAGTTCAGCTTCACTGTTTGCACAAAAAATTCAGGAAATATGTCTTCAGACTCCCGGCAGATGAACCAAAATGTTATCACCAAATTGATATTGATTGGATGCTCATAAATCAACTCGATGTAACTCTTTCAAATCACTTATAACTGAAGATTAGCCTCTTCATTTTGAGAGGGCTCTCTCAAAGGGGGTTTATGACTTCAATAGAAATAATACTAGATGGCTAACTCTATGAATTGTTACTTGGTTTTTGCATGATTGTGGGTTGAAAAATGAAGGGTTTCTACCATTGGGATATTTAGTCAACATCAGTACTCTTAATGAGAGTATTTATTCACATGGAAGCTGAGGCAGATAGAGGTATTTAATCAAGATGATTCACACACACAATATAAGGAAAGCACAATAATTTCACCCCTAAAGGAAGTCAGAGCATGAAAGCATTAATTCTAAGTAATTAGAGATAAAATCCACTGCAAGTGATTAGACATAAATATACATAGAAACAACACATTAAAAACCTCATAAGAATCTTAGGTCTAGAAGTAGAATGTCATTGTATATTACTGATAATGGACAAAATATACAAGCAACAATTTGGTGCAATATTCTCCAACCTCTTTTTCCTTCCACCTTCTGTCCATAAATAGACTTAGGTATCTTTACATTGATCCTCTCAACAAAATTGAGCCTTCGAATGCTTATTTTGACACCGAATCTAACTAGAAACTAGATATTTGGAACTAGAAACTAACACCTACTAACTTAGAAGCTAGAGTCCTAACATAACTCAACCACCTATTTATTACATCTTTATCTTAAAGGATAATCCAACTACATCGAAAATAAACATGTGATTTAACCACACTGATCACAATCAAACATAAATATCCTCATTGTCTTCATGAAACTATTCTTCCTATTTTTCAGCAATTGTTGCCATCTCACATAATGAAGTACGTCCAAAATGAATAGTAATTTGAAGATGAGCTAGACAACTTCGTGGACCAAACCTATATGAAAATATTCTTCTAACCATCTTTGAACTCTGTGTATGATCAAATGACCTTTAATGCAACCTTTTAAACCAAAATTTCTTCAAAATTTAACTTGCTACCAAAACAGGGGAAAACAAGGCAGTTTCATAGGAACTTTTGGTAGAAAATTTAATTTACCCATTTCCACCACCTCTTAGCTCTATTTTCTTTCATGGATCTATTTTATATGTTTAAAGAGCTAACAAAAAAAATTCCCAAGCTTTAATTTCAATTTTAACCACCCTTTTTATCAAAACTTAATCTTCAGAAATTTCGTAGTGTTTTTTTGGCTTCAAGACTAAAGCACGCTATGAAACTACCTAATATGGCTGAAAATTTGAAAATCTTCCTTTATCTTCCAAATTTCACCTCTAGGCCTGAAAAGTGATATAATGAAATATTATAAGACAAACTTGCCTCTTGCCCTCTTGAAAAAGCATTATTTCCACCTTTAACAAGTTAATTTTCCAATATAATGACACTATTTTTTCCGAAAAAATTGGGTGTAAAGATGAGCTCCTATCTCCCTATCCTTGATAGCTGCATAAAAATTGGTTTTTTTTTTTTCAATCAGGATGTTATGAATAAAAACCTCTTCTTATTTTTTAAACCATCTTCGGTTGTCCAGAATCTGCATTAGGAAAACATGTATAAAACAGGAAAATTATGGATTTTTAAAATAGGTCCCAGAGACATATTTGAATCTCCAAACTGGTAGCACTTGTGAGAAAAATGAAGGAGGTTATTTTTCTTTGTTTTGTTCTTGACAATAACCTCTCTCTGTATTACATAATTCATCTCTGTTCATCCATAGTCTTCGCTTGAAATTGACTGCTCACACGGTCCAAAACACAACAAATTCCTTGTTAGCTCCAGCAGAAATTCAAGCAACCTGAATTGGTGAATGCTTCAGCAAAAATAGGATCCTCCATGAGTATATTAAGGTCCATGAGCTTCTATCTAACCACATATCCTCCTTTTTATGCTTTCTCCTTCATGGCCATCACCCTTTATAACCAAGTTTCCCTATTAAAAAGGTGACACTTGTAAAGATAAATTTGACAACAAGCTATTTGCCACAAAGCTAAACTCTTCAAGAATGACACTGAGATGCTTTACATGCAAATTCTGAAGGGTTAATGACAAACAGGAGCTTGAGTGATATTTAAAAAGAAAATGAAATTCAAGTGTGAGAGGGAAAATGTGAAATGGAGTGATGAAGGTGGAATGATGACAAACCCTTATGATTTCACATTTGGATGACTGTCATAACCTACTAGGTGATCTCATATTTCGCCTATCTAATAAAAAAGTGACACCTCACACCACTTTTTCCCTTTGGCTGAAAAAACACATTTTCGTAGCGAAGACAATTAGGCTCCTAACATATTCACTACGAAACTATTAGGCAGTTTCGTAGAAAAATCTGTAGATTTCCTTTGTAAATCGCTACGAAAATCTGAAAAAGTGACTAGTGGAATGTTTTATGGTAAAAAGGCATGATAATGAAAATGATATGAGATTAGGTTTATTTGACATGATATGACATGGTTTGGGATGGGTTTTATACATAGGGTAGACTTCATCAAATGCAAAAAAAATCATCTATCTCAAAAAATGACTTATGAGACCACATCATTTTTGGTGAATGACCTGCATGACCCTATCAATGAAAGTTTTAAAACTTAATGAATGATGACATACACCACAACAATTGGAAGAAAAAATATAAAAAGGGATTTGCTACAATTGTGATAGAAAATACACTAAAGGTCATAAGTGTGTTGAGAAGAAATTGTTTTACATATATTGCGAAGAAGAGGAATAAAGTGAACAAGAAACTTCAAAGGAAGATGATATACAGCAGGAACCAACCCTAGAGAAAGAAGAAATGAGTCTGACCATATCTTGTAATGCATTGGCAGGAATTACCACTCCTCAAACTCTCAAGATAGAAGGACATATCAAGGAGAAAAAGGTAATAGTTTTAATTGACTCGAGTAGTACCCATAATTTTATTCATTGTAATATAGCCAAGGAATTTAATTTCTTCCTATACCCCACATCATAATGTCAAGTGATGATTTCAAATGGAGGAACTATAAATTACTCTGGAAAATTCCATAATATCATGTTAACCATGGGGTAATATGTATGGAATAGTCCAATGCTTTCCATTCCAATGGGAGGTGTTGATGTTGTACTAGGAGTAAAATGGTTATAATCTTTGGGGACGATAGATTTTAATTTTCAAGAACATGTTTTGAAATTTTTTTTGGAGGGAAAGGAAGTTGAATTATGGGGTATCGTAGGGAATCCTGGAAAGATAATAATCTCTAATTTCGTGACAAATATTATGATGAAATAACAACGAAGCGTAATTTCACAATCATGCTCACTAGAAGTTCCAACATCAAAATCATCTATTTCTCCAGATCTCCAAACATTCTTGGACAATCATTCCAAGGTTTTTAAAACTCCCAAAAGCCTCCCACTTATTCATGATCATTATCATGTTATTCATTTGATTTAAGGAAATTTTCCTCCAAACATTAGGCCTTACAGATATCCTCATGTCCAAAAGAGTGAAATTGAACATATGATTGCGGAAATATTAGAGGCTAGTATAATTCAACCGAGTCAAATTTATTTCTCTCCTCTAATAGTATTGGTGCACGAGAAGTATGGATCATGGCACATGTTTCCGCATTATAGGGAGCTCAATAAGGTAACTATTAAAGATAAATTTCACATTCCCATGATTGATGAATTATTGGATGAATTATATGGAGGAATTTATTTTACCAAGTTGGATCTTCATTCATGATATCATCAAATTATAATGAAGACTAAAGATATTCAAAATACAGCAGTTCAAACTCATGTGGCTCATTATGAATTTTTTCTCATGCCTTTTGGCCTTACCAATGCAACTTCTACATTTCAAGGGTTGATGAATTCCATTTTCAAACTGTTCCATAGAAAATTTTTGTTAGTATTTTTTGATGATATACTAGTCTATAATAGGTCTTGGAAGGATCATGGTCAACATGTTGATGGGGTGCTCAAACTATTGGAGGAGAAACAATTATATGCAAAACCCTCTAAATTTTTCTTTGGAGTACAAGAGGTGGAATTTCTGGGTCATATTGTATCTCGCGAGGGTGTTAATATAGACCCTAAAAAAATTAAATTCGTTAAGGAATGGAAAGTCCCCACAACCATAAAGCAGTTGCGAGGATTTCTGAGGTTAAAAAGGTATTATCACAATTTTGTTAAGAATTATGGGAGGATAACAGAACCTCTAAAAAAATTATTGAAGAAAGATTCATTTTCATGGACTCCCGAAGCAACTAAGGCCTTTGAACACATTAAAGAGGCAATGTGCCTAGTACCGTTCTTAGCTACGCCAGACTTCACAAAAACATTTATTGTGGAATATGAGGCCTCAGGAAAAGGAATTGGTGCTATTTTAATGCAAGAAGGAAGACCCATTTCTTTTTAAAGTCATCCAATCAAAGGAAAGTATTTACATAAAGCTATTTATGAGAAGGAAATGTTGGCAATACTACATGCACTAAATAAATGTCGACCTTACCTAATAGGAAGACACTTCAAGGTAAAAATTGATCATGATAGTCTTAAATACTTTTTGGAACAAAGAATATGTTCAGAAGAGCAACAAAAATGGGTCACAAAGATGTTGGGTTATGACTTTGAAATCATTTACAAAAAAGGCAAGCTAAATGTTGTTCCAGATGCATAGTCAAGAAAGGATAAAGAGGTGGAAGCATTTATTTGTGCCATTTCTGTTATCCAACCAGATTGGATAACAGAAGAAAGGGATGAATGGAAGTAGGATGAAGAAGTGTGGACACTCATTCACAAGTTGCAACAAGATCCTAGTACATCCAATACATTTAGTTGGAAAAATGATTCCCTATGGTACAAAGATCACTTATAACTTTGTAAGAATTCCCAACTAAAACAAAATATTCACTACAAGAAAAAGGGACATTGGTGACGGGTGGAAAATGTGACCATGAGCTCATTGGTGATGGTCAAAAGAGTCTTCATCACCAAAAACTGAACGTCACCAAAGGTGGCGTCACCGAAAGTATAGTTGTTTTGTTTACATTCAAGGTTCGTCGCCAATAATTATTTATAATGACGGATAGTGACCATCATGATTTCATATGAGAAATGTTGACGGAAAATAGCCTCCATACCAAAAAAATAAACATCACCAAAGGTGGCGTCGCCGAAAGTATGTGTTGTGGTGACATTCAAGCTCCATCACGAATATTGATTGTAATGACAGATAGTGACCGTCACCATTTCATATGAACAACAACGATTTTTTGTGATGGACCTTTCATGTCCATCACTATTGGTGCATATATATGGCAACATTTGTTGACCCTAACCATTACATATTTGGTGAGGGTAAAAAATGTCACCATAAGCTCATTGGTGAGGGTCGAAAAATGTCACCATAATTTCATTAATGGTGGTCAAAAGAGCCTTTGTCACCATTCCCTATGAATATCAAGGCACGATGTAATCGAACCACCAACCTCCTGCATGTAAAGAAGGTGCTCTTCCATTGAGATAGCACCCTTTAAAGAACAAGACTTTAAAAAAGAAAACCTTGAAACTTTATAAATTCTAATTTATACAACTTTAGAGAAATTATAAAACTTTGTAAAGTCTTGGAAAATCTTTACTAAATAGAAAAATAACATCGAATTTGCAAGTTTCAACCTAATGGTTATGGAAGTTATGAAAATTGGGTGAAGGTGTAAATGAAGTGTTGGGAAGTACCAAACATACAAGTAGAATACATTTATTCCATTCTACAAGAAGTCTTAGAAAAAATTTGAGATTGTAATCTATATGAACTAAGTTAACTATTCTGTGTAAAATATGCAAATTCCCAAATGAATAAATCAAGATTGCTAAATTTATATTTTTGTTATGAATATTTGTATTCTGCACCAATATGGAATAGGTAGTTTAGCCAATTGCAAAGTAATGTAGATGTCAAAGACAAAATCAACAAGAGGAAGTTATTTCTATGAATTTTGGGGCACAATTTCTACACTACCTATCTTTGAATGTCCCTTGTGTAAATATATTACTATCTTTAAAGATCTATAATATTATAGGTGTTGGCAATATGATGCTGAGTGTTGTCCTTGATGGCAAACCACTTGATGAAGATGATGGCAACCTACTTAATGAAGTTGTTCTTGATGAGCTTGTGAATGATATACATCTGATGTATCTACAATCATATAGAAGGTGCAGAAGAAAGAATTTCTAGAATGGGCTAGAACAGTGATGAAAAGTGTATGTCACAAGGAATACGCGAGTTTGTCTAGGGGAAGTCATGTATGCACGCGGGAAATAACGTACCAAGTCGAGTATGCTCAATTGCGCTCTAAATATGTAAACTAGGGGTTACTACCATGGTATTGACCCATTGTATTGAGCGCTGGAGTGTCTATTTGATCCCGTCTAGAAATACCATCAGAAGTGATGTGGTTTTGACTCATGGTATTGATGAAGGCCAAATCTATATAAGGAGAATAAAATCATTATGCATGGGTGTGCAAGTGTCTAGGCTTTAATGAATACTTCAGTCTGAAGTATAGCTGCATGGTTGAACTCTGCTCTTGATTGGTAGATCTGAATCTATGATGCATCTATGAACATGGTGAAGGTTAAAGATCTCTAGATCTAGAAATGGTGAATCTCTTGGATGATCTGAAAAGAAGTGATGAAGACCTCGCGCAAATCTGCTGAAGAACTTGAAGAAATCTGGGTAAGTTCATAGATCTGATCTGTTGTGCAAAGTTTATCTTTTACAGATCTATACGCAGGTTCAGTTCGTGAAAAGCGCGTGTATACGTGGATCTGTTTCAACAAAGTTTCGTATGGACAGTTAGGGTTATTCTAATAAATGAACAGATGTATACGCGGGTTCACTTCATAAAAATCACGTATATACGTGGGTCTAATTAAATAAAAGCGCGTATGATATCTGATCTAATGGTTGCTCAAGGTTGAATGTGTTTCTGCATATTTATTCTGAAGTCTGGGTTATCTCTGATATTCTGGTTACAGTGGTTTCACTGTTTTGTTTGATGCATTGGGCAAAGGTTGTTTATTGACAAGTAAAGGGTTGTGTTGGAGCTGTTTGATCCAGTTTGAAAATTGATGAACGTGGTCTGCAGTGGATCTGAGGGTGGAAACCTTCAGTTTGAATGTAGAAGCTTTCTTCCAGTAGAGGCTAGTGCTAATATCAGGGGGTAGTAGCTCCCTTCTAGGTGAGGCTGGTAAACGAGAGTAGGGGGTTGTTGCTCCCTTCCAGGAGAGGCTGGTAAACGAGAGAAGGTTGTAGCCTTCTGCAGGTGGGTGCTTGCGTACTGGTATGAGTCTACTCTAGTACATATTGTAAGAAGTTTTCTTAATAATAAAAATTGAAGACTGAGACGACGGCAGTGATGGTTTTCTCCCGAATTGGGTTTCCACCTAAAAATGCTGGTGTTCATGTGTGGTTGCTTATGTGTGATGATTATTCTGTTCTTCCTGCACTTGTTTACTGTTTTTTTTTTTATATCTGATGAATGAGTAATTCAATGATCTAATTCAAGAACTAAATGCATAATTAGATCATTGGATATACGCGAGTTCTCTAAAGGATATCCACGTATATACGCGGGTTTTCTTCAGGAAAGTTGCGTATGGTTTTTAAGAAAGAAATATCAAAGTTTTATTGTCTACACTAAATACTGATTCACCCCCCCTCTCAGTATTTTTACCAACAATTGGTATCAGAGGAGGTCCTTCTGAAAAGCTTAACCACTAGAAGGAAGATCAAGCAAGTTGAGCAATCAAGATG
Source organism: Pinus albicaulis (assembly GCA_034641835.2). NCBI lineage: Eukaryota > Viridiplantae > Streptophyta > Pinopsida > Pinales > Pinaceae > Pinus > Pinus albicaulis. The sequence goes on along the minus strand of CM076583.1, from coordinate 1,120,062,183 downwards.
GAACATCATCTATCAAGCCTCCACTCTTTAATGGAAGCAATTTAATCTTATGGAAAATAAGGATGAGATCCTATCTTCAGTCTATGGGAGCAGATGTATGGGCCATTGTTGAACAAGGATATCAATATCCAGCTGCAATACTGATAGATCCGACTGAAAAGAAGAATTATGAAATAAATGCAAAGGCAGTCAATGCTCTAATGGGAAGTCTAACTGAATCAGAATTTGTCAAAGTTATGCAGCTGAATACAACAAAGGAGATATGGGACAAAATCATTATAAGTTATGAAGGTGATGCAAAGGTAAAAAGTGCAAAACTTAAAACTCTCAGAATTGAATATGAAAATTTAAGGATGCATAGTGATGAGAATATTGCCAATTTCTTTTTACGTCTTGATGATGTTGTAAATTGTATGAGAAATCTGGGAGAAACAATCACGGAATCTACTTTGGTTGAGAAAATCTTAAGATCGCTAACGGCAAAATTTGAATCAAAAGTCTCTGCTCTTGAAGAAAAACAGGATCTTCAAACTCTTACTGTGGTGCAACTTCATGGCATATTGACTGCATATGAAATGAGGAGAGGAGGATTATCTGAAGTCAAAGAAGCTATTTTTAAAGCTTCTACAAAAGCGAAAGAAGTTCAAAAACCAGAAGGATCAGGATATATCTCAGAAGAAGATGAGGCAAACTTTGTGAGAAGACTCCAACTAGGAACCGAAAGATTCAAAGGTAAGCTTCCTTTCAAATGTTTTGATTGTGGAAGAGTTGGTCATTATGCTGCAAAGTGTCCTTATAAGGAAACATCTGTTAAAGGGAAAGAAATAGCAAGAAGGAATAAGAACCGATCTAGCACTAAGAAAATTTACTATACAAATGAAGACAGTGATGGGTTATCTGATAGTGAGGAAGAATGTGAACAAGATCTTAGAATTCTCATGGCATTTGAAAATAAGTCTAAAGATGACAAGGATGATTTTATGGATGCTCTAGATGACAATGATTTTCGTGATCAAAAAAATCAACTCAAAATATGCTTGGAAGAAAGTAAAATAATCATAGAAACTCTAAAAAGGCAGAATGAAGAAGCAAAGAAACACAATGAGAAATTAGAATGTGAAGTAGTAAGTCTAAGAAAAGAACTTGAGAAAGTAAAGACTCTGAGTCTTAGATTTGCTAAAGGATCTGAAACCTTAGATGAGATTATCAAGGTTCAACGTTCTCCTCTTATAACGACAGGTCTTGGATATACCGGAGAATCTTCTCAGGCTTCAGCACCAAATTATCTAAAAGCAGCTACAACTGGTTTACTACATTTAGCCACTCAGCAAGGGAATAAAGAATCTTTACAGGTAAAGCATGATCATCACAATTCAAGGAACACTAACAGGGATATCTCTCAAAGAAGCAACAACCAATAGGTAAATTCAAATAGAATATTTCATGATCGCAGAAATTTCTACTTCAATGGACAATGTTTCTCATGTCACAATTTTGGTCATAAAGCTGTTCAATGTGTTGCATATAAAACCATCATGACAAGAGAAGCAAGAAAGAAAAGGATGGATATTGATCCAAAAAGGAACACCTATAACAACTTTTCTCCTCTTCAAAATGAATTTGAATGCTTATTGCAATAACTTTATTACGAAGAATCAATGCAGATAAAGTCTAGCTAAAACAACATTTTCCTTCAAGTTCCAAAGTATGGAAAAAGAAGGAATTACAGGTTGAAAATTGTGGGATAGCGTTATTTTCAGAAGGTGAAGAAAATCAATGGTACATTGATAGTGGATGCTCAAGACACATGACATGTGACAAAAGCAAACTTCTTGCATATAATGCTCTAGAAAAAGAAAAGAAAGTTACATTTGGAAATGATACTCCTGCTGTAATTAAAGGAAAAGGGTCTATGTTTCTAAAAGAAAAGGTGAAGGCTAATGATGTCATGTATGTGGATGGATTAAGGCATAACCTATTAATTGTAAGTCAAATGTGTGATCAAGGAACTGAAGTTGTCTTTAGTTCAAAAGAATGTGTGGTTCGTGATCTTGATACAGGTAAAACTATTATAAAAGGAAAAAGAACTCCAAGTAACCTGTATGTATTAAAGAACTGCAAAGAACAATGTTACTTGAGTAAATTCCTTAAAATTGGCTATGTATAGATTTTCAGTAACTGTTTTCTAAATCAAAAATCATACTTAAAGTTGTTTGTGATCTTCCCAATATTACTCTACCTGAAAATATCATATGCAAATCTTGCCAATTCGGTAAGCAAACCAGGGTACAATTTAATGCCAAGGAAGGATCATCAAGTAAACCTCTTGAACTCATTCATACCGACATATGTGGACCTATGAGGAAAAATTCACCCCGTGGTGAAGAATACTATATCTTATTCATTGATGATTTCTCTAGAATGTGTTGGATTGGGCTGCTTAAACACAAAGATGAAGCATTTGAGAAATTTAAGATATTCAAAGCACTAGTTGAGAATGAATTAGATCTAAAAATTAAGTGCCTCAGATCTGATCAAAGAGGAGAATATACATCAGATGAATTCCTTGAATTTTTTGAACAACATGGCATAAAAAGACAGCCTTGTGTGATTGTACCTACAACAAATGTATGTAGGTTTAAAAGAATGAATAGAACAATTCAAATGGCTAGAGCTATGCTTGATGACCAGAACTTCCCGACATGTTCTAGGAGAAGATACACAAATAAACATTCTCAACAAGGTACATGTTCAGGTAAATAGTGACAAAACTCCATATGAACTCTGGTATGGTAATTCTCCCTCTGTGAAGCATTTTAGAATTTTTGGAAGTAAATGCTTTATCAAAAATAATGATGAAAAGCTTGGCAAGTTTGAACCTAGATCAAATGAAGGGATACTTCTTGGTTACTCATCTACAAGCAGAGCATACAAATGTTACAATAAAAGGCTTCGAAAGATTGTTGAATGTATTGATGTTGTTATTGATGAGTCTCTTGTAGCTCCTAAAGAAGAAAAACAAGCAACAGAAGAAGATGATGGTGATTTTTGTCCTTCTACATCAAATGGAAATAATATAGACAGTGGATCCAATGAAGAACCTGAAGATGATTTATCTGAAAAGGCTCCATCCAGATATGTTCAAAAGAATCATCCTGAATCTCAAATTTTGGGAGACAAGGAATTAGGTGTACAAACAAGGAGGACTCTTGTGGGATCTTCTAGCTATCTGGAATTTTTATCCACAATTGAACCACACAATGTCAATCAATCTAGCAAATATGAATGTTGGATTCAAGCCATGAATAAAGAGCTTGATCAAATTGAAAAGAATCAAACATGGGATTTGGTACCAAGACCACATGATAAAAATGTCATTGGAACTAAATGGATATTCAAGAACAAGTTAAATTTGAATGGGGATGTTATAAGAAACAAAGCTAGACTGGTTTGCAAGGGCATCTCAAGAAGAAGGTATAGACTTTGAAGAAACTTTTCTCTGTAGCTAGACTTGAAGCCATAAGAATGTTTCTTGCTTTTTCATGTTTTCAACAAATCAAAGTTTATCAAATGGATGTTAAATCTGCATTTCTCAATGGTGATCTAGAAGAAGAAGTTTATATAGAACAACCATAAGGATTCATTTTGGGAAATGATGAAAATATTGTTTATAGACTTAAAAAAGCTCTATATGGTCTCAAACAAGCTCCAAGGGCATGGTATTATCGTCTTGACAAATATCTTCATCAACAAGGATTTTCAAAAGGGTCTGATGATAGTAACTTATACAAAAAAATTGAAAATGACAAACTATTTATTGTGGTTGTATATGTTGATGATATCATTTTTGGAAGTAATGAAGAATATATGAGTCAGAAATTTGCTTCTATCATGCAGCAAGAATTTGAAATGTCTTCACTTGGGGAACTAACATTCTTTCTTGGCTTGCAAGTGCATCAAACTGCAGATGGTATATTCTTATCACAAGAAAAATACCTTAAGCAAATTCTGAAGAAGTATGGCATGGAAGAGTGCAAACCTGTAAGTACACCAATGATAACCGAGATGTAATCTCAGTTCTCATGATGATTCTCGCGGTGAATCTGCAGGAATACATATCAATGGTAGGAAGCCTTATTTATCTCAGGACTAGGCAGAATTATGCATGCGATTGGGATTGTTGGACGATTCCAAGCTAATCCAAAAGAGTCTCACCTTGAAATTTGTCAAAATAATATTCAAATATCTGCAAGGGGCTCAAACTTTGGACTATGGTATCCAAAGAATGTTGATCTTACTCTTCATTCTTACACTGATGCAGATTGGGCTGGAGATGTTGATGATCAGAAAAGCACTAGTGGTGGTGCATTCTATATGGGACCCCGGTTAGTATCTTGGTTCAGCAAGAAGAAAAATTCTATTGCCTTATCTACAGCTGAAGCAGAATATGTGGCTTCTGCATCTTGTTGCACTCAACTCCTTTGGATGATGCAAACCTTACAAGATTTTCAAATCAAATGTACATCTCCTATCTCCATTATGTGTGATAACACAAGTGCCATCAGTATTTCAAAGAATCCGGTTATGCATTCGAAGACCAACCACATTCCCATCAAGTATCACTTCTTACGTGAAAAAGTACTTGAACAAAAGGTGAAGTTGGAGTATGTTCCCTCCAAAGAACAAGTTGCTGATATCTTTACCAAACCTTTGCCTAGGGAAGCATTCGAATATCTAAGACAGAAGCTGGGAGTAGTCTCTGCTAGTCATAATAACAAATCTGCCTAAATTCAGAAGATTAAATTGGATACGCGGGTTTCCTAAACGGTAGTCACATATATACGCGAGTTCATACACAAAAAACCGTGTATGGTTGGTTGCTGACAAATTTTTGGGGTCAGCATTTCTCAGCACAGCTCCAGTACTGTTTGGTATCTCTGATGATGCTTCATCTCTTATATTTTTTTTTCTTTCTATGATATTTGGTGAATATGCGTTGATGATTTACTGTTGAAAGTGTTCAGGATGCACAAGCTAAGGGGGAGTTTTGGTCACTTGGAAAGGATGCATTGGTTGTACAGTTTCAGGGGGAGCATTAGCCTTGCTGGGTGTAATGCATTTTTGGCAGTATGATGATTCTGAAATATGATCTCTCTCTTGGGGTCCTTTTGTTATTGGTTATAAAAGTCATATGTGAGTCCTTGGTGGTAGGAAAGGTCATAGTGTCATGTACTTCATTGAATAATAGGTTTGAAGATTCAGCTTGCACTTGAGAAGAAAACCTTGTGTTGGACCCCCGGCCGCCCTTTGCCCTTGATGTCAAAAGGGGAGAGTGGCATGGTGTTTGAATAAGGGGAGAGCAACGTGGTTGTTGTATAATTATTATAATCAATGTATCTATACGATACGGTGCTCCAAACTCCATCGTGGTTGCCATCAAGTCCAAAGGGGAGATTTTGGCAATATGATGCTGACTGTTGTCCTTGATGGCAACCCACTTGATGAAGATGATGGCAACCTACTTAATGAAGTTGTTCTTGATGAGCTTGTGAATGATATACATATGATGTATCTACAATTAGTATAGAAGGTGCAGAGGAAAGAATTTCCAGAATGGGCCAGAATAGTGATGAAAAGTGTATGTCACAAGGAATACACGAGTTTGTATAGGGGAAGTCGTGTATGCACGCGAGAAATAACGTACCAAGTCGCGTATGCTCAATTGCACTCTAAATATGTAAAACCAGGGGTTAATACCATGGTATTGACCCATTGTATTGAGCGCTGGAGTGTCTATTTGATCCCGTCTAGGAATACCATCGGAAGTGATGTGGTTTTGACTCATGGTATTGATGAAGGCCAAATCTATATAAGGAGAAGAAAATCATTGTGCATGAGTGTGAAAGTGTCTGGGCTTTAATGAATACTTCACTCTGAAGTATATCTGCATGGTTGAACTCTGCTCTTGATTGATAGATCTGAATCTATGATGCATCTATGAACATGGTGAAGGTTAAAGATCTCTAGATCTAGAAATGGTGAATCTTTTGGATGATATGAAAAGAAGTGATGAAGACCTGGCGCAAATCTGCTGAAGAACTTGAAGAAATCTGGGTAAGTTCATAGATCTGATCTGTTGTGAAAATTTTATCTTTTACATATATATACGCAAGTTCAGTTCGTGAAAACTGCGTGTATATGCGGATCTGTTTCAACAAAGTCACGTATGGACAGTTAGGGTTATTCTGGTAAATGCACAGATGTATATGCGGGTTCACTTCATAAAAATTGCGTATATACGTGGGTTTGATTAAATAAAAGCGCATATGATATCTGATATTATGGTTGCTCAAGGTTGAATTTGTTTCTGCATATTTATTCTGAAGTCTGGGTTATCTCTGATATTCTGGCTACAGTGGTTTCACTGTTCTATTTGATGCATTGGGCAAAGGTTGTTTATTGACAAGTAAAGGGTTGTGTTGGAGCTGTTTGATCCAGTTTGAAAATTGATGAACGTGGTATGCAGTGGATCTGAGGGTTGAAACCTTCAGTCTGAACATAGAAGCTTTCTTCCAGTAGAGGCTGGTGCCAATATCAGGGGGTAGTAGCTCCCTTCCAGGTGAGGCTGGTAAACGAGAGCAGGGGGTTGTTGCTCCCTTCCAGGAGAGGCTGGTAAACGAGAGAAGGTTGTAGCCTTCTGCAGGTTGGTTCCTGCGTACTGGTATGAGTCTGCACTAATACATGTTGTAAGAAGTTTTCTTAATAATAAAAATTGAAGACTGAGATGACGGCAGCGGTGGTTTTCTCCCGAATTGGGTTTCCACCTAAAAATCTTGGTGTTCATGTGTGGTTGCTTATGTGTGATGATTATTCTGTTCTTCCTGCACTTGTTTACTGTTTTCTAAATATCTGATGAATGAGTAATGCAATGATCTAAGTCAAGAACTAAATGCATAATTAGATCACTAGATATACGCGAGTTCTGTAAAGGATATCCGCGTATATACGCGGGTTTGCTTCAGAAAAGTTGTGTATGGTTTTTAAGAAAGAAATATCAAAGTTTTATTGTCTGCACTAAATACTGATTCAACCCCCCCCGCCCCCCTCTCAGTATTTTTCCCAACATCCCAAATAGGAGGGAGACCTCTAAGAGTCACAAAAACCAGTTCTCTATTAAGAATATTC